>BSBK01010638.1:0-310000 GCA_027943335.1 Chamaecyparis obtusa | reverse complement strand
GATCTTTCACATCAAGAGACCTTTTGATGAAATAATCTTCCCTAAACACATGCCAAACCTAGTGCTACTTATGAAACATTACAAGGAAGGTAAAACAAAGATCTTGAAAATATAATGTGTGAGGGGAAAGAGAAAAGTAAGAAATGTGGATTTTTTTTATAAAAATAGTGTTATAATAATTAGTTATACAACATAACAAAATCTATATATATATGGAACTAAGTAAATCTCTTATCTTAATAGGTGGCCTAAATTTGATGGATTTAAAGATATTAGGAGTATCTAGAGGAAATGGAGGATTTAATTAGTGATGTATACTCTTTAATGGAAGCCTTAAATTGTATATTAATATTTGGCATTACAAGTGTGGTGGAATACCCATGTCAATAATTCATAAATTGATGAAAGTAAATAGTTTGGTAAGATGTACATATATCAAGGATTACAAACATTATAGTAGGATGTCTACTTATAAAATAACTTTGATTGATGTACATACATATGTTGGAAATTTGGTTGAGTAGGATATCAAGTTGTTGTCATTATGGAAACATATAATCAGTATGGAGATCACAATATGATAGCAAGCAGTTATGATAGAGTGCAAGTAAAATTGTCTAAGTATAAGCAACATTTTCCAATTTAACCAGAGACATTTTTGGATAGTGATGTTGATAGAAGTAAGTTCAATGCTTGTGAACTCGAACATCGATACTTTTATGTATGTTGAAGACTCACCTCCAAGTGCAAGTCTGTACGACATGTACGAAATGAATTATTGCAGGATTACAGAGACAAAGTTGAAGTTGACAAGACAGAGAAAGAAGACAAAATCAGTATGATAGTTAAGGAATTATTTTTTTTTATCAAAATAATAACTTAATCATATAAGGGATGACATCCTAGATGTTAACCCTTGGGTAGTGCAAGTTAGTGTGTATTTTGGAAAGTGCTTTATGTTTTGTAAAGTCGACTGTAAAAGTTATTATTCTTAATAACTTGTATAAATGTAAGGCATATGTAATGTGAAGTTAACAGTGTGATATATACATGCAAAAGAAATTGATGTGAGGTTGTAAATTGTAAAACTCAAGCAAGAAGACTTTGTATATGTAAGCAAAGAGATAGATCAGAATAGGAAAGCTATTCGATAGCAGTAAAAGCTTATATACCCTACCCTTTTTGTAATAAGAAGTCATTGTATATTACATGTTTGGGTAGTGAGCTCATCTTGTAATCATTCTATTTGTACTACCAACTCTTAGCAAGGTTGAGGCTTCTAACAGGGCTTAAGTCCTTTAATCAGGATAGAGACACTATACGTATGTAATAGACTCCTAATAGGGTCAACATCCTTTACCAGATAGTTTTGATTAGTGGATCACTTGTGGGTATCATCCCCACTGGGGTTTTCCCTTGGCTAGGGTTTCCTCAAGAACAAAACATGGTGTTGTGAGTTCATTTTCTTTATTTCTATGCATGCTATTTAGTTTACTCTATTTTGCAAGTATCAAGTTAATTTTCTATATCCATAATTGGGCAAAAGTAAAAGTTTGTAGCATAATGATTCAACCCCCCCCCCCCCCCCCAGCCCCCCTCTTAGTATTCCCTATTTCTAACAATTGGTATCAGAGCTTAGTTACTCGGAAAATAATCATTCAGAGAAAGCCTAGCAGCTTGAGTAAGATCTCTATGGATATGGATCAGCTATAGAAAAATCTTGAAGAAGCTCTTGACTAGATTGATATGCTTACTGAAGAAAGAGATACTCTAAAATGGAAATATGATGATTCAAAGAACTTCATTGAGAAGCTAAAAGAAAATCTTGAAGATTTGAAATCAAAGAAGGAACCTACAATTCAAATTAAAGATTTTGATGAAATTTCAAATCTGAAGAAAGAAAATGAGATCCTTAAGCATGAATTGAAGATTGTAGATCTGAAGTTAAGTTTGAAAGATGGAAATAACAAGAATGAAACAAATATGAGATCTAAAAATGAAGATCTGAAGTCTAAACTTTGTAAAGTGACATTTGAACTTGAGAAAACTAAATTACAGTATGCTGAACTTGAAAAGTACAATACGATTGTGAAAGGTGAACTGACTTAGTCTAAACAACATCTTGAGAAACTGTATTCCACTAGTGAGAATATTGATGAGAAAATGTCTTATCAAAAGCCATTCTATGATAAAACCAGTCTTGGATTGAACTCATTCAAGATAAGTGAAGAAAGCAAGGAACCAGATCTAAAAGTTTCTGAGAACAAAGATGAAAATAAATCTGATGAAGCTAACAAATCTGAAGACATACCCAATCCACCTAAAGAAGATGATCAACCTAAAGGTATGCAAATAGGATTCAAAGGTAGATGTTTTGCATGTAATACTTTTGGACATATGAAGAAAGATTGCATAGGTAAACAATTTAATCCTCTTAATGGTTATTGTTATAATTGTCATGGTTTTGGACATAGAGCTATTGAACATAAGAAACTTGGATCTTGTTAGCCTATTTTCATGTCAATGCAAAAAATCTTTAGAAAATGCCCTGCACCTGCAAAAAATTTCATGACTGTACCAACTTTCCTCTGGTCTTTGCAACCTTTTTCCTGTCCCTGGTTAAAACCCTTGCAAAAAATTTAAAAAATCTAGCTGTTGTAGTGAGAAAGCCCTAATTTACCCCGGCCTCATTCTATTTCTTCATTACCTTTTTGGCCACTTAAGTGATCATATAATGCATGTGCGCATTTCTTTTCCCCATTGGTCGCTTGTTCGCTTAATACTTGGTCACTTTTAAACTTTTGGCGATTCAACGAACATGTCAATCATGCATTCTCTAAGTTCCCCAATGGTTAGCCTTTTCTCTTAGTGATTACGTGAACACAGTGTTCACGTAATCTCTTATTATTGGGCGGTTATGTCTTAGCATTAGGTGACCCGGCGAGTGGCTTGTCTTTCCTTTGGTCGCTAAATCACGAAGTGGTGGTCCCTCTCTTTAAATGATAATACATGTGGACCTATGTCAGTGAGGTGGTAGTTGGTGATTAGTCAAGGCATTGTTGATTCGGAGATCCATCAGTGGGGCTTGCAGTGAAGCCTTTTCAATCAATGGTCGGTGCATGATCTTAAAGAATATTCTTCCCCTTTGAGATCATGCGCCATCCATTGATTTCGAATCTAACCTGGATGTGTCAGAGGGTCCTAACACTTGCAGTAGATCAACGGTGGGTGTGTCTTCACAAGAAATATGTCAGATGCATGAGATCTTAAGACAGCCGTTGATTCTTTTTATGACGTAATGCTTTATGACGAGCGGGTCCACTGCCAGGTAAGCTAATTTGGTAGTGCCTAATTGGTCAATGGGAGTGATGTAGGAGCATCCTGGGTGTAAGAGAAATCTTGTATCACCCAAAAATATTTTTATTTTTTTATATTCAATAAGGGCTATTTTGTGCAGAGCTGCTATTTATGAAAAGTTACTATTTTTGGTAATTTTTGTATGTGCTCAGAATGATCTGATTTCTTTCTTGGAGGTTCATTTTGGTCATATAAGCCTGCCAGTAAAGTTTCATTGCCAGATCAAGTGTATATTGGAAGATATTGAAGATTTTCGGTATTGGCAGCAGGGTACAGAAACTTTGAACTCAGTTTTGAAGGCTTTAGAGGCCCCGGATGAGGTCAAAAATTTGGGTGATGGGTGCTCGCGCAAGTCAAGCCTGTAGAGCGCTTCGTGGCATTTTCGAAATGGGGTTATAATAGCCGATCGGGTCAACTGGTGATGACTTATGGTCTTCGGAAGTTGGGCCACCCGAAATGGCGAAAAATAATTTTTCTTCAAAATTTCTGTTCGGGTTTCAAAGGTTATCTTGAGCCGACTATGATGTAATAAAATGTAAAATAAAATAATTCTAAGTTTGGTCGGCCTTATTGGCTAAAATTCTGGAACCTTCCCAGGCGGTGGAAATTTGCCTATATAGGGAAGGCTGTATTATTGTCTTAGGCAGTTCAGAATAGTTCTGGGTAGTAGATCTGGGCAATAGCTCGAGGCTTTGTCCTACAGAATATTGTAAGGGAATGCCCATGTGGCTTTGCATATTGTAATTCTGAAATTTTGTAATTCCACATTTGTGGAGATAATAAGAAGCCAATTTTCTGTTCTTGCATATTGTTGTTGTTTCTCTATTTCTGTTATGTGTTTGTGGTATTAAGGGGAGCACCCTTCATCAGGGAGTATGAAGTGGAATCCTGTCAGTGGGACCAGTTTTCTTGGTGTCTAGGCAGGTTAAAGTTCGATTTGATCTTATGGCTATCGTTATTCCACTAGGATGACATGCTCGACCTTTAACGTAGTAGTATAGCGACAGCCGTTGATTCTCATAAAGGATTAGTGGGTCCAAGGTGACACATATGCATAGTTGGTGATATTTTATTGGTCCATGTATTAACACGTTGGCAGTCATCAGTGGGACCTAGTTTTTGGATGTGTCAGAGGGTCCTGACACTGCCAGTAAATCAATGAATGACGTAAGTTCTTATCAAATTTGTCAGAGGCTTGAGATTGTGTGCTGGCCGTTGATTTCATATCCTGTCAGAGGGTTGTTAGGGCAGGGAGAGATTCTCCATCCGATGGTGGGCATGTAATCTAATGGAATCTTGGAGGTCTATGCAAAGATGAGATGACCGTCGATCTTCTTGATGCGGGCCCAATTAATTTTTTAGTCTTTTTGGCGGTTCTGACAAATGCTTGCTTGGTTCATTGGTTCATGTGATGTTTTAGCAAAAGGTCTAGTGACTTAGTGATTTGGCAAACAGTGTTCATGTAGTAGCCAAATGCTTTAGCAGTGCTCTCAAAGTTCTTGCGAATGGGTGAGGGTCTCTTTAGTCGCGTGTTCGCCAAATGGATTGAAGGTTAAGGGTTAGCCGAGGACAGTGGGACCACATGATGATTCATCGCTAAGGTGTCAATTTCTGATTGGCTGAGCTGGAGGATGATGAGGAATACTATAGGGTGGGGCTGTTGTCAGAGAGGTCAGTGATGGGGAAAAAATCTATAGTTGGCATAAGTTCTCATGGAAGTTGTTAGAGGCATGAGATCTTACGCCCACCATTCATTTTCCAAGGCTAAGGTAGGTGGGTCCTGTGTTAGTGGTGATAGTGAATGATGTAGTGACATATGGCACAAAGTGGGCCCAGGTGGGGTCCAAGGTCTTAGCAGTCCAAACAAAAGTGTTTAGCAGCCTGACAAATTTTCAAAGGCCTCACTCATTCGTGCAATAAAGTGGTGATATTCTAAATCGACTGGTGATCCAGCAAACAAGTGGTCATGTAATAGCTAAATGAATTGGTAGAAAGGTGAAACATTTAGTGAATAGGGACTAACCTTTTGTCGCTAGTTTGCTAAATATGGAACCGAGGTTAGACGTTTTCCTTTAGTCGCCAGGTCGCATAGTTAAAGATGGGTTAAGGTTTTCTTTCTGCGAACAGAAAAAAGCATTATCGCGTAGTCACTTGGAGTTAACTCGAGGGTGGCAGTTGAGTTAAGACTTAAGACCTGTGAAATAAAGAAATCTGACAGTCAGGACTTAAAGTTGGCCCAGATTTAAATATTGACCGTCGATTTTCTACTGGCGCTTTGATATGACCGTTGAAATTCAAATTCAAATTTTTGAGGGTTTCTCAATGACAGAAAGGACTAAAATTCAATGCAAAAGTGACTAGAGCTAGTAAGTGATGATTTGTTTATTGTTGTAGTGTGGTTCAGGGTGTGATGAATGATTGTAGAGATCTGTACTGTGTAAGGAGTGAACAAAGAATGGCTTGAGGTGTGTTGTAGGGTGATTGAATAGACTAGTTTTCATGGCAATTCCTTGCTATTCTGTATTGTTCTCATAGATTTTCATGATTGCAGATTTGTTTGAGATTCATTCTCTCCAGGTTGCTTGTGTTTCTTCCCCTGCAATAAATTTTTTTGTATTTTGATTGGTTGGGTAATTGAAACCCTAACCCTAGTCACCCGAAGCTTGATGCATCCTCTTTGAGGATTCCAAGGTGACTAGGGGTATAAGTAGTGAAATGTTTTGATTTTGTAAGGGTTCCTTCTTCTATAATTTTGAGCAGAATTGGTTCCATGAAGGGTCCTTTTCCTATAGATTTTCTCTACTTCTCTGCGGATAGGGTGTTCTTTTCTCCTTTGTTGGCTTAGAGAATATGATATGTATTGTAACTGATTTGTCTTATGTATGAGGATTCGGTATATTCTTACTATAATCAAACTATCTCCATTTGAATCTTGAATTCATTAATCATACATCAAGGGTGTTTGATTTTTCTATTTGCATTTTCCATGTGTTTGCAAGTGGAGTTGTGTTCGCAGAGATAACTAGTTTAGGATTAGTTTTCATGTATGTATGAGTTGAGGTGTCAAAGATATGTCACGCTTGTCTTACAGTGGATGCTAGTTAATGTATTATCTATTTATAGGTCTCTTCTAAGGGGAGGGTTAAAATCCTTTGGATGGATAATAACATACTTGAATACACAGGTGGGTTGTTAAAGTGAGGTTTGTTCATGGTGTGTGATTGATGTTAGGCATCAACACATTGAGTACAATGTCTTCTTGTTTCATAGTTGTCTATTGCATATAGGGTATTTGACTCTATGGCCCATTGGACAAGGCACTAGTCTATCAGAGACTTAGTGTATCTTAGGGGTCTCTACAACCCAACATTAAAATCATTCAAATCAAATACCTTTCCCTTTCATGTTGGTAGTAGTAGTAGGAGGTCCTTTCTAGTCTTCAAACTCATTCTATGAAAGTAGGGCTATTGCATGTGAATTGGCTTCATTGGGGTACAGGATACCTTAAGGGGTTTGAAGACTATTCCACAATAATCCATCTAGAGGCCTATTGTTTATCATGAGGTGTCTTGAGTGTGTAGATAAGGCAATACCCACCTGAGTGATGTGGAGCTCAAAGAAGAAGGAGGATGTTCTTTATCCTCATCAATTGGACTATTTTCTTGTCAAACTTGAATGCCTACCCTGAGAATCAAGCCCATCTATTGATTCAAGTTTGGTCCTGTAAGGAAAAGCTCCAATAGATCTAATGATAACAATAGTAGTATAATGTTTAGAGATACTAACCATGTAGATAAGAGACCTACTGAAGATATGAACAAAAGAAATAAATTTGTGTGTTATAGATGCAACAAGATTAGACACATTGCCAGGAATTGTAGATCACAAATCAAACAGACAGGACTGAGATATGGAAACAATGGAATAGTTTGTCAGATATGTAACAAATTTGGTCATACAGAAAGGTTTTCCAGAATAAACAACATGAGAAATCCCAACAACAGGAATTACATAAGAAGAAATGAGAATGCAAACAATAGTCAAAAGGGATGCTGCAGTAATTCAGAAGAAATGAAATTTGTTAAAGGTACAGATCAAGGAGACACATTCAGTACACAAGGTACTCAAACAAGAGAAGTATCTTATAGTAAGTGTGAATCTCTTCCTAACCCATCTCAAAGAACTTAAATTCATAAAGAATGCATTAGAATTGAAGTTAGATTAGAATGAATTGAGTCTTGCACAGTTAATGTAAGATAGTATGTGATGTATTAATACTATGGTTAAGAGTGCATGAGTTAATACGAATATATGCAAGTTTTCGAGAAGTATGTAGTTTTGTAGGAAAACATGAACAACTTTTGGAAAGAAACAACACAAAAATTGAATGAGATGTCAAAATTGAAAGGTTAAAACCTTATGATTGGTATTAGTTAATCATTCAAGAAACTACAAGTGATAACGAGATCAATACAATGGTGATTGAAATTAGTTTGCAAGATTTGGTTAAAGAATTTTGCGTTGGATATACGCAAAGCCCTAAATCATAGAATTGAGGTATTTTACTAACAAAATCCATTAGATAGTTAAAGCATTTATAGAAGTCATGGATATATCATTTATTCACAACATATGATATATAATTAGACCTAGAATCAAAAGGGAACCTGTAGAACCCTTAGAAATGTTGGCATTAAGAAGAATTGCCACTAGTGACAACACTTATTTGCATTCTGAGTGCAAACTGAGCAGAACAGTGCAAACTGAGCAGAACAGTGCAAACCGAGCAGAACAGTGCAAATCGAGCAGAACAGTGCAAACTGAGCAGAACAGTGCAAACTGAGCAAAACAGTGCAAACCGAGTAGAATAGAGCAAACCAAGAAGAACAGTGCAAACCGAGTAGAACAGTGCAAACCGAGCAAGACAGTGCAAACCGATCAAGATAATGCAAACCGAGCAGGACAGTGTAAACCGAGTAACATTATGTCTACCGAGTCACTAGTATTTACCGAGTTCAAAACCTACCGAGTGGTTAGTATGAACCGTGCCTTCACTTCTACCGAGTGCATGACGATGCCGAGTAATGCAGTGGATGCCAAGTATCAGAAAGTCACCGAGTTAGTTTGCAGGAACCGTGTAACCATACTTGGGCCGACTTAGTGGCACTTATGTTTATTTGTCAAGCCGACTTTGTAATTGTAATTAATTATTTAGACTTGTATATAAAAAATGTTGTAAAGATGTCAAGATGTAATTAATGAGTATATATGTGAATAAAAGGAAAAGGCAGAGATAAGCGAATTACAAAGGGCTACAGCAGTATAGGGAACAACAAAGACAAATTCATCACAGAAGGTGATCAGTACATTCAGCGAATCTCAATCAGCAATCTAGTTGCAAAGCAAGAGATCTACTGTCTCATCCTAACAGGTGAATCAGTACTAAAATCCTTTAACCAGGTAGACTTAACAGTCTATTGTAAAATCTCTTTACCGAGTGCATACTTCATTGTATGTTTGTAAATCCTTTAACAAGGTGGATTTAGCAATCCTTATTGCTCCTAATAGGTCAGATCATCAGAAGTGATCAAATTGTAAGCCTTAACCGGCCAACTTTATTCTGCAGTACTAAAGCTTTGTGGGTTTCATCCCCACCCTAGTTTTACTTTCTTTTTGGAAGGTTTCTGGGTAACCAAATATATGTGTCATTGTTGTGAATGCTTTTAAGTTTCATGCTTTCTATATGCATAAAGACAAAGTGAACTATATGTTAATACATCTGTAATTGTAAGAAAAATTAAAGTTACTGATTCATCCCTCCCCTCTCAGTAACTCGGTAAACTTGAATATTTCCAACAATTGGTATCAGAGCTTTGTTGGTTCTCAAGATAAAGCTTAACTAGCTTGAACAAAGATCCAGGACAATGGAGGTATTCAAACTGAACAAGGTGATTGAAAATGAAAAGCTAGATCTGGAAATGGCCATCGCTAAACTAAAGGAAGCAAAAGAACATCTTTCCCAATCCCTAAGAAGAAGGAAGGAACTTGCAAATCAGATGAATGATCAGAATTACATTGAAGAAAAGGTTGAAGATCTTTTTCCCTCAAATAGCTCAGATGAAGCAAGCAATGCTGTCAAAGAACTCCTAGAAAAGAATGGGTCTCTACAGGAAGAAGTGAGAAAATTAAAAAGAGAACAAGAGCTACACTCAACAAGATTTTGTGAGATCTTAGAACAAAGAAACAAGTTGAAAGATGAATTAGATGGAAGGAACAATGAAGTTCAAAATAAAACCCTTAAGCTCGAAAACCTAATTGATCAGATCTCCCATACAAATGAGGAAATTCTGAATCTAAGATCAAAAATAGAAAACACAAGAGAAGAACTAAGATCTGAAAAGGAAATCAATCTAAGATTGGTGGATGACCTAAACGCCGAAAAACAAATCAATGAAGGAATGCTGAAAAGCCAAGAAGACTTGAATCAGCTGTATGAGTGAAATCTGCATAGGTAGAAAGGAAAAGCAGGACTTGGATACAAAGGAGAAGGTGAATCTTCTAAGCAAGGTACTCAAAGAAATCAAAAACCTACTTGTAATCATTGTGGTAAAATAGGACATACTTCAAATAAATGTTGGAACAATGAAAAAGTAGAATTCAATGGAAAATGCTACAACTGCAATCAACATGGTCACAAAGCAAATGAATGCAGGGAAAAACTAAGATTCAGAGGTAATTGTCACAAGTGCAACAAACAAGGTCACAAAGCATCCGAGTGCAGATCCAAGACATTCAATCCAGCAGAACAAATTATGAAAGAAATGTTTGGATGGGACTACAACACCTGGTGTAGATGTCATTACTGTGGAGAATATGGACACATTGGCATGAACTGCATAAAACATCATCTAAGGAAAAGAGATACTACCGTAAGATGCTTCAAATGCACTAAACTCGGTCACATAGCCAGAAACTGCATGAATGCTAGTGAAGTTGAAGATGGAAAGAAGAATGAAGCAACTAAGGTCAGGAAACAGGTGAGACAAAAGTGGATTCCTAAATCTACCGAGCAAACCATTCCAAGTAATGGAATGGGTGGCTCTACCGACTCAAACTAAATTTCCAAGAAAGCACTGGAACTGTATTCTCCTAGACAAACTCCAAGCAGTTCTAGAACTGAATTAAAAGAAAGATCTAAATCAGCATACAAGATGCAGTAAGATCACAGGAAGGTCGGTACCAGTCTTAACCGAACAAGGTCGGTATTAGTCTTTACTGAGCGAGGTCAGAGCAATATGAAATCTTGAGCTTACCGAGTTGCGAAGTCTTCACCGAGCAATTAATTCTTAGTGGGTGACAGTCTGTCAGAATTCATACCCTAATTTGTACTGAGCATTAATGACAGAGTTGTAAACAAAAAGCAAGAAATCGAACTCATTTCTCACCGTGAATTTTAGCACTTTGAGAGCAGAAAACTTCAAGAGCAATCCAGCGACTCAAATACCTTTTGCAAAAAGAATTTTCTGTAAGCTACCATGGCATCATCCAGCACCTCAGTGAAGAAAGGATCTGAAATGTTAGTCCAAGGGGAATGGAAAGCACCAGATTTCAAGATCGTGCTTGCAATTGCAGCAGCCCTAGACCCGAACGGAGCTCAATCTCAGATTCCTCCTAAGGTACTACTTATTAACGATATTCACAATCATTTCAACTGTGCAATTCATGAAATGGGAAACCTAGAACTAGATATTGTGCATGAAGAACTATGTGTGGATGGTATTCTGAAACCCGAGCACAAACATCTGGAAGATAAGGGATTAGTTCACATTGCACATTTACCTCGAAACTTTCAAGATAAATAGGTTAGATACATTCTCAGCCATATACATGATGGCAAGATTTGGCTTGAGCAACCCATAGAGATCACCAAGAAGATGATTCATCAAATCACCGGTCTTCCCATGTTGAACAAAGCAAAAACTACCAAAACCCTAGGTCAGTCAGAACTGGAGAAGAAAACCCTAGCCGAGTGGGACGGTAGAGGCATGAAAGTTAGCAGCATTACCGATGCTAAACTAAAGTTTGGTACACACATTATTTCCCATAAGATATACAGTTCAAGTCGACAGAATAGTGTCTCCTGTGAAGCTATTGACCTAGCATAAAAAGTGGTCAAGAACAACTTATCATTTGACCTTGTAGATTTATTGTTAAAATAGTTTAACAAGAACATGGAAAGCATTCAAACTTCCAAAAACAATCCATGTAAGTTTGGATCCCTACTGGTCTGTTTATTCTTCTATGTTAAAAAATTCTTCCCTTCCAAAGGAAAAGTTGTATGGAGAAAAGATGTGCCAGTCCTTTATGAGATAAATGAATACATCTCAGAAATGGGTGAAAATTTTGAAAGCATCATGGATAGTTATTTTGAGTCTTTCAAAGAGAAAATGAATGACAGATTCTGGATTCCACAGAAGTTGGTGGAGGATTACAAGGATGACATTTGTTTCATGGTAGACTGTGACAATGTATATATTCAAGTAGCTAAACCGAGGATTGTATATGTAAAACCTCTTCCTTATGAGGTAAATATTGATGAAACCAAGAATATCATTGAAGCCCTTCTTAATTAGCCTATTAATCCCAAAGCTCCATATTTTGGAACATATGATGAAGCAAAGGTGAGAATTGAATTAAGCATAAAACTTCCACAGGCGGTAAACAAAGGAAAGAAGAGGATAGCCAAAATGCAAATGCTAACCGAGGACAAAGGAGATAATGATGAAGAAGAAGAGGAAAAGGATGAGAAAATAGAGGAACCAGAACCTGCAAAGAAGAAAGGAAAGGTTTTTATCACTAAGGCACCTAAGCCTCCCACTGCTGTATTTACAAGGAGAAATGCAAGAGGTAAGGCAGATAAAGATAAGGTAGACAAAGATATAGTATTCAAAAGGCCTCCTCTAAACTTTCAAGAGAGGATCAAACTTTTTAGAGACGGATCAGGATCTGGAGTAAGTAACATAAAATCTTTTAAATATGAAACTAGATCGGAAATAGAACAGAAGGAAATAGAAGATGCTGTTATTGAAAAGATGGGACAGTGGAAATACTCTCTTGATGAAATAGCCCCACAGGTTCCAGCAGTCTTATTAAATCCAATAAAAATGAGATGGAGAAATGCAAAGCAAACTGTGATAGACATATTTGATCAAACCCTGAGACAGTTAATGCCGAGCTTGAAAAATGAAGTAAAGAAGGCATTAAAGGAAAATGAAAGTAAGATGACACTAAGGTTGAATACTTGTTTGATTCTGATCAACACTATTGAATCGGTTGTGAAGGCTACAAATGCCACATGGAAGAACATATACCATCTTCACCAACCGAGTATTGAAACAGTAATAATAAAAGATATTGAAGATGACAGTGATGAACAAGAAGAAGCCACTGAGGTAGATGATACTGTGAGGATAGCAGCAGAAGTCATTGCATCACTTCCTACCTCTCCAGTAAAAGTTTCTACATCTAGCCCGAAGACACCTTCAAGCATGGTTGTGAAACCTTCAACTTTTGTCCAATCACCTATAGCAACAACAGAAGCAACCACCATTTCTTCTACCGAGTTGCAGTCTACCACTTCATCAAGTTTTCCAACAGTAAGTATTCCAGTTTTTGATTCCACAAGTGTAAATATTTTAAGTTCTCCAGTAGACAGTGTATCAGTCTCTATAGCCAGTCCTACTATGTCTATTGTCACTACTACTAAGGCATTAAGTACAGATAAGCCTAAGGCTCTACTGAGTATAAAATTTTTGGGTAAGAATATAGTAGAGGATATAGACCTAGATGAAGAAATAGAGATTCCAACATTAGATTTTGCAAATCTATCAGCGGACCAAATGCAAAATATAGGTGAAATCCTCCAAAGGAAAGCAAAGCAAAAGAAGCTTAAAGAGGAGAGAGACAAGGAATATCAAATCATTAAGGATGCTAAAGACATTTTGTCTGATGCATTAGGTATTAAAGTAGACTCCTCTCAACATGTTTTGCTACAATTAGCTGAAGCAGTAAATAAATACAATGAGGATTCATCTGGGACAGAAAAGTTAGTTGAAAGAGCCGAGAAGAGATTCAACAATAAAGTGCTTGAGCACATTGCTCAGCACATAGCCATTAATCAAGTGGAATTGTCTTCAGATTTGTCAAATATTGAATCTACCTATTCGAATGTCACCTCTCTTTTGGCCAGACTGTGCAATATTGCCGAGTTCACAAAGGATGTTAAGGATAAAATGAATAAAATGGATGAGGATATGAAGATTAGCATACAAAAGCTACAACTTGAACCAAGTTCAAGCTCTACTCATCACATGAAAGTCTCATACCTATCAAATATGCAGTCGGATCTACTAAAAGAAGACACAAGGATCCGGTCCACACTGCTAGACATCCAGAATATGATCCTTCCCATCATGAATACAATGTATAAGCACATTGAACATTCCAAAACATTGATTCATGACAATCAGTTCTCTATAGCAGATCACACGATTGAACTCTCTGCAGAAGTCCAAATTGCAATCCAAACATGCAAGATTCTGCAAGAAAATTGGGACAGAACCCTGGCACTAATCATGAAGGTACATTCTGATTTTCTATCAAATTTTGGATTCTCTCTATAAATCACTTGTATATACACCTTTGGCATTATCGTCAAAAAGGGGGAGATATGTATAGAAGGAGATTTGTATAGAAGATTGAAAGGGGGAGATAATGTATAAAGCCCTATGACAAAGACAAATCAAAATAAATCTCAGTATGATTCATGTATATAAGTTTTGAGCAATAAGTGTTTTTGTCACTAATGCCAAAGGGGGAGATTGTTGGAATTAAGTAGAATTGCCACTAGTGACAACACTTATTTTCATTCTGAGTGCAAATCGAGCAGAACAGTGCAAACCAAGTAGAACAGTGCAAACTGAGCAGAACAGTGCAAACTGAGCAAAATAGTGCAAACTGAGCAGAACAGTGCAAACCGAGCAGAACAGAGCAAACCGAGTAGAACAGTGCAAACTGAGCAGAACAGTGCAAACTGAGCAAGATAGTGCAAACCGATCAAGATAATGCAAACTGAGAAGGATAGTGTAAACCGAGTAACATTATGTCTACCGAGTCACCAGTATTTACCGAGTTCAAAACCTATCGAGTGGTTAGTATGAACCGTGCCTTCACTTCTACCGAGTGCATGACAATGCCGAGTAATGCAGTGGACGCCGAGTATCAGAAAGTCACCGAGTTAGTTTGCAGGAACTGTGTAACCATACTTGGGCCGACTTAGTGGCACTTATGTTTATTTGTCAAGCCGACTTTGTAATTGTAATTAATTGTTTAGACTTGTATATAAACAATGTTGTAAAGATGTCAAGATGTAATTAATGAGTATATATGTGAATAAAAGGAAAAGGCAGAGATAAGCGAATTACAAAGGGCTACAACAGTATAGGGAACAACAAAGACAAATTCATCACAGAAGGTGATCAGTACATTCAGCGAATCTCAATCAGCAATCCAGTTGCAAAGCAAGAGATCTACTGTCTCATCCTAACAGGTGAATCAGTACTAAAATCCTTTAACTAGGTAGACTTAACAGTCTGTTGTAAAATCTCTTTACCGAGTGCATACTTCATTGTATGTTTGTAAATCCTTTAACAAGGTGGATTTAGCAATCCTTATTGCTCCTAACAAGGCAGATCATCAAAAGTGATCAAATTGTAAGCCTTAACCGGCCAACTTTATTCTGCAGTACTAAAGCTTTGTGGGTTTCATCCCCACCCCACTTTTACTTTCTTTTTGGAAGGTTTCTGGGTAACCAAATCTATGTGTAATTGTTGTGAATGCTTTTAAGTTTCATGCTTTCTATACGCATAAAGACAAAGTGAACTATATGTTAATACATCTATAATTGTAAGTAAAATCAAAGTTACTGATTCACCCCTCCCCTCTCAGTAACTCGGTAAACCTGAATATTTCCAACAAGAAGAAGACCCTAGTCTTGCTTTATCGACCGTTCGGGACAAAGTTTTTCATTTGGAAGATGTAAAAGGTTATTTGAAATACAATTTTGAATCTATTAGTGACAGTAGTGTGATTAAGGGATATGAAATGATATATAATCAGGATATGTCAGTGAAAGTAGGGTTTGAACATTTAAAGGAAAATGAAATTGTGAAATACTCATTGCACTATGAATTCCAAGATGATGAATGCACACAAATAATTTTAAGTAGAATTCGAAATGGGAAATTTTCATCAGATGAAAGAGTAATAGACATCATAGTAGACCTAATTCATGAAGTAACTAGTTTGTCTAAATCTGGAGTTATACATTTTAATGAGAAGAATGTAAAGAAGACAGTACTGGACAACACTAAATCATCTTATAATGGCAGATGAATTGTAATCAGCAAGATAATTCAAGATGATGTTAGATATGTGTGTAAGATCTTAACATCTAAATTTTGTGCTAATTCTAGAGAAGATGACATGGTAGCTGGTATGATTCATGCAACTTATTTGATGTGTGTAGAAAAATTACAAGTTGATATGTGTGAAATCTTAAGAATTCAGTTGTTTAAGAACCTTGAAAAGATAAAGAAAACCAAGAACTCACAATTCAGATTCTCATCTCTCATCACATACATGTTTTTTCATTTGTTGAGAAGATTTCCACATACTATTAGCGAAGATTGGAATGATAAAATGACCACTATGGATAGAATCAACAAGGTGTATCTAAGACATCCTATAGACAAGGTTAATGAAAGCACAACCTTGGTAATCAAAACATTTCAGAATCAAATGAGAAAAAGATCAAGGATACCTCAGGCTATAGTAGAAAAGTACAAAGATGAAATATGTTTCATGGTTGACACTGACTTTACTTTTGTTAAAGTAGTTGAACCTAGAGTAGAATTCATAGATCCACTTAGATATGAAGTATCTAAAAAATGAGATAGAAGAATATATGAATAGATTTCTTAAAAGAAAATTGGATGCAAGCAGTTCTAGATTTGTAACTTATGATGAGAACTTTAACTCCGTAAAGTCTCTACAAGAAGAAAAGTTATCAAAGAAAAGAGTGGAAAGCACTATCAAGAAAATTCTTAAGGATACAGGAATGTCAGATCAAGAATTTCTAGTGGCAAAGAAGACCACAATAGCAATAAGAGACATTGAATAGAAATAATTTTTGTTTGTTCCACCCCTCTCATCAGTTGCAGCTCAAACTGAAGAAGCCCAAGTTACAAGAAAGGTAATAAAAGTTGAAGAGGCACGGGAAACAAGGAAATCAACTAGAACTACCACTCCACCAGAAAAAAGAGTTAAGGAAATGGCAAGTGGGCCACAAAAGAGACAAAAGACTATTTTCACCCCTATTCCAAGGTATGTTTCTGAAGTAAAAGATGATGAAGAAATTGGAAGCAATACGAGAAAATGGAAACCAAAGAGAGAGAAAGTAAATTCTTCAATTATTAATGATGGATATTTTTCTAAGATGAACAAATATTTTGAGTTATATAATATTTTAGAGAAATTGAACTTAGAGAATGTAGTTGTCAGGCATATGATACTGGCTAATAAGAAATTTGATAGTATTGAAGGGAAAATTCCTGATGATAACAGCTGAAGAAGACAATAAGATTATAGAAAATTTTGTGAGAAAGCTCTATGATACAAAAGATGAAAATCATTTCAAGGAAATAATGAAATATCTTAGTATTCACTTAAGAAAAAAAAAAGAACAATTTTGATAATGGGAGGAAGTTATGAAGAAATTAACAAGGAAACTGAATAGGCAGTTGTAAAGGTAATGACCACATGTGTTAGTAAGCACACAAGTGAAGTAGATCAAGCTTTGGAAGCTGAGCACCATAAAAGTCCCTCTTCACCACCATCAATTAACATCGAAGATGAAACAATGAATGTGGAAGGAACACATATTATACTGGACAGTGATGACAATCCCTTTAGCAACCTTGAAAACATTTTGGATAATTCAGCTATGGAAGAACATGACATGACAGTTGCAGAGGAAGAAAGGAAGAAAACAAGAGAAGAAGAGAAAGAACAAGCAAAGATTCAAGTAAACACAGATATTAAAAGATAGAAAGGAGCACAAGGACAAGTAGAAATCAGTCCCACTCTTAAGATAACAATAGAGAAACCACAGTTAGAATCTATTTTTCCTAATCTTGGAAAAGAAGTTGATGATGATGATCAAATTGAGTTGATCTCATCCTTCAACAAAATCAGTGGTAAAAACAAGAAAGTGAAAAGCCTTGAAGGATCGTTGCTTGAAGTGATAGAGAAGTTGCAAAGTGTTTTAACCAGTTAGATATCAGAGGCAAATCCATAGGTCAAAGAAAAAGAAGTTGTGAAAGCATTTGACAATGAATTCACAAACTTATCAGACATTGCTACAATAAAGGCTCGGGCAGCCTATGGGGCCAAAATATTTCAAGATATATGTCAGAATATCAAAAATGATATTAACAATCTGGATGTATGTATCAAGGAACTTAGAAGAAATTTGGATAGAGGAAAAGCTTTGTACATTCAGTGTACAAAAATAGAGAATCATGTATCAGATTTGACAAAGAAGATAAAAGAAAAAGAAACGAAAATTCAAATAGAAGAAAATCTTTTATCTAGCCCAAATGTGAAGATATCAGATCTTGAGAAGAAAATCAATAAATTGTATGATGAAATAAGAATTCTTAGTGAAGAAAGAGAAAATAAATTGAGAAGATTCGCTCTACTAAGAGAGAACATTTCAATTAAGATAAGCATCATTGAAGGCTAATTGGAAGAATGTCTTTCATCCATGACATCTTATGAGATATTTAACTATGCAAACCTTCATGCATGTGAAAAAACATCTTATGGTTTATTTGCACTACTTAGTGTTTTAGATACCATTAAGAAGGCATGGGAGAAGGAGATAGAGAGCATAAAAGTAAATTTTTTAGATTGTGTTGCAAGCCTACCGGCTTTGCAATTTTGATTCAAAGGTAAACATTTTTGTTACACAATTTTGACACCCCATTTGTCATTGTTGTCAAAGGGGGAGTGATAGCAGAAAATTGAGTATGATATATAGATATATGATATGAAATATATTCCTAGGGGGAGTATAGGTATTTAGAAGATATTTTGGAGATATAAGTATATTGGAGAATATTTTTTGAATAGCCACAATTTTAATGTTTTATATGACTTAGCCAATTTTATTATATGTTGCCACCACTGACAAAGGGGGAGATTGTTGGCAATTTGACTGAGTAGGATATCAAGTTGTTGTCATTATGGCAACATATAATCAGTATGAAGATCGCAATATGGTAGCAAGCAGTTATGACAGAGTGCAAGTAAAATTGTCTAAGTATAAGAAGCATTTTCCAGTCTAATTAGAGATGGTTCTGGATAGTGATGTTGATAGAAGTAAGTTCAGTGCTTGTGTACTTGAACATGGATCATAATTTTATGTATGTTGAAGACTCACCTCCAAGCGCAAGTCTATATGGTATGAATGGAATGAATTATTGCAGGACTATAGAGATAGAGTTGAAGCTGGCAGGACAGAGAAAGAAGACAAAATTAGTATGATAGTTAAGGGATTATTTTGTTTATCAAAATAATAACTTAATCATATAAGGGATGACATCCTAGATGTTAACCCTTGGGCAGTGTAAGTTAGTGCATATTTTGTAAAGTGCTTTATGTTTTGTAAAGCTGACTATAAAAGTTATTATTCTTAATAACTTGTATAAATGTAAGGCATATGTAATGCGAAGTTAACAGTTTGATATATACATGTGAAATAAATTGATGAGAAGTTGTAAATTGTAAAAGTAAAGCAAGCAGACTTTGTATTTGTAAGTGAAGAGACATATCAGAATAGGAAAGCTATTCAACAGCAGTAAAAGGTTATATACCTTACCCTTTTTGTAATCAAAATTTATTGTATATTACATGTTTGGGAAGTGAGCTCATCTTGTAATCATTCTATTTGTACTACCAACTCTTAGCAGGGTTGAGGCTTCTAACAAGGCCTTAAGTCATTTAATTAGGTCAGAGAAACTATATGTATGTAATAGACTCCTAACAGGGTCAACATCCTTTACCAGATACTTTTGATTAGCGAATCACTTGTGGGTATCATCCCCACTGGGATTTTCCCTTGGCCAGGGTTTCCTCGAGAACAAAACATGGTGTTATGAATTCATTTTCTTTATTGCTATGCATGCTATTTAGTTTACTCTTTTTTACAAGTATCAAGTTAATTTTCTATATCCATAATTGGGTAAAAGTAAAAGTTTGTAGAATATAGTTTCACCCCCCCTCTCAGTATTCTCTATTTCTAACAACATATTGAAACCTATAATTATTATTATAGTACAACTGGTATAGCGAGTCAAAAATAATGGGTTCAACTTTTTATTGGAAATAAGACCATCTTCATGTTCTTGGTATTTAAAATAAGAATAAAAATTAAAAAGTGGATGAGAAAAATAAAGAGAACAATTTCTTACAACTTCCAAATTTTGTAAAAGAAAAGTAAAAGAGAGAACAAACATAAGATATGGTTGCACTATTTCACATTGATATCCATAATGTGCTTAAATGAATAGTAATGCATTAAATAGTAGAAATATCTGAACACCATAAAATTAAGAAAGGAAGAATAGGAAAGATTCTTTATCAATAAATATATAAGGTATCTAGGTATAATTCAGTGCCAATTAAGGTCTATTGAGAAAAAAAAAGATGAAGAAAATACCTAAAAGAAAATTTCCATTATCATTAACTCCTATTAGAGAAATAAATGTAAATGAGATGGTTCTTATAATGGCAAGGAAATGGAAATTAAAAACCACTAAATGAAATAATCCTACTAACACAAGGAAACATCAACATAGATTGATAGAGAGAATCAAGATAAAGATGAATATAATAATCTTGCATTGGAAAATAAATATGTAGCTGAATAAAGGGTTTATATAGTATAATTTCATAAATAAAGAAAAAGGGTATATAATTAAAATAAAATGAAAGCTTATTACAAAAACAAGAGAAATACTACATTTTTTCACTCACATATATTAATGACCATGGTAAGAATGAAAATCATGATTAGCTATAGAATGATGGTATTTCTTTCATAAAGTTGACTTCGAGACAAGAAAATGTTTTTGGCTTAAGGTGAATTTTAACATGATATAGAATATTGTTCATGTCTTTTTTTGTAGTTTATAGATTTCTATTAGATGGGTGACATTGAAAAAAAACACTAGTAAATATGTATTCACAATGTTCAATGATACTATCAATTTGATGAGTAACTGATACAATGTAGTTTCTTTTTCCACAAGAAAAGAAAAGTACATGGTAGCTACTCATGCTTGTATGAAATTGATTAATCTTAGGTGGTTGTGTTTATATGTTGGCTTTAACATGTAGGATTGATTACTATGAGTTGTGATAATCAAAGTGTTATTTTCTTGGACATTCCATGATGGAAGAAAATAACATTCATTTTTAGTATTTTATTTTCATGATATGGTGGAAGATTGAAAGGTGAAATTAGAGAGTTTGATAGTTTGATTAATATATAACTTTAGATGGTGTTTGTAGTATATGGGCCTCTTGATCCTTCACAAATTAAAATACTATTATTTAAATCTATTCTCCAAAAATATTTTGTGAGTGGGAGAATGTTTAAATTAAGGTATCTCAACCTTTTTGATTCCTAGGAATTAATTTGGCAACCACTTATTTTACTTTATATAAGGTTTATTTTTCTATGCTAGTAAGTTATATGTAAAGTAGATGATATCATTTATAGGAGTATTTTTTATTAGTTCAACATGGAGTTTGACAGGACCCTAACCATTGTTATAGCAAAAGAAAAACTAATAACACAATACAACAAACCTAGCCATGAAGACAAAGCTGCCAAAGTTAAGCACAAAGGGTTTTTGAAAGGAACCCAAAATCTTCAAGGGTTTTTAGAAGTACCCAAAACCTTCAATGGTTTTAGAAATGACCCTAAACCTTTCATGAAATTACAAAGACTCAATACCTCTCAAAAAACCAATTACAATGAGCTGAGGGATTTTTTCAAGGTTCCCCAAACCTTTTGAATGTGCTTGGAATTGGTATCTGTGACCTATCTGCTACTTTGGACATGAAATACCCTCCACCAAACCACCTCCTCACCTACAAGACATCACTCCACCTCAATAGGAGGGGATTCAACCACCATAGGAGTAGTAGAGAAGAAGGTAGCAATAGGGGAGGACCAATTAGTTTTCCATCTAATCTCTGAATAAGTAATATCAAGATAATACTGCATCAAACAACCACCAACCTCCCTCCACCCACACATCACCACCTAAATATGGTATGCCTTCATCTCAATAAGGAGTAATAACAAGAGAAGTGGGAGTAAAATATATCATTCCCACAACATAGAAACGATCATATACCCCACCTCTATAGGGGAAGGACTCACCTCCATAGAATCTAGACCAGAATAAGCCTAGCAAAGAACCAGAGAACCCCAGTAGAGAGAAGGAACAAAAAAATCCAAGAAAGTATTGCACCCTATCCCAAAAAAGGGCATGGTTGGCCCCTTGAAAATTGGTAGCACTAGCCTTGCCACCAAGGAGAACAGAACCAACAAAGCATCAACTTCACAAAAAAAATCCTTGGGCTGCACACCATTGGCAATCTTGAAAGCTTCCAAGCCCAAAGAGGGGAGAAAAATCCCTAAACTACCTTCCAAGGAGTAAGCTTAAATGAACATTTTTCAAATGCTCTAAACATGCAAGCCACCTATACTAAAGAGTCCCACAAATCCTTTGAAAAAGTAGGGGAAGGAAAAACCCCTAAAGCTACCTCAGAAGACCCAGACAAAGATAGAATCCCCATCTCCATGGTACCAAACTAAGAAATAAGCACTATCCAAGCCTTTATCAAGAAGACCACTTCACTATCTTCACTAGACAAACTTCCTTTGTTTCTTGAATGACCAGAACTCACAATTGAGTACATCAGACCAAGAAAAGATCTCATGATAGAGTCACAACCTCCTTCTTCAACTCTTCTCCAACAACCATTCTCTAGTCTTCAAAAGATCTACTCCAAAGATCTACTCCAAAAGACCAACAAGCCTCTCAAGAACCACATCTACAACAATGCTAGAAACCCAAGAATCTTCCAATCCCCAAGCAGTAACCCTTCTTAATACCAAAAGGTTAAATGTTTCAACAAGGGAAAAGAAACCCATAAACCCTCTCTTTCTTTTAGCGTAGAGACTAGAGAAAAATAGACGAGGAAGCTCTGTCCACAAAGTATCTAGTAGAAACACAAAGGAGACATTGTAATCTCCAAAACACCAATCACTCCCCTCCACTCCAACATCTCAAGATCACCAGAGGGGTATGATGCAGAGCCACCTCTACATCTGATCTAGTGAAACTGAGGGTTTCCTAAACAACATCATTTGTCCAAAACATTGACTACCAAAATAGAGCAGCCGGAAAAGGGTTCAGCTAGTGTTGGAGACAAAGAAAACCCTCTCAGAAAACAATAGTCGCTTACCATCATTAGGAATAAAATACCAATCCGCCTTTACAGAATCAAATAAACTCTATAGACGCAACAACTCCAAATGGGTGTGGGAAAAAGAAGAAATAGCAAGCTTAGAATATGCATCCAAAGGACCCATAATCCCTCTCTAATATTCATTAACTTCCTGCCACCGCAAGCGAAAGACGATGCAGGGATAGGGATCTCTAAAAAATCATCATAATCACTTGTAACAAAGCCAAAATAGATCCGAAACAAACCTCTAAGAACCTCAGCACTATACACCACAAGGTGAGAGGTAGAGATTAAACATAGCATACCCTGCCTTCCAGAAGCATAGGTAAGAGCGCAGAGAAGGAGCTTTTCCCTCCACCATTTAGGCCATTCGGAAAATAGCCAATCATCCATCAGATCTCCTTTGAAAGAAGGCTTAGCACAACAAAACGTGCTAAGGCCCCCACTCCCATTGAAGGTATCGACAATCTGAAACAAACCCAAAAGTAGTGGAGTCAAAATACAAAAAAGTATCAGCTCCATCTAGGTCATCTCCTTCTTCTTCCCCAGACTCTCCTTCCCCTGCAACACCCGTCGCCCTAGCAAAGGCGTTCCCTCTTATTCTCGCCAGTACAAGCTGAAGTTGGGATTACATGTACTCATTCGTGGGATTGTTAAATTGAGTTGCCTTCATACATGTATGAACTTACTTGCTTAAATGCTTATTTTTTAGGAGGTTGGTGTATCACGTTGTGTGGGTTGATTGATGTCAATGATGAAACTTGATTCATGTTGAATTATTAGTTACTAGTGGTAGTTTCTATTTTTATGGAGAATTCATGTTTCGAAGTTTCTATTATAGGTAGAGTTGTGCATGTAGGAGCTTTCAATACAATATTTAAGTTTCTAATGTATGTAGAAATCTTGGATAAGGTATTACAATTGGCAAGTTACAAATACATGTTCAAGTTGAGATAGACACCTTTCTTGTGTTGTTATGTTTAATAGGATTCAGTTTTGCATGTGCATATCAAGATAGACACCTTGCATGTGGATGTTGGGATAGGTATACTACATGTGCTACTGAAACTAAGCATATGTAGTTTGTATGTGCCAATTCATTTTGACAACATGTGTGATCTTTTTTTCAGTATGGATGCACTAAGTGAGATAATGAAATATGAAAATTTTGAATACCCAACATGGTGGTGTATAAATATGTACTATGTTAGACTATTTTGTAGTAGAGATTGATTATTTTCTAAGATACTATTGTGCTATTAGAATAAGTCTAGAACCTTATTGTAGTGTGAAAACTTTTGCAAGAGTAAATGCTTCACAATTGCACGTTGTAAGCTCTATTGATTGATAATACATTGGGTTGTGTTTAAAAATGTTGGTTATTTATGTTGAAATAGTTTTGCCTACATATATGTTATGTTTTGTATTATCTTGTTCTTAAATATATGTTAACATTTTATTGATTATGTATCTAAATTTGTGGTAATTCAAATTGTCAGAATTTTTTTTTAATTATCTTCTCTACACAGATTGGTGTAAGAAGTTGCTTATGCGTACTTAGCTTCCTTTCATTGAGACACAAAAGGTAAACGCCTTAAGTTATCTAAGTAAGTAATACCAGGAAATAAAAAGGAACTAATTAGTTAAGCATACCCTATTCACACCAATGGCATTAACCAAGCATAATTTAATATAATCAAATGATTATTTATCACTAAAATTCTTGAATTACTTGCGTTCCACAAGACTAGTCCATCATGTCAAATCTTCTATTTTTAGAAGTCCAATATATAGGTTGGTCACTGTTCTGCCTAACATATCCTTTGAGTTTTAGAAATTCCAAATCATAGGTCACTAGATGGAAACTCATACACTTCAAAATATCTACAATTGAGTAAGTAAACAATGAGACTGATACAATGGCTACCCTTCAATTGTTTCATTTTCAGCCGAAAATGTATAAGATTCGATGTAGACTGCATACTAATAGATTGCCAAATAATTGATATGAAGATGATCAACCCTCAAATACAAGCACATTTTAAAAAACTTAAAAAGACGTGGTCTCGTCCAACCCAGGATATATTAAGATGGTTTAAAGTCCTGGTAAATATGGAGAAACTCAATGGGCAAGTTGACGCAATGAATTCTATGCTAGGTTTATGGAACTCTTATAATCTTGCAGCGAATTTTAAGAAGAAAAATGATAGTTGAGCAATCTAGAAGAGCCATTTTGTTTCATGGCCCCGGTACGAAGGATCTGAACGTTGGGAAAATTTCCCTACAATGGTGGAGAGAATGTAGGTGAGAGAGAGGCTGGATTATGTCCACTCAAATCACTCGTGCTGGATGGTTTAGTTTGGTTAGAATCGAAAAAGGGGATGACTCTACTCATCATTTGGCTTTTCAATGATGGTGGATTAGGTTTGTTCATGTGGGGACGGGTTTTTGTTATTTAACGTTAGCTTTGTGAGGGGACGACGAGGGATAGGATATTGATGCATTTCTACGTATACATTGTACACAGGTCAAAACAGAGCTCAAAATTGTCAGCCTGTTTCAAAAATAATGTGGGCTTTATAAATATCTTCGTACATGGTTAAAGACAAAGCGCTGAAAACTAGTTAATAAATTATCCCCAGCACTAAAAACTTGAAAGCTCTACTTGTATGATAGCTTCGAAATCGGGAGTGAAAGAGACCATTGGAGTCAATTAGTATCTAGAATTGGGATGATAGGGAAGAAAATATAGTGAGAATATAATAGCTTACATTGCCGACAGTTGTGCATAAATACGGAGTGAGTGTAGCTGAAGAAATGAATTAGGGTATAGTTGTACGACAATGACACGACACAAAAAGCCATATACACATGAGCATTGTACGTTGCTAGCAGACCATTGATTTGAACATTATCAGACCGTGTATGCGTTTGTTGTACGTTGTGTTCGGGTGACAATGTTCCTGATTAGAGAATTGATCTAATGATAAGCTTTTATTCACGAAAAGAGTATGAAGCTATTTTGCAACAGAAAGGTCTCCTAATAAGTTGCGACCATTTTGTAAGTTCAAATTTAGGAATATGATTAAATAGGGAAAGGATCATATCTTAATTTTGTCGTTATGTTCTTGTATCAATTCACTCAAAAATGTCAGTACTTGTGGCTAAATGTTCCATAGTCCTTATGAAATGTCCTAACAGTGGTCCACAAATGGGCCAATTACCAACCAAAAAAGCTAAAAAATTACATGATCTGCTATTGGTATATGTGTTATCATTTTTTGGCTCATTTAATATTTGCAATTGAGGGCCCAAGATGACAAAAGGTCACAGTTATTGAGCCCATCTCGGTTGCTACTGAATGCTTTCCCCTAATACTTTAATGGGTACATTTATTATTTTATAACAGGTAATTTATATTGGATGTACATCTACACCTCCAAAAATTATTTTAATTCTTTGCTGTTTATTTGTTTACTTTTCTTGCATTCTTATGTTTTCATTTGTAATAAGTTTGTTTGCTATTGTTCTAGACATTGTAATAAATTTTTCTATTTTTTTAGTTAGTTCTTTATGTAGGTTAAAGTTTTCACCTGGCTTTTCTATTTTCATGAGTGAAATGTTGTTGGTGATTGTTTAGTTAACTTGATTTCTAATGTTGATAGTAACTTGAATATTATAAAATTGAGATGTCTTTCTTCAGCTCTTGACTTATTACTTTTTTACTCTGCTATCATGATTGGAGCTGATACTTTTCTATCTTTTCCTTACGGTCTTTTTAGGCTTCAGAGCTAGTTCTATAGACTTTATTTACAGCCATTACTGTTTGAAAATCTTTATGTACTTATTTCAATTCTTAATTTAGACATAATTTTATGTTTTTAAAAACTGTTTGAATTTATGATCACACCCTTCAAAATTTATCCGCATTGTCAAACCTCTGAAAATTGATCTAATGGACTGACAGAATCTTAAATATAAGTAAAAGTGCTGATTTAGATGTTCACTGATACCTTCAAATTATAATGAAACTGCAAATCTATGGCTGTTTTTTAACTTTTCTTCACTTAATGTTTATACCTATAATAATTTTGCAAACGTTGAAACCCTATTTTTTGTCTTCTCTCGTAGGGTAACATTTTCCCCTCTAGGGAACAGCAACAGTAATACGAATTTTAAGCGAAAGCTTTTAGCTCTGAATTGCATTGAAGGAAAAAAGGAACAGCATTTGATCTGTCAGGGAAGGCGGGTGCCCACAAGGAAACTTGCTTAATAATTGACAGAAAAGCAACACATTGGTACAGTCTATAGAGCTCTTATCTATTATAGGCAGAGCTCGGATCCCTTTTTGCTGCAAGATCATACTATGGTGGGTTACCGGGGAATGTAGAGTTGAAGGCTAGATTGTTTGCAAGCGAGACATATTTTTCCATAATTCTGCTACTTTCTCATATCTAGCGTATTTCATTCAGTGACAGTTGATTTTTGCAAGAGTTGGCAGAAGGAGATGAGTAAGTTGCAGGAATGTGGGAGTGGAAATGGGACCAGAGCAAAGATTGTTCAAGGCACCAATTCCATCAGCGTTGATAGTGGGGAACAGGAAAAAATCTTGGAAGCTGAAAGTACCCACAGTCTCGATGTAATTAATGGAGATTTGAAGCTTTCAAACAGAAATTTTCCATATTTTTCCCACCGAGCTGGAAGTTATTCTGAGCAAAAAGTCAGTGGGTCGTCTAAGGAGAGTGTGTTCGTCAAAGATATCATGAGTCCCGACTCTGCAAAATGCTTACAAAAGCAAAACTCCTGCGGTAAAAGAGTGCCTAAAGAATCTGAGATCAGTATCTTCCAGGCAGAAAAGTATTTCAGTGAGGAGAATATTGATACAATTCATGAATCCAGAACTGGAAGTAAGACGAAGTCTCAGGATTTATATGATTCTCGTCATGAAATGGCTTCTCCTGTACCGTCTATAAATTGGACTTTCAGGCCAGGTGGGGTTACCAATACTCCCACAGGATCCTCTGAGACCAGCTGGAACAGCCGGTCTGGATTGCTTTCTAATTCTGTCCATAAATTGGCTGCAACTGACAGGAGAAGACCGCTCTCAAAGTGGGGATTTGGGTGCAAATGTCTGTGCTTGAATAAAAATTCTGTGCCCATGGACAACACGCTGACAGAAAGCAGGCGGGCTTCAAGTGCGTTAATGGACAGTCCTGTCAGCTCCATCAAATACAGTTATGCTGGCCTACGAAGAAGAGTTCTTGGCAGATTGATTGAAAAGCAGCGAGAAAAGGCCTTTGCAGATAATGCATCAGAATTGAGTGATTTCAATAACACCACAATTGGAGAAACAGGTTTAAAGCCTCCAGCAAGATCTCTGGCTGGTAATTTTTCAGAGCTTTCCAAGGACAGTGAGCTTCAGAAAAGGTTTCAGGGGATCAGTCCTCGTTTCATGGCTTATGATATGGAATCTGATAGACCAAAACTGGGAGAAAAAGCTCATCAGACAAAAATGAATGGCAGTTTCTTGGGAAAGGAAGATGATTTTTCCATCCCAAATTTACCTGAGAAATCGGAAGAAATGTCAAGGCCATCACTGGAAGTATTTGGGTCTCCTTTCTCAGGTACACCAGACCGTGCAGAGTCTTGTAACTCCAAGTCCACCACAGTAAATGGTACTCATCATCAGATGCAGCCCACAGATTTACAAAGGCATTTACTGCTATTTTCTCTGGATCAGGCCAGGAAGAGCTTTACCTTCAATTCCAATTCTGACAACCACAAGTTTTCAGGACCTGGTAAGAAGTCCATGGAGGACATAGATCAGGACAAGGAGAGTGATTCAAGCTCAGATCTTTTCGAAATTGAGAACTTGGGCGCCCACTATTCATTCAGGAAAAGGGAATTTCTGGACAATAACCCCAGAATTCAATGCTTCCCAGGCTCTTTCGATTTGGGTGGCGTGGAAAATGCACACACACCCTCTGCAAAAAGTTTATGTTCTGAACCCAGCGAGACCTCTGTTGACTGGAGCATGACGACTGGAGACAACATGGAAAAGGCCAGTTTGGAGAATTTTCCTTCAGATTATGAGGTACCCAAGAATCATGCTTCTCTAAATGGATCAGATCTGTCAATTGTAAGGAAGGCTGCAATGACACAGAGCTCCAAAGTGAGGTCCAGGACAGGCAGCTTTCTGAGCTGTGCAAGCGAGAAATCCGTCAGAGTGGCTGTCCCCATACAGCATTCACACAGCGCTAGATATAGTTATGAGAAGAAAGGGAGTTTTACTTCTAGGCTCAGTAAGGCATAAATTTCGATTCTCATCACAGGAGAAAGTTCAAGGACATCAACTGTGCTTCTAAAAATAGCTTCAAAACTTCCATGTCAGAATAGAGATCCGTCTCTCAATATTGGCATTGGTCTTTTTCTCTGCATTATCGTACTGTATAACCAGAAATGTGACTTCCTTAGTTTCAATTGGAGGCTCTTCAGTTGTCAGCTCTTATTGGGTGGAATTCGCTATGTTTTAAATTTAATGTAATACAAAATATTGTGAGTTTATGGCTCTCATCTGTATTTTGCATCACAAGTATCATTTTTTAAATGCGTAATAAGCTTGTTTCTGTATTCACGTATATGAAGTCTCAAAGATAATAGCATTATACTGAGTACATCTAGCTGTGAGCGCATTCGTAAGTTAATATCAAACTACATTGAAAGAAGCCTAATAAGGAAGTTTGTTATTGGATAAAAAGCAATTATACAAGAGAAACACTCAGCAAGAAGTACAGAACTGCAGTTGATCCAGTTAAATAGAAGTGTGAATGCATTCACCAAATGGTCGATGATGTACGAGGCAATGGAGGGTAACTTTTTATAGGTATGGTCACACGAACAGCTATAAGAGACCGACACTGTAAAATAGCATAGCTTTTGACATTTAACCTAATCGTTCTGTAGTTTCTTTACGCTGTTGCATATGTATTGAAATGATAAAATATTATCTCAAATATCATTCAAAATTAAAACAATTCTTCTTTGCAAACTGTAAAAATGGTCATTAAAGTTGAAATCTTTACTAAATCATTTTTTCCTCTCAAATTGTAATAATGGTTATTAAAATTAAAAGACTAAAAGTTCAAGGCGTTTTTTGACAATTATTTTACTTCCAAACACTAAAAATAAGCATGAGATTAATAAAACATAATATGACATTAAGATAAAAATAAATATGTTATATCAAACTAAATCATTTTAGAGTTAAAGAAATTCTGAAGATTGAAAAAAATAAGGATGCCTAATTTGTAAATTTTCAAGTGCAATTAACATTACAAGACCATTAGAAAACTAAAATTTGTAGACTGTAAAAATATACTTGATAAGGAGTTCTCATTTGCTAGTTATGGTGTTGGGTTGAGTTTGGATTTGAGTTCTCCTAGGATAGAAATTCATTACAATTGTAGGGATGAGGGTGGAGAGTTGTCGGATAATTTTGATAGTGTATATGACAAGATTCTTGTCCTTCTTTTGCGACTAAGATTGACTTGAGTAAGGATTCAGGTGCTCTATTATCCTCCCATGAGAATCCTAAGGATTCTTATTTTCCTCAACCCCCTTCCTAGTTGATGTCAAAAATTATGCAAGGGTCCCCGAATTGCTAGGTTTCTTTGCATGAGGCTCAGGTTAAGGCTATAAAAGTTTACGAAAATCATAATTAGATGAAGCTTTTTGGGTCCTATCTCAAAGTTAAGAGTGTATCCCCTATCTCTCATTTTGCTAACCCTTTTTCCTAGTTGATTTCTATCTCTGTGCTAAATAGAGTTGCAAGAAAAGTGGTCTTAACCATGGAGGAAACTTTGTAGTTAAGCATTCTTAAGTTGGAGTAGTACTAAGATGGGTGACCTCTTGAGAATTCCATAAGCTTCACTCTGTGAGTATCACCTAGATCCAATGAGTGCTATGTGTTCCATTCATTCCCATGAGAGATGGGTTCTTGTGAACCATTACTCATGAAACATGCGTCAATGAGTTTGACTCAAAAATAAACTTGAATCTTGATAGAAATGTCACATGTTTGAGATAGCTAAGGTGATATAGAAGACCTTTCATGAGAGGAGCCTTATGGGCTCACCTTATAAATTTAAATAAAAATCATATCATGGAACAAAAGGGGGCTTGCTGGTGTAATTAATTATTCACCTAATTACACTTTTTTAATCTTCTAGGATAAAGTAAAACATAGTAGTTTGCATATGAAACACTTAGGAGTTTGCATATTTAGTTGCACATGGGGTAGGAGAAATTTTACTTTAGGTGATGATAATTGTTATCATATTCTATTTTCTATGTTCTCTTCACCTTTAGTGCACTCATTTTTATTTTGCATCGCAAGTATCATTCTTTAAATTTGTAACAAGCATGTTTTTCTATTCACATGTATAAATTCTCAATGGTAATAGTATCATATTGAATACATCTATCTAGAAGATCCTATAGTTGTGAGTGCATATGAGCATTAGGGAGTATCGAGAGGGGGAGGTTGAATCGGTGCAACAATCTTATTAACTTTTCTAATCTAATACAAAAAAAAATTATGAATAGGCCTTTACTATTAATTTATTAAAATAAAGTACATATTGACAAAAAAAAGGCTAGGGGATATGAGATCACCGCACAAGAGTCAAATGGATAGTAGCCAAAAACAATAACATCTATTCATAAAAAAGGGACATTGGCCAAATAAAATCACCTCAAGTTGCCAAAGCAGTTGCAGCCGAGGGGGAGGATCTTGATCATCTTTTGTGTCCCATATATCAGCAGGGCTAGGGGTTGGGTCATAAATGGACCATGCATATCCATCTATTTCTTCTACTTTGTCTTCTCCTTCCTCCCTCCTTAGAGGCAAAATAGCCAGAGCCAGGCGAGGTAACTTAGAGGAAGTGGTAGAAGGCCAAGAAAAATCTTCTTTAGTATCAGGCTAGCCAAAGCCACCAAGAAGCAAAGGGACATGAGCAGTAGTATGCCAACTCGAGGTAGAAGTATGATGTAGTGGGGAAGCTGAGAAATGCGTCCAAGTGTCACATCCTCCACCATAGGAATGGCGAGGGGCCAGAGACTGCATGGTCCTTGAAAAGTGAGTGAACTACAAAAACAATGGCATCCATGGGTTAGATTGTGGTCGGTAGAAGAATAATCTAGTGACACTTTAGAAACTAGATAAGGGGCATTACCCCAATGCTACAACAACTCCTGAAAGTGGGCCACCTCTAAAGCCACTTTATTGGCTTGAACCTGGATTTGTATTATGACATTATTACAAATGCATGCTTTAGTATACATAGAAATATTAATATCAAGAAAGTTCTTCGTGAATAAGATTTTTTTCTATCCTTCCAAGTGTAAATAAGATCTCCATCCTGAAAGCATGCCATATCTGGGAAAATTTAAATGATATTTTGGGAGAATCGCCCACAAAAGCCATGTGCCAAGAGAAAGGTTTTGGCCTAAAAGAATTTTAAAAATCATGAATCTAGCTCCAATAATATTGTGGTCTTCTATAGAACCATAAAATATGAAGGAAAGTTTCTTGTTTCCCACACAAATGGTATTTGGGGTCAAGAACCCCAAAACATTGTGATTTTATGGCTCCCATTTGTATTTTGCATCACAACTATCATTTTTTAAATGCTTAATAAGCTCGTTTATGTATTCATGTATATAAAGTGTCAAGGATGATATTATTATATTGGGAACATCTAGTTGTGAGCACATTCATAAGTTAATATCAGACTGCATTGAGAGAAGCCTATTAAGAAAGTTCGTTATTAGGTGAACAAAAATTATACAAGAGGAATGCTCAGCAAGAAGTACATAACTGCAATTGATCCAGCTAAATAGAAATGTGAATGCATTCACCAAATGGTCGATGATGTATGAGGCAATGGAGGGTAACTTTTTATAGGTATAGTCACACAAACAGTTATAAGAGATCGACACTAGAAAATAGCATAGCTTTTGACATTTAACCTAATCATTCTGTAGTTTCTTTACACTATTGCATATGTATTGAAATGATGAAATATTATCTCAAATATCATTCAAAATTAAAACATTTCTTCTTTGCAAACTGTAAAAATGGTCATTAAAGTTGAAATATTTATTAAATCAGTTTTTCTTCTCAAATTGTAATAATGGTTATTAAAATTAAAAGACTAAAAGTTCAAGGGGGTTTTTTGACAACTATTTTACTTCCAAACACTAAAAATAAGCATGTGATTAATAAGACATAATATGACATTAAAAGATAAAAATAAATAGTTTATGTCAAACTAAATCAATTTAGAGTTAAAGAAATTATGAAGATTGACAAAAATAAGGATGCCTAATTTGTAAATTTTCAAGTGCAATTAACATTAGAGGACCATTAGAAAACTAATATTTGTAGATTGTAAAAATGTACTTAGAAAGGAAGTTTTCATTTTCTAGTTATGGTGTTGGATTGAGTTTGAATTCGAGTTCTCCTAGGCTAGAAATTCATTACAACTGTAAGGATGGGAGTGGGGAGTTGTCGAATGATTTTGATAGTGGAGGTGAAGATTCTTGTCCTTGTTTTGTGACTAAGATTGACTTGAGTAAGGATTCATGTGCTCTATTGTCCTCCCATGAAAATCCTAAGGATTCTTATTTTCCTCAATCTCCTTCCTAGCTAGTGTCAAAAATTATGCAAGGGTCCCCAAATTGCTAGGTTTCTTTCCATGAGGCTCAGGTCACTTAAAAAGTTTACAAAAATCATAATTAAATGAAGCTTTTTGGGTCCTATCTCAAAATTGAGAGTGTCTCCCCTATCTCTCATTTTGCTAACCTTTTTTCTAGTTCTTCTTCTATCTTTGTGCTAAATAGAGTTTCAATAAATGTGGTCTTAACCATGGAGGAAAATTTGTAGTTAAGTGTGCTTAAGCTGTAGTAGTACTAAGATGGGTCACCTCCCGAGAAGTCCATGTACTTTAATCTGTGAGCATCACCTAGATGCATTGAGTGCTATGTGTTCCATTCACTCCCATGAGAGATGGGTTCTTCTGAACCACTACTTGGGAAGGAGTTGTCATTTGCTAGTTATGGTGTTGGGTTGAGTTTGAATTTGAGTTCTCCTAGGATAGAAATACATTACAATTGTAGGGATGAGGGTGGGGAGTTGTCGGATAATTTTGATAGTGTATGTGAAGATTCTTGTCCTTGTTTTGCGACTAAGATTGACTTGAGTAAGGATTCAAGTGCTCTATTGTCCTCCCATGAGAATCCTAAGGATTCTTATTTTCCTCAACCCCCTTCCTAGTTGATGTCAAAAATTATGCAAGGGTCCCTGAAATGCTAGGTTTCTTTGCATGAGGCTCAAGTTAAGGCTATAAAAGTTTACAAAAAATCATAATTAGATGAATCTTTTTGGGTCCTATCTCAAAGTTAAGAGTATCTCCCCTATCTCTCATTTTGCTAACCATTTTTCCTAGTTGTTTTTCTATCTCTGTGCTAAATAGAGTTGCAAGAAAAGTGGTCTTAACCATGGATGAAACTTTTTAGTTAAGCATTCTTAAGCTAGAGTAGTATTAAGCTGGGTGACCTCTCGAGAATTCCATGTGCTTCAATCTGTGAGTATCACCTAGATCCAATGAGTGCTATGTGTTCCATTCATTCCCATGAGAGATGGGTTCTTGTGAACCACTACTCATGAAACATGCGTCAATTAGTTTGACTAAAAAATTGCACACTTGAATCTTAATAGAAATGTCACATGTTTGAGATAGCTAAGGTGATATAGAAGACCTTTCATGAGAGGGGCCTTATGGTCTCACCTTGTAAATTTAAATAAAAATCATATCATGGAACAAAAGGGGGCTTGCTGGTGTAATTAATTATTCACCTAATTACACCTTTTTAATCTTCTAGGATAAATTAAAACATAGTAGTTTGCATATGAAACACTTAGGAGTTTGCATATTTAGTTGCACATGGTGTAGGAGAAATTTTACTTTAGGTGATGATAATTGTTATCATATTCTATTTTCTATGTTCTCTTCACCTTTAGTGCACTCATTTTTATTTTGCATCGCAAGTATCATTATTTAAATTTGTAATAAGCATGTTTTTCTATTCACATGTATAAATTCTCAATGTTAATAGTATCATATTGAATACATCTATCTATAAGATGCTATAGTTGTGAGTGCATATGAGCATTAGGGAGTAGGTGTAGGAGAAATTTTACTTTAGGTGATGATAATTGTTATCATATTCTATTTTCTATGTGCTCTTCACCTTTAGTGCACTCATTTTTATTTTCCATCGCAAGTATCATTCTTTAAATTTGTAATAAGCATGTTTTTCTATTCACATGTATAAATTCTCAATGTTAATAGTATCATATTGAATACATCTATCTATAAGATGCTATAGTTGTGAGTGCATATGAGCATTAGGGAGTATCAAGAGGGGGAGGGTGAATCGGTGCAACAATATTATTAACTTTTCTAATCTAATACAAACAAAAATTATGAATAGGCCTTTACTATTAATTTATTAAAATAAAGTACATATTGACAAAAAAAGGCTAGGGTATATAAGATCACCCCACAAGAGTCAAATGGATAGTAGCCAAAAAAAATAATATCTATTCATAAAAAAGGGGCATAGGCCAAATAAAACCACCTCAAGTTGCCAAAGCAGTTGCAGCCGAGGGGGAGGATCTTGATCATCTTTTGTGTCCCATCTATCAGCAGGGCTAGGGGTTGGGTCTTAAATGGACCACACATATCCATCTATTTCTTATACTTTTTCTTCTCCTTCCTCCCTCCTTAGAGGCAAAATAGCCAGAGCCAGGTGAGGTAACTTAGAGGAAGTGGCAGAAGGCCAAGAAAAATCTTCTTCAGTATCAGGCTAGCCAGAGCCGCTAGGAAGCAAAGGGACATGAGCAGTAGTATACCAACCCGAGGTAGAACTATGATGTAGTGGGGAAGCCGAGCAATGCCTCCTTGTGTCACCTCCTCCACCATAGGAATGGAAAGTGGCTAGAGATCATAGGGTCCTTGAAAAGTGAGTGAAGGAACTACAGAAATAATGACATGCATGTGCCAAATTATGGTTGGTAGAAGAATAATCTAGTGGCACTTTAGAAACTAGACAAGGGGCATTGCCCCAATGCTACAACTCCTGAAAGTGGTCCACCTCTAAAGCCACTTTATTGGCTTGAACCTAGATTTGTATTATGGCATTATTACAAATGCATGCCTTAGTATACATAGAAACATTAATATCAAGAAAGTTCTTGGTGAATAAAAAAAAATTCTATCCTTCCAAAGTGTGAATAAGATCTCCATCCTGAAAGCATGCCATATCTGGGAAAATTTAAATGATATTTTGGGAGAATCACCCACAAAAGCCATGTGCCAAGAGAAAGGTTTTGGCCTAAAAGAATTTTAAAAATCATGAATCTGGCTCCAATAATATTGTGGTCTTCTATAGAACCATAAAATATGAAGGAAAGTTTCTTGTTTCCCTCACAAATGGTATTTGGGGTCAAGAACCCCAAAATATTGTGATTTTATGGCTCCCATTTGTATTTTGCATCACAACAATCATTTTTTAAATGTGTAATAAGCTTGTTTATGTATTCACCTATATAAAGTGTTAAGGATGATATTATTATTTTGGGTACATCTAGTTGTGAGCACATTCATAAGTTAATATCAAACTGCATTGAGAGAAACCTATTAAGAAAGTTCATTGTTAGGTGAAAATAAATTATGCAAGAGGAATGCTCAGCAAGAAGTACATAACAGTAGTTGATCCAGCTAAATAGAAGTGAGAATGCATTCATCAAATGGTTGATGATGTACGAGGCAATGGAGGGTAACTTTTTATAGGTATAGTCACACAAACAGTTATAAGAGATCGACACTAGAAAATAGCATAGCTTTTGGCATTTAACCTAATTGTTCTGTAGTTTCTTTATGCTATTGCATATGTATTGAAATGATAAAATATTATCTCAAATATCATTCAAAATTAAAACATTTCTTCTTTGCAAACTGTAAAAATGGTCATTAAAGTTGAAATCTTTATTAAATCAGTTTTTCTTCTCAAATTGTAATAATGGTTATTAAAATTAAAAGACTAAAAGTTCAAGGGGGTTTTTTGACAACTATTTTACTTCCAAACACTAAAAATAAGCATGAGATTAATAAGACATAATATGACATTAAGATAAAATTAAATATTTTATACCAAACTAAATCATTTTAGAGTTAAAGAAATTATGAAGATTGACAAAAATAAGGATGCCTAATTTGTAAATTTTCAAGTGCAATTAACATTAGAGGACCATTAGAAAACTAATATTTGTAGATTGTAAAAATGTACTTAGAAAGGAAGTTTTCATTTTCTAGTTATGGTGTTGGATTGAGTTTGAATTCGAGTTCTCCTAGGATAGAAATTCATTACAATTGTAAGGATGGGAGTGGGGAGTTGTCGAATGATTTTGACAGTGTGGGTGAAGATTCTTCTCCTTGTGTTGTGACTAAGATTGACTTGAGTAAGGATTCATGTGCTCTATTGTCCTCCCATGAAAATCCTAAGGATTCTTATTTTCCTCAATCTCCTTCCTAGCTAGTGTCAAAAATTATGCAAGGGTCCCCAAATTGCTAGGTTTCTTTGCATGAGGCTCAGGTTACTAAAAAAGTTTACGAAGATCATAATTAAATGAAGCTTTTTGGGTCCTATCTCAAAGTTAAGAGTGTCTCCCCTATCTCTCATTTTGCTAACCTTTTTTCTAGTTCTTCTATCTTTGTGCTAAATAGAGTTTCAAGAAAAGTGGTCTTAGCCATGGAGGAAAATTTGTAGTTAAGCGTGCTTAAGCTGTAGTAGTTCTAAGATGGGTCACCTCCCGAGAAGTCCATGTACTTCATTCTATGAGCATCACCAAAATGCATTGAGTGTTATGTGTTCAATTCATTCCCATGAGAGATGGGTTCTTATGAACCACTACTCATGAAACATGGGTCAATGAGTTTGACTAAAAAACTACACAACTAAATCCTGATATCAATATCGCAATTTGACTTGTTGTAGAAAATGTCTCCTACTTATCAATTGATGAGCGTAAGGGGCTTTCTAATGAATGGTTCACAAGGCACAACACTTCTATCCTTAGAAACCTAAAAATTCAAGGGGGTTTTTGACAACCATTTTATTTCCAAACACTAAAAAGGAATGAAATTAATAAAACATAATATGACATTTTAAGATTAAATAAATATGTTATATCAAACTAAATCATTTTAGAGTTAAAGAAATTCTGAAGATTGACAAAAAAATAAGGATGCGTGATTTGTAAATTTTCAAGTGCAACTAACACTAGAGGACCACTAGAAAAAAAATATTTGTAGATTGTAAAAATCTACTTAGAAAGGAGTTGTCATCTACTAGTTATGGTGTTGGGTTGAGTTTGAATTTGAGTTCTTCTATGATAGAAATTCATTACAATTGTAGGGATGGGGTGGAGAGTTTTCAGATAATTTTGACAGTTCAGGTGAAGATTCTTATCCTTATTTTGTGAATAATATTGACTTGAGTAGGATTTAGATGCTCTATTGTCCTCCCATAAGAATCCTAAGGATTCTTATTTTTCTCAATGTCCTTCCTAGCTAGTGTCAAAAAGTATGCAAGGGTCCCCAAATTGCTAGGTTTCTTTGCATGAGGATCAGGTTAAAGCTACAAACTACAAAAATCATAATTAGAAGAAGATTTTTTGGTCTTTTCTCAAAGTTAAGAATGTTTCTCATGTCTCTCATTTTGCTAACCCTTTTTCTGGTTCTTCTTCTAATTCTGTGCTAAATAGAGTTACAAGAAAAGTGGGCTTAATCATGGAGGAAAATTTTTAGTTAAGTGTGCTTGAGTTGGAGTAGTAATAAGATGGGTGACCTCCTGGGAAGTCCATGTGCTTCACTCTATGAGCATCACCTAGATGAAACGAGTTCTATGTATTCCATTCATGCCTATGAGAGATGGGTTCTTGTGAACCACTACTCATGAAACATGGGTAAATGAGTTTGACTCAAAAACTATACAGTTGAAGCTTTATAGCAATTTTAGAATTTGACTTGTTGTAGAAAATGTCTCCTACTTATCAATTGATGAGCTTAAGGGGCTTTCTAATGAATGGTTCTCATGGCACAATGCTTGTTGAAGGTTTTGCAAAGGAGGTTGCATGCAAGGTGGCCTTAACCATGGAGGAAACTCCGTAGTTAATCACACTTGAGATAGAATAGTATTGGGATGGGTGACCACCCAAGAAGTCTTAGTGCTTCACATCTATGAGCATTACTTGGATGCAATGAGTGCTAAGTGTTCTATTAATTCTCATGAGAGATGGGTTCTTCTGAACCACTACTCATGAAACATGGGCCAATGAGTTTGACTCAAAAACTACACACTTTCTCACCGTGTAAATTTAAATAAAAATCACATCATAGAAAAAAAGAGGGCTTGTTGGTGTAATTATTTATTCACCTAATTACACTTTTTTTAATCTTCTAGGGGTAAAAGAACAATAACTTGTCACCCTTTTACAAAGGAAAAGGCTAACAACAACAAAACTGAAAAATCTTCAAGGGCATAAAAGTCACATTTATGTTGAGAATTTGAAGATGATGTAAACTGATGAAATTTGTGAAATAGGATAAATTTTATGCCTATAATCTTTAAAAATTAATTTGAACAAAAATTAATATGTTTTTTTTTAGGTCTATTTTTCATATCCTAAAATATACTCCAAATCAGGGAGTTTACTTCCCATCAAATCATTATAAGTAAAACATTATTTTTTCCTCCAATTTCAGAATATGTTTTAGATGACATGTATATCTAGTATAGGAAAAAATAAATAAGTGTTTTCAAACTATAGTTTTCCCGTTATAAGTACTCAAAGTCAAACTTAACTAGAATCAACAGGTTTTGTCTCCCACCACTTTTCACCTATCAAAACTATACCAAAAAGAAAATAAATTACATATTCTTGAAGATGGCTCTCTTTTCTAGTATTGTATATGATTTAAAAAAAATTATGAATTGATTTAGCATTTTCTATATTTTCTGAATCAACGTCTTCTCAAAGTTAAATATACCTACATGTAGTTTTTAGCAAATTTGTTTAACGTTTTGTAGTTGAGACAATATAAATTTTATATGTCCAAAATCATAGATCCTAGATCTAGAAAAGGGTACTTTTAGTTTTTTGACATTTTCTATTTTGAGTAAAGAAAGGAACAACAAAAGTGGAAACTTCTAGTTTTTTTGTGTTTTTGGAGGTTTGGCTACCAAAATGGCATGCCACCTAGGCAGACTCGGTTGAGTCCAACTCAACAGAGTAGGATTCAATCGATTCCTACTGGGTCGAGTACCCTTATCCCCTCAATGTGAAAATGAGGGGCTTGGGGCTCTTTTTCGCTATTTAAAATTGCATTTGGACTCGGTCAAGTCCTACTGGGCTTAGTACCACTCATCTAGGTCAACGGGGACATGTAGGTGCCATTCAGCAGTGCGTGGCACCTACGTGTACTTGGTCATGTTGGACTCGATCGTGTAAGGCTCGACCGAGTCCAACTGGGTTGTGTCTATCAAGTTAGCCCAAAAGGCAACAAATTATTGTGCATTTACCCCTAGGATAATGCAAAACATAATAGTTTTCATTTGAGACACTTGGGATTTTTCTTATTTAGTTGCACATGGTGCAGGAGAAAGTTTACTTTAGGTGGTGATAATTTTTATCATATTCCATTTTCTATGTTGTCTTCACATTTAGTTCACTCATTTCTATTTTTCATGGCAAGTATCATTCTTTAAATTTGAAATAAGCATGTTTATGTATTCACATGTATAAAGACTCAATGATAATAGTATCATATTGAATACATCTCTCTAGCAGACTCTATAACTGTGAGTGCATATTATGATTAGGAAGGACTGAGAGGGGGAGGGTGAATCTGTAGAGTACTATTATTAATTTATTAAAATAAAGTATGTATTCACAAAAAAATGGTCAAGAGATATGAGATCACCCCACAAGAGTATTGAACGGCTAGTGGCTAGAAACAATAACAACTATTCATTAAAAAAATAGGGCATAGCCCAAACAAAACCACCTCAAGCTGCCAAAGGAGTTGCAGCTAAGGAGGGAAGATCTTAATCATCTTTTTTCCCCATATATTAGTAGGGCTAGGGGTTGGGTCTGGAATGGACCACTCATCTTCATCTATTTATTTTTATTTTTCTTCTCGTTTCTCTATCCTGGGAAGTGAAATAGCCAAACCTAGGTGAGGAAACTTAGAGGAAGTGGTAGAAGGCCAAGAAAAATCTCCTCTAGCATCAAGCCAGCTGGAACCACCAAGAAGAAAAGGAATAGGAGCACTAGTAGGCCAACTTGAGGCACAACTACAATGTAGTGGGGAAGATGAGTGACACCTCTAAGCATCACCTCCTCCACTAGAGGAGCAATGAGGAGCCTAAGATCGTGGGGTCCAAGAATGGTGAGCAGAGGAACTACAACCACAAGGGAGAGTGTGATCGGTAGAAGCATAATCTAGTGGCACTTTGGCAACCGTATAAGGGGAATTTCTCTAATGCTACAACAACTCCTAAAGGTGGGCCACCTCTAAAGCCACTTTATCAGCTTGAACCTGAATTTGCATTATGACATTATTACAAATGTATGCTTTAGTGTATATAGAAACATTAATATCAAGAAAGTTGTGGGTGAATAAAATAAAATTTATATCCTTTCAAAGTGTGAATAAGATCTCCATTCTAAAAGTATGCCATATTTGGGAAAATTTAAAAGGGGATTCTAGGTGAATCACCTAGAAAATCCATGTGCCAAGAGAAAGGCTCTGATCTAAAAGGCTTGGAAAAATCATGAATCCAACTCCAATATTGGTGTTCTCTTAGGGCCCGTTTGGACGCAGGCATACGGAATGCCGGATATAGTCAATTCTGGAATATGCTGCAATTCTGGAATATCATATCCTCAAAATGATATCCAAAATATGTGTTTGACCCGTTTGGATGCACCTGGAAGATGACCGAGAAGATGTATTTTCCGTGTTTGGGTGCCACATTTTGGAATTGGAATATGCACTGAATGAGAATTTGTTTTTAATTTCTTTATAACAATTTGTGATTTTTTCAAATGTTATGATGCTTTTCACATTTTGTTCATGTTTTTGAATATTTATTTTATTTTTGTAATAAAATAATATTATAATATTTTATTTTGTTTTTGAATATTTATTTTATTTTTGCAATAAAATAATATAATAATATTTTATTTTGTTTTTGAATACTTATTTTATTTCATTTGTATGTGATTTTGAATATTTATAATATTTTGAAATAAAATTATGTTTATAAGTTTATAAAATTTTTAACATTCTGTATAACTTTTTTATTAAAAAAAAAATCCTATACAAATTTATAAAATATGTAGACCCAAAATACACAAATTTGTAAACAAGTCATTTATTTTATTATTCATAACGCTATACCCTTGTTTCCAAGTTTTCAGCTTGTTCTTGAAGTTTTCCTTCGATAGCTTCATTTTCATCTCATTATTGAACCTCCTTTCGATGGCTGTCCAAGCCTCTTTCTTGAAACCCCCTTCAGCTTTCTTTCCAAGCTGCACTTGCTCCTGTAGCAAGTCTAGCAACTTGCGTTCCATCTCTTTTGTCCAGAACACCTTCTTGGAAGAAGAAGTTGCTTGGATAACTTGAACGTCACCATCCATAGACATATCTGATGCACACACAACATGATAATGTACACTCACTGTAAGGACAGTCACAAATGAGGAGAGTCACTCTAAAGACAAGATGATAATGTACACTCACTGTAAGGACAGTCACAAATGAGGACAGTCACTCTAAAGACAACATGATAATGTACACTCACTGTAAGGACAGTCACAAATGAGGACAGTCACTCTCAAGACAACATGATAATGTACACTCACTGTAAGGACAGTCACTCTAAAGACAACATGATAATGTGCACTCACTGTAAGGACAGTCACAAATGAGGACATCTTACAGTGAGTGCACATTATCATGTTGTCTTTACAGTGACTGTCCTCATGTGTGACTGTCCTTGTCATATAATATAGCAACATTAAACATAACATGACAATATTAAATATAACATGACTTAACATTAAATATAAAATATAGCAACATTAAACATAACATGAGAATATTAAATATAATATGACAACATTAAATATAACAACATTGAATGTAACATGACAACACTAAATATGGCATAACGGCTTTTATTAATGTATAGTATCAGTTTGTGAAATTTATGAAATCTGACATTAGTTTAAACATTGCCATAATAGTTATTCAACCGACTACGATCGAGATCTATAGTCTTCCCACATCCTTCTTGCTATTTCATCTCAAAAATTGGCCCAATCATCTCTTTCACGCTGGCTCAACCCATATGTCTCAAGCACTGGTACATCTATCCCATCACGACCATCTTCCTCTTCAAATTCTACCTTAGATGGAAGGCCGTCCTCTATCGTAATGAAGTTGTGAAGTATGCAACATGCCAAAACAATATGTGTTTGTGTCTTGATTTGATAAGATGTCGCATGCTTCAATATAGGAAAATGCTGCTTCAATATCCCAAATGTACGCTCTATTACATTCCTAAGCGAGGAGTGTCGATGATTAAACAACTCATGTGAGGTGTTTATTGGGTTTGCTCTTGAAAACTCCTTTAGGTGGTAGCGTGTGCACCGATAAGGCGTGAGAAATCCTAGTACGTTAGGATATCCAGCATCGACCAAATAATATTTACCTAAACAAAACAAAATGTCATTGTCATAACGTTGTCTTATTTTTCGTATGCTTCAATAATATAATCATATTTTACAAACCTGGGGGAACTACCAATGGATCAGCTCTAGATAGAGCTGAAGCTAGAACACGGCTATCTGCAGCAGACCCTTCCCAACCAGCAAGGATGTATTGAAACTTATAATCAAATGAACACACTCCCATAACATTTTGTGACAAGTTGCCTTTTCTATCACGATATTTAGCTTGCAGGTTGACATCAATAGTGATTGGTATATGCGATCCATCCATTTCTCTCACACAGTCTTGTAGTCAGATAAATCATAGGTCTAATGAACACGCAATAATAGGATTACAACTCTACACAAAATTAAACCACTGGGAGATATACCTTGAAGAATGGATCAAAACGGATCTTCCCACTGATTTCTCGAGGAGTGTTTGGACCAGGGGGTATAAAATAATCCGAATGGAGTGCCAAGATAGCCCTCAAGACCTTGTGGAAGTATCGGCTTACCGTCTCTCCAGAGTGCCCAAAGTTATGGGCAATCTTACGATTCCTCAAATTGTGGCCAAGAGTATGGAGGAACATGACTAATTGTTCTTCTATCGTGATGAATTATGTATCTCTGATGCTTCCTTTTTGCCTTAAAATATTGGCTAGTTTAAAGAAGGATCGTCTAGTCATGCGTATTTGGTCATGGCAATTCGTCTCATTGGAGTTGATAACACGCTTATAAAAAGGAATTGCATCTCTTGTGCGCTTACGCATATTTTGACTACCCTCTTTTATACACTCCGCTATGGACACGACAAGGGTGGCAAGAACAATTACAACAACAGGCAAGACTCTTGTCCTCCTCATAATCTCTCCTTCTATTTCAATATTATCTTCATCATCAATATCATCAATGAGATCCATTGAATTACCTAAAAATACCAACAAAACAACATAAGAAAACACCCAACTATAATGCATAAGAATAGAGTTGCAGGTTGAGTATACAACATATGTAGACAAGAAAGTACCTTGTGTAATTTCACAAAATGAGAAGTTCTCACAGTGACTGTCCCTTGTGTAATTGCCACTTGAATGAGGAGAGTCACTGTAAAGACAACATGATAATGTACACTCACTAGAAGGGCAGTCACAAATGAGGACAGTCACTCTAAAGACAACATGATAATGTACAAATACATTCAAATGGTAATTACACAAGGGGTAGTCACTGTGAGATGTTCTCATTTGTGACTGTCCTTGTCACAAATGAGGACATCTCACAGTGACTGTCCCTTGTGTAATTGTCACTTGAACCATGCGAATGCTTTTCTTCTTGAACAAATGAGGACATTATCAAGAAGAAAAGCATTAATGTGGTTCAATACCAATAGGCAATACATTAAAGTGGCAATTACACAATGGACAATCACTGTGAGATGTCCTCATTTGTGACTGTCCTTACAGTGAGTGTACATTATCATGTTGTCTTTAGAGTGACTGTCCTCATTTGTTGAAGAAGAAAAGCATTAATGTGGCAATTACACAATGGACAGTCACTGTGACATGTCCTCATTTGTGACTGTCCTTACAGTGAGTGTACATTATCATGTTGTCTTTAGAGTGACTGTCCTCATTTGTTGAAGAATAAAAGCATTAAAGTGGCAATTACACAATGGACAGTCACTGTGAGATGTCCTCATTTGTGACTGTCCTTACAGTGAGTGTACATTATCATGTTGTCTTTAGAGTGACTGTCCTCATTTGTTGAAGAAGAAAAGCATTAATGTGGTTACACAAGGACAGTCACAAATGAGGACATCTCACAGTGACTATCCCTTGTGTAATTTCCATTTGAATGTATTTGTACATTATCATGTTGTCTTTAGAGTGGCTGTCCTCATTTGTGACTACCCTAGAAAGAGGCAGATATCGTCTTTCTAAGTATCATGAGGGAACTAGTCTAGATTCAAGGCACTTTTTGATCAAAAAGGTTTTGAAGGCTACAAGACTATGAATCCAAGTAAATTCTCTAGGAGGAAAATTATTTCTATTGAAATATAAGAGGAAGTCCAAGTCTTCAATTAAAACTACGAGAATTTCAAACTACTATTAATGTTATTTCTCTTTAATGATTTTTAAAATGTTGATATTAAATCTTTCAAGTCATGGCAAAAGAATTGGAAATGCCATCATGGCACCATTTCATGATTAGAATCCTAATAAAACATATTTATAGCCTTATCCTTATCTTTAGATAATTTGTCAAGTAAACCATTATATTTTTCAACAAAAGTGGATGGGTTTGCACTTGATATATTAAATAAGAGTCATTACATTTTGAGAAACTTGAAAACATTCATAAGGCTACTAACAACACTGGATAACCATACTTATTATAGTGATTAAAATAAAGCATAGTTTGACAAACCATACTTATTAAAGTGATAATGTGGTTCAATAGCAATACATTCAAGTGGCAATTACACAAGGGACAGTCACTATGAGATGTCCTCATTTGTGATTGTCCTTGTCACAAATGAGGACATCTCAAGTGACTATCCCTTGTGTAATTATCACTTGAATGTATTGCCCAAAAAATAGGCATATCGTCTTCCACTTGAAAAGGTGGAATTGGAATATCGGGCTCGCATTCCGGTTTCCAAATGCCAATTTTGAAAATGTTGTCGGGTCCGCGTGGGTTTTATGATTTTTGACATCTGCTTTATTACCTTGTTTTGACATCCACTACGGTTATTATTACATCGCGTGTTCGTTGGAAGCCCTCTCTGGTTCGAGCTGCATCTTCCTACATCTTCTTCAACAAATGAGGACAGTCACTCTAAAGACAACATGATAATGTACACTCACTGTAAGGATAGTCACAAATGAGGACATCTCACAGTGATTGTCCATTGTGTAATTGCCACATTAATGCTTTTCTTCTTCAACAAATGAGGACAATCACTATAAAGACAACATGATAATGTACACTCACTGTAAGGACAGTCACAAATGAGGACATCTCACAGTGACTGTCCATTGTGTAATTGCCACATTAATGCATTTCTTCTTCAACAAATGAGGACAGTCACTCTAAAGACAACATGATAATGTACACTCACTGTAAGGACAGTCACAAATGAGGACATCTCATAGTGACTGTCCCTTGTGTAATTTCCACTTGAATGTATTGCTATTGAACCACATTAATGCTTTTCTTCTTCAACAAATGAGGACAATCACTCTAAAGACAACATGATAATGTACACTCACTGTAAGGACAGTCACAAATGAGGACATCTCACAGTGACTATCCCTTGTGTAATTGCCACTTTAATGTATTGCCTATTGGTATTGAACCATGCGAATGCTTTTCTTCTTGAACAAATGAGGACATTATCAAGAAGAAAAGCATTAATGTGGTTCAATACCAATACATTCAAGTGGCAATTACACAAGGGACAGTCACTGTGAGATGTCCTCATTTGTGACTGTCCTTACAGTGAGTGTACATTATCATGTTGTCTTTAGAGTGACTATCCTCATTTGTTGAAGAAGAAAAGCATTAATTTGGTTCAATAGAAATACATTCAAGTGAAAATTACACAAGGGACAGTCACTGTGAGATGTCCTCATGTGTGACTATCCTTGTCACAAATGAGGACATCTCACAGTGACTGTCCCTTGTTTAATTTCATAAAATGAGAAGTTCTCACAGTGATTGTCCCTTGTGTAATTGCCACTTGAATGAGGACAGTCATTGTAAAGACAACATGATAATGTACACTTACAGTCAGTGTACATTATCATGTTGTCTTTACAGTGACTGTCCTCATTTGTTGAAGAAGAAAAGCATAAATGTGGTTCAATAGCAATACATTCAAGTGACAATTACACAAGGGATAGTCATGTGAGATGTCCTCATTTGTGACTGTCCTTACAACGAGTGTACATTATCATGTTCTCTTTAGAGTGACTGTCCTCATTTGTCATTTCTTGTTACTAACTCCAAATGGGAACATCTTTTTTCCCTTACCTGATCTTTTTTTTAAAGTTGAAAATCCAATGTTTCTAGTTTATATTTTAGGTGAGAATGCAGAATAAAATCAGAGTGCAGCCAATAATCGGTATCATTCTGCATTGCCAGTACAGGATTCTTAAATAGGTTGAAGGTTTCAATGGTTACTCAAATAGCCAAATTGTTACAAGCAATTACTCACATGAACATTTGATGAAATTATTCTCATACTTACAGATCTAAAATCCTGGCGGATAGTTAATTCTGAAGGCAGTTTCTGGGTTTCATGACCTTGCTTCTCCAAATCAACAGGACTAGAACTTCCTGGCAGAATAGTTATAGGTAAATCTTCAGCAGGGCCAGTCCTCAATGGAACAGATCCCACTGGTATGTCAACTCTTCAAATTACTTACCATGCTTTTGTTTGGCAGGCTTCCATTGCAATCATAGTATGCCCACTTAATATTATTTACAAGTCAAATAAAAATCCCTTCCTCTGTGTCATGAGAAATATTATTTTGTGACCACTATACAAGGTACACATTTCATTCATAACAGTAGTAACTAGGCTATATAAATCCAAGATGGAAAAAAGTGATGGTCTGTGGGTGCTACTTTTCATCCTTACATCACTCCAACTCATGTAGAGGTATCATCAAACAATCGAACAACACATCCAATAATTTGTCAAAGTTGTGCAGTAATGCTGAAACCCTAAAACCCTAAGAAAAAGCAAGAGAAAAATAAATGCTAAATATGCCTGAGAAATTCTTTCTCTAAAACCAAACAAAGACTTCATATTTTTGGGTAATTTCCTCAACACCCAATAGAACCTGATTTTGGGGATAATTTTCTATACCCAAAAACAAGGCTTTAATATTTCTTCGTCTCTACATCGCATTCCACTACATTGATACATTGTGTTGCCTTTCATTGCATTGAAATGCATTACATAGAATAAGATGGGGGAAATGGCTATATTTCTACAGAGAGAGACAAAGAGGCCAAATTGGCATGTGGGTCGAATTTCATGTGGGATAACAGAACCGCAAATGGCTTATAGAGGGACATACATATTGCATGTTGCACAGCTAATGATATTTTCGTGCCTATTGTTTAATGCTGCTACCATGTTAAAAAAAAGCTCAGAGTATAAGCAAATTTTTGTTGTGCTCAGAGCATAAGCAATTTTTGGTTGTGCTTTTTTTTCCAGCTAAACGGACCCAGAAAGATAAACGAATGAATACAAATGCAGAAAGATAAACAAACGAATACAAATGCAGATAAACGGATGAGGGAGTATACATACAATAGCTTCGAATCAGATGAGGAAGATGCAACTTCGAACCAGATGCAGGAAGATGCAGCTTCGAACCAGAGAGGGCTTCCAACAAACACACGATGTAATAATAACCGTTGAAGATGTCAAAACAAGGTAATAAAGCGGATGTCAAAAACCATAAAACCCACACGGACTCGACGACATTTTTAAAATTGGCATTTGGAAACCGGAATGCGAGCCCGATATTCCAATTCCACCTTTTCAAGTGGAAGATGATATGCCCATTTTTTGGGTAAAATTGGAATATCGAAATTCCAATTCCATCCTTTGATGTTGCACACAAACAGTAGAGACCGTATTCGGAAATCGATATTCCGGTATATCGGCCGATATGCTTGCGTCCAAACGGGCCCTTATATAGAACCACAAAATATGAAGAAAAGTTTATGGTTTCCCACAAAAAGAGCATCCAGAGTCGGGAACCCCCAAATGTTTAAGTCTAGCATTTTTCTATATTTTCCAAATCAACATCTTCTCAAAGTTTAATATACCTACATGTAGTTTTTAAAAAATCCATTTAACGTTTTGTAGTTGAAACAATATAAAATTTATATGTCCAGAATTGTAGTTTCGAGATCTAGAAAAGGTTAATTTTAGTTTTTTGACATTTTCTATTTTGAGTAGAGAAAGGAACAACAAAAGTGCAAACTTATGGCTTTTTGTATTTTTGGATGTTCGACTGCCAACATGGCATGCCACTAGGCAGACTCGGCCAAGTCTAATTCAGCAGAGTAGGACTCGACCGAGTTCTACTGGACAGAGTACCCTTAGCCCCTCAATGTGCAAATGAGGGGCTTGGGGCTATTTTTTTCAATTTAAAATAGCATTTTCACTTGGTCGAGTCCTACATGGCTGAATACCACTCAGCTCAATCAACAAGGGCATGTAGGGGCCTACGTGCACTTGGTTGTGTTGGACTCATCCGTGTACGGCTCGACCAAGTCTAATTGGCTCGTGTCTATTGAGTTCCCTAAAAGGTGATAGATTATTGTACACTTACCCCTAGAATAATGAAAAACATATTAGTTTGCATATGAGACACTTAGGAGTTTTCTTATTTAGTTGCACATGGTGTAGGAGAAATTTTACTTTAGGTGGTGATAATTGTTATCACATTCTATTTTCTATGTCATCTTCGCCTTTAGTGAACTCATTTGTATTTTTCATAGCAAGTATCATTCTTTAAATTTGTAATAAGCATGTTTATGTATTCACGTGTATAAAGACTCAATGATAATAGTATCATACTGAATACATCTATCTAGTACACTCTATAATTGTGAGTGCATATTATGATTAGGGAGGGAGGATCGAGAGGGGGAGGGTGGATCTGCGCAGTAGTATTATTAATTTTCCTAATTGAATAACAAAAAGAATTTTTTGATGAATAGGCCTTTACTATTAATTTATTAAAATAGAGTACATATTCATAAAGGAAGGTTAGGATATACGAGATCACCCGACAAGAGTATTGAATGACCAGTGGCCTAAATAATAATAACTATACATAAAAAAATAGGGCATAGCCCAAACAAAACCACCTCAAGCTACCAAAGTAGTTGCAGCTAAGGAGGGAAGATCTTAATCATCTTTTCTCCCCATATATCAATAGGGTGAGGGATTGGGTTTGGAATGGACCACTCATCTCCATCTAGTAGAGTGTAATCAGTAATAACATAATCTAGAGGCACTCTGGAAACCCTACAAGGGGCATTTCCCTAATTCTAAAATATCTCCTAAAGGTGGACCACCTCTAAAGCCACTTTATCAACTTGAAATTGGATCTACATTATGACATTATTATAAATGTATGCTTTATTGTATATAGAAACATTAATATCAAGAAAGTTGTGGGTGAATAAAACAACATTTCTATCCTTCCAAAGTGTGAATAAGATCTCCTTTTTGAAAGAAAGCCATATTTGGGAAAATTTAAAGGGGATTCTAGTGAATCACCCAACAAATCCATGTTCCAAGAGAAAGGCTTTGACTTAAATGGATTGGAAAAATCAAGAATCTAGCTCCAACACTAGTATTATTTTCTATAGAACCAAAAAATATGAAGCAAAGTTTTTTGTTTCCCACAAAAAGGGCATCCAGAGTCAGGAACCCCCAAATGTTTAAGTCTAGAATCTAGAGGCAGACACTGACAAATAACACACCAAGAAAAGTGTGTAATATTTTGTACCATGGTGGTCGAATGAACAGTGAGAAGTATCAAAGTCTCCAAGTTTTTAGAGAAGATTGCAAGTTCCATTGCTCATTAAGAATGGTGACCATTGGCAAATGGGGAACTAGCCAGTGATAACCCATCTTGGGTTTTTAGTTGGAGAGATAAGTTTAAGAATACCATTTCTAGTCCTTCCACTAGCACTTGAAAGATTGAGTGCCAATCTTATGTAACATATGTGAAGGCAGAGATGAGATCAACAGGTCAAAAGTCTATCGATCTAGGTGAGAGTTGAAACTAGACCTACAAGTCCTCCCACAACCAAAGGCTCATAGTATCTCTCAAAAAAATCCTTAGGTGTTCTAATGCCACATTTATCAAAATGCAGAGCACTAACACCCTGGACCTTAGCAAGAGGAATCACTTACAGATAAAAACTAGGTGACGACCAAAGGTTATGTTGTTTCATGAAAATTTCATCCCAAAATCCATCTCCAACCCAATAGAGTCAAGGATTGACAACCTCCCAAGATCTCTAAATTATTTTGGAAATAAAGCTTCCCTATATCTAAACTAGTTATTTCATAATAAGAAGGGTTTTAAAACCAATCCCCTTCCATGAAGGTCTATTGATGGAAAATCCTGAAAAATGTAATATTTGAGAAGAATTTTCCAAGTCTCATCACTAGTTAAGGCTCAAATGACCCATTTGGAACAAAGGGATAGTCCCTTCTTCTAAGTGGAGATAAGGCCAAGCCCTCTAGATTCCTTGGGAAGGTAGTAGTACTCCCAAGAAACTCTTTGAAATCCATGGTGGTGCGCTCCAGAAGCCCAAAGAAAATATCATAATAATTTTTCAAGCTTCATGGAAGAGGCCTTGGAAGGAGCTCAACAATCAAAGAATAATAAACATTGGTGGCCACCATAACCTTAGAGAAAATGTGAAATTTCTCAGCCAAAGAGAGTGGCTTGGTGATCCAATAGGCTAACTTCTTCTAAATTTTGGCTAAAAACACATTTCAAAGATGCATAGGAAAAGCTTAGAAGGAAAAAGGAATGCCTAAAAAGTAGAATATTTTGTCATCTTGTATCCACTACTAACTGAACTGAAGAATCCAAGGCAGTGCTGGAAGAAAGGACTTCCTATAAAATTGAGTCTTGTGTCATTGAATATGAGAAATAGAGGGTAGAAAAAATGTGTCAAGACACTAAAGAGAAGCTTTAATATCGTCCTCCTCTTCAATGAGAGTGAGAAAGGAGTTATCAACAAAGTGACCATTGAAAAGTTGAGAGAATGAATCAGGTAGGGAGATTCCTCTAACAAGGCCAACAAAGATTGCATTAGCAAGAAGGTAACCAAATCCCTCAGTAGAAAGAACATAAAAGGAAGGGGCTAGAGGAAAACCCTGATGAATAGACTTGAAAAGGCCAAAGGTATCAAATTAATGACCATTAAAAGTGATGCAAACAAAAGCAACCCCAAAAATAATTTGAATAGAGTGAATGAATCTGGGACCAAATTTGAGGGATTCAAGAATGGAAAGAATGAAATGCCATTCAATGTGATCATAAGATTTAGAAAAATTAATCTTTAAAAATATTGCACTCTATTTGGACTGCCTAGCTCATTCCATTCTTTCCACAAAAATAATAATGTTGTCTAGAATGAACCTAGATTTGATAAATCCAGTCTATTCTAGTCAGATGATCAAGAGAAGGATATGACAAACTTTGAGAGCCAAGGATTTTAAAATGATCTTATACAAGACATTTAGAAAAGTAATACACCTCCAATTGCAAATATCCTCAGGATCTCAAGCCTTAGGAATGAACTTATTGTTACCTCTATTGATAATTTTTGTTACTATAATTGATGGTGATGACGATGAAGACTAACCAAGATTAGAGAAATATAAGATAGTAGAAAGGTTAGATCAGTTATTATCTTGTCATTGTTGTCAGGCAATCAATTTCTAGTTTATATTGTGTTTCCATATCATTCAGTTTATGATATAAGTTAGAATGAGTTAAGAAGATGAAGAAGTGAGATGTTGTAAAGTTGAAGAACTTAATTGGACAATTGATACAGATCAAAGAATGGTAATGTTATGTTTATATAATTATTTTCTACCTAACATATAATTATATCAAGTAGGTAAAGTATGGTAATGAAGATTTGTCAAGTTGGTAAGCAAAAGAGTTTTGGCTACCAAGCAGGAAAAGTCACTCGGTAAAAGTAAAAGGTAAAAGGAAGTATGTTTCATTAAATTCAAAGGAACTAAAGACATTGAGAAGGAAATTTCTAGACACCGAGAAAAGTTAACCAAAATTCAGAGTTATCCACTAAGCAAGGAATAAAAATTAAATGCAAGGATTTGAAAGACATTTAATGGTTAGCTATGATGAAATGGATGATCATGATGAAAATTAAAGTTAGTTAAAGAGATCTACAATCAAGAAAATTCAAGGTGATGATCTATGGCTTAGATCTAAATGGTTAAAATAGAAGGAACAAGTTTCAAGAAAGTTCAAGTTCCTAGGTGAAAAGAAAATGTGTTACCAAGATCTAGATTCAAGGTATAATGTATTGGATGGTTAAGATGAATCAAAGAAAATGTAATAGAGGAGATTACGTGAGAAAAAATATCTATATTAATGATGGATTTGTATAAAAAAATGGTTTGAAAATTGAAGATTTAAGGAGTCACCAACTGATGCAGTGAAGAAGAAAAAGATAGATTCAAAGTCGGAAAGCAGGATCTGATGAAGTGTTTAAGCGAGTGAAAAGTGAAGAATTGAAGTGAAGATAGAAGAGCACACAAGGGATCTAGTTATGCAAAGATAGTTGTGAATTTACAAGTCAAACTATTTAATATTGCTTCTTAGCATTTGTAACGGAGAAATCTCTATAAACCAAGTAGACTTAACAATCTTATTGTAAAATTCTTGCAAAAGGCACCATTCTAAATAGTGTGTGAAGTCCTCTAACAAGGCCACTCCTAACATGGTGAAGATCGTAATATATCTAAGGTAAATCCCTTGATTGGTTCACACCTAACAGTGTGTATTGTAATCTTTATCCAGATTGGCTCTTAACTGGGTGTACTTTAGAAGAGTGTTTTCTTAGTGGGTGACAATTCTCGTAGTGGTTTTTGCCAAAGCTAGGTTTCCACATTAAATACTAGTGTTACATGTGATGAATGGTTTATGTGATTGATTTACTAATCGTTAAATTTTATTTACTATTATCAGTAAATAGTAAAATGTGTTTAACCGAGTTAATCAGAGATTTTTTTTTTTAAGGTATAGGGAATCAAGGATTACTGATTCATCCCCCCTCTCCATAATCTAACAATTGGTATCAGAGATAAGTACTACAAAGAAATAAGTTTTAAAGACTTGAGTAAAATATCCAAAGATGTATAGGAGAGAAGTACCTAAGATGAACAAGGAAATTTTCTCAACATGTAAAAGTAGGATGAGATTGTATCTATCTGGGATTGGAGAATCTGTACTCAATCTTTTGGATAATGACTACAGTTCACCACCTCCTGAACCTATGGTAGTTGAAAATATGAGAGAAAAGAAGAAACACAACTCGGTAATGATTTATATTTCTTCTTCCCTGACCTATGTTGAATTTAATGATGTTAAGGACTATGTTAACTCAAGAGAGATGCGGGATAGGCTTACACTTATATATGGATGAGATCAACATATACAAAAAGATGAGGTTGATAGTCTCAAAGGAAAGTATGATGAAATGAGAATGAAGGATAAAGAGAACATTACTCAATATAGTTGCATAATCAAAGAATTTGTTAGTGCCATCAGAGGTGCTAGTGGAACATTGACTAATGAAGAAGTGGTAAGTAAAATTCTGAGAACTCTTTCTTCCAACTATACTATTAGACTATCTTCTATTCAGAAATTGAGATCCATATGAAATAATGTTGTTAGTCTCGAAGCCCTAATTGGTAAGCTGAATGAATTTGAGCTAAGTAATTATGATAATAGTCTACCGACCATTGAAACTGCATTCAAATCATCTTTGAGCATTGGAACTTCAAGAAGAGAAAGGGAGAATCATATTACTTCATATGGAAAAGAATATGATAATATCCTAACTGAAGAAAAAGAACAAGAAGAGTTGGAAGCACTGTTGGCTAAGAGACTACCGAGAGGTAAAAGAAAGTATAAAGATAAATTACCTCTGAAATGTTTTAACTACAATAAGATTGGTCAAATGGTATCTATATGTCCTAACAATGATAGGAATGATAAGAATGAAAAAAGGGACAACTGACACTAAAGATTTAGAGGCTAAAAGGACAAAGGTAAGAAGTCTTGCTACCTAGTTGAGGAAGGTGTTACCAATGATGAATCTAATGATATTGAAGAAGGATATGAAGTTGTCTATGTTGTTGTAAAGGAAGCCTCATATGAAGAAAAATATGTAGATGAAAAATAACTTATTTCTCATGTAAGTAGAATTGACCCATAGATTATTGATAGCGGATGTTCATATCATATGACTAGTGATATTGATAAGTTGGAGAATCTAGAAGAGTATGATGGAGGATTTTTCAGATTTGGAAATGATGATCCATGTCATGTTAAATGTAAAGGATCCATTGTATTGAATGAGCATATGAGATGTAATGATGCATATTGGATTAATGGTTTAAACTATAATCTATTGAGTTTTTCACAATTGAACAATACTAGCCATTGACTAGAATTTTAGAATAGAAAGATGACAATTTATGTTACTTATGAAGATCTAATTGGAACTGGTGAACAATCTAAAGGTAATTTATTTTATCTTGATATTACTGCAAATATTTTCTTTTTTGTTAAAGTTGAAGATGTATGGATATGGCATAAAAGACTGTCATGTAAATTTTGACAACATGATTAAAGTGAGAAAAAAGAATAGAGTCGGAGGTCTACCGAAATTAAGAATATCTAATAAATTAATGCATAAGGAAGGTTAGATTGGTAGGATGACCAAGTCAAGTTTCTCAAGTAAATCTTACTCTACCAATGGTATTTTGGAGTTAGTTCATACTGACCTTTGTGGTCCTATGGAGATACAAAGCTATTATGGAGATCAATATTTCATTTTGTTTGTTGATGACTATTCAAGAATGATGTTTGTTATGTTTCTAAAAAAGAAATTGTTGGAAATTGATGTTTCAAGATTACTATGGATAACTTAAGGGTTTTCATTTATGGAAACACTTTTTTTGGAGTGATCACATGAAGTGATTATAAGTATTGGAGACACAGTCATCAAAATGACCAAGTATAGAATCAGAATAACAATATACTGCAATATAGTTTTGGTTAGAAAATATAGTATATGATGTATTATGGCTTGTGAACTTAGAGGAAGACATGTGTGGATATGTAGAACCTTCAGTTAAGGTCGCACATGTTTTCGTGTTGATATCAGTAAGATACAGTGATATTTAAGATATGTGAAGACAAATAAACAATGAAACAGGGTATCTGAACAGTCGCGATGATTGTGGGAAGGTTAGATGGAATGGTAACATGCTAATTCAAATGAAAGTTGGATATTGCTGACACTTTGGTAATACAAGATCATTGAATCTACATTTATCATTTGTATAAGTAATTGTTATGTTTTGTATTGTATTTGTGAGCCGACTGGATGGCATAATTGATATAAGTATACAGTGTTTTGTGGAAGCAATAAGTGTGAAACTATGTGATAGAGATGGATATGTGATGGATGAAAATTTAAGATATTAGAAAAGGCAGATAGCATATACGAGATTAGAGATTGAAAAAGCTATAACTAGAACTATCAAATCATAGCATATGCTTGTGTAGTTCACTTATTAAAGAACACTTTTGTAACAAAATTTTGGTTGTAAGAGCTGTAAGCTCACCACACCTTTAACAGGGTTTTTTAATACCCCTAATAGGGTTTTGTATTCCTTTAACAAGGAAATGTACTATGTAATACTCATCTCCTAACAAGGATAGATCTCCCAATAGGGATTCAATATTTTAGTGCATATTTGTGGGTACCATCCCCACCAGGGTTTTCCCTTGGCCAAAGTTTCCTCAAAAATAAATAATGGTGTTATGAGTTATGTGTTTATGTTCTTTTCATTTTATAATTGATATGGTTTATTTTCAATTGGTTGAAGTTTAATTTAAAGTGTTGTAATACCGATTCACCCCCCCTCTCAGTATTACTTAATCCTAACAATTGGTATTAGAGCTATTGGCCCTTGGAGAGAAAGCCTAACAACTTAAGGGAGATCAAAATGAATTTAGAAAGTTTACAAGAGAACTTTGAAGAAAAACTTGATGACTTGGACAAAGAAAAGGCTGAGAATGGTGAATTGAAATTAAAATTAAGAAGAGCAGAAGGTTTCATTAAGAAACTAAAGGAACAACTTGAATTTTTAAGAAGTCAGAGACAAGACCTTGTGGATAAGATCAAAGAAGATTCAGAAAATGATACATTAGACCAAGTAAAGAAGTTGGAGCAAGAAAAAGAACAAATTAGTCTTCTAATGATTAAAGAAATTCAACATGAAAAGGATGCAAGATACAAAGTTGAAGAGACACTAATAGAAGAAAATGTGTAGATAGGACAAATGAAGATCGAACTTGATCACTACAAGGATAAATGCTAGGAATTGGAGAAGTACAATAAGGTCATAAAAGGTGAACTCACTCAGTCTAAATTGCATATTGAGAAGCTACACATGAGCAGTGATAAAATTTCTAAAAAAAGAGAGAGGTAGAAACCTAAAGGAGACATGATCGGAATTGGATACAATGAAGGAGAATGTTCTAAAACTAATTATGAATCACATGAAGTGAAGACTGAAGATAGATCCACTTTTGAATAACCTAAAGATCAGATCAGAACTTTCAGAGGTAGATGCTTTGGATGCAACAAAGTTGGACACATGAAAAGAGATTGTAGAAGTAAAGGTTCTTTCAAACCCTTTACCAGTTATTGTTATAACTTTTATTCTTATGGACATAAGAAAGTAAAATTTTGGAAGCCTAATCAATCTAGGAAAATACAAGATTACATCAGATAAGAGTCAGCAGCCAAGATCACATGCTACAAATGCAATAACCTTGGGCATATTGCAAGGTATTGTATGTTGCATGATAATCAGAACAGAAGACCACCTACATGTTTCAAATGGAACAACTTAGGACATATAAAGAATTTTTGTAGGTATAATGTAATGAACAATAGAAGAGGACCACCACCTATGGTTATAAAGAAGAATATTAGTGATAGTGGTAAAAGTCTTAATGAGTACATGGATGAGTTTAAGAATCATTTGAAGAGAATAATGATTGAAGATGATGAAAAGATATGGAAGGTAAAATATTTCAACAAGGCATTGGTTCAGGGAGAGACAGTAGATGCTACTGTGTCTTCGCATTATGTTGACATTACTACATTGACCTAAAAGGACACATGGCCTTGGGGGAGCATTGGATGCAAATAAAAGAATATATCTAGCCCATGATTAAGTGGAATAAGCTCATACAAGCTTAGATATGGTGTGTACAAATACTATGGAGATTGTCTTTGTGGTCGCAGCACTTGGAGATTCATATCCTTGTTGGAGATTTACCAGTAGGCCAGTACTGACTGTATGTTTATCATTGATAAAAACATATGGAAAGTAGCATGCATGGAAGTCTTATGCTATAATATTTCAGTATATGTAGCATGGACATGATATCAACATGATATCATGGGCACAGAGGTTAACTATTAGTACAGACAGTTATATAGTAGCTTGTGTCAGTAGTGTTCCTGACAGAGTAATGGGCAGTGTTCTATGTATGGTTGTCTGTACAGTTATCATGGAGCTTTGCATGCTTGGATATATGTTGAAGACATGTTAGTGATGTTTCAGTCATGGATGCATAGTCTAATATTTAGTATAAGTGAAGATATGCAGTCGCTATTCACTAGTAGTAGTTTCCTATGTTTATTGAGAAGAACCGACAGATACTTTATTAGTTCTAGAGTTGCACCTATCTTGTGGGTATGTGCCCTTGGATTTAAGCTTAGAGGAGAGTTGTTGATGTTTGGTTAAGAGCACATGAATTAATTTATCTTGAGGAGAAATATCTAGTTGTTTTGGTAGAGCCAACAGTGTGTAGCATGCGTCTACAATTATCTTACTGGACAGGTCCCAGAATGTGTTACGTGCATTTTAGAGCCAACAGAATGTTTATTGGAGTTTTTTATGGTTTCTCTAATATGATTTCAAGGTGGTTCTAATAGGCCAACTTTATTATATCATTTAGAGGAAAGATATTTATAGGCAGTGAGTTGTGATTTCTTGAGTGTGGTTCATAGTTGATTCAGTAGAGTAGAGAAGAGTGTGAAAAGTGTTGAGCCATCAAAAGAAGGTCTACATGATCAAGTAAATTATTTGTGCTATACATTGGAACTGATCCAGATAGCAGGTCAAAGTGCAGTTCACCAAGATCCAAATATAGTGTGTATCTGTTAAACAGAAGGTTGCAGCCTTCACCCCCTTTGAGTAGTGTGCTCTCGGACAATGCATCCTCTCCCCTAACAGGGACAATTGTAAGAGACTGCTAACAGGGTCTAACCCTTGACCAGGTCTACTTTACTAAACATATTGTAAAGCAACTCCTAAAAGGGTTAAGGATCTTCTAACAAGGATCATAATACACTAGTGCAGAATATTAGTGGGTGTCAATTCCCATTGAGGTTTTTACCTATTTGGGTTTCCCCATAACCAAAATATTGGTGTTGTGTTCATGTTTTCTTTCATTATGTTTATGCTTTATGTTTAAGTATACTTAATTGGATAAAGAATTGAATCTTGTACATAATTGATTCACCTCCCCCCACCTCTTAGTTATCTCTTGGGACTAGTCCTAACAATTAGTATTAGAGCCAAGTGCCTTGGAGAGAAAGTTTAATAGCTTGAGGTTGATTAGATGGTATACCTCAGGAAAGAAAGCCCTAAGTTTGATGGAGAGAATTATCTTGATTGGAAGAACAAGATGGTGACTCATTTGCAGTGCATTGGTTTTGAATTTTTTGATGTAACTATCAAAGAAGCCAAGATACCTACCCTAGAATACCTTGCACAAGATGATGCTACTAATAGGCAAAAGGAAAATTTTCATCAAAATGCTATTGCTAAAGAAGCCCTTATCAGTGCTCTTTCTAATGGTGAGTTTTCAGAAAAAAAAAAAGATAGATACAGCCCACAAAATATGGAAGCACCTAGAAGACATAGTTGAAAGAGACAAACAAGCAAAGGATGTGCGCAAAAAGACATGGAAGAAAAGATACAATGCATTAGAGATGCTACCTAAAGAAAACATCAGAGCTTATAATCAAAGGATAGATGAAGCAGTTGCTAGAATTAGAAACAATGGTGGAGAGATTTCAGAGGATGACATTATGGACAAGTTAATGACTACTCTCACTCTTGAATATGAAAGCAAGATCAACATCCTTGATGAGACCATGCAGCTTACATCTAATTTCAAGAGAGAGACCTTGATCAGAAAAATCTTAGCTTTTGAGATTTCAAGATTGAAGATAGAGCCAAAGAGTGAAACAGCCTTCAAAGCAATAGTTCATGGTAAGAAATATGCAAACACTTCTGGTAATTTTGATGATGATGATGAAGAGAAAATACTAGATGATTTCATTGCTATGATTGCCAAAAGAGAAAAGAAAGGAAAAGGAAAATATGAAGGTCAATTACCAGTTAAGTGCTTTGTTACACCTGTTAAAATTTTCATGCCCTCACTGTTCTTCCCTTGGCCTCTGCAGTCTCTTTTCTGGTCTCTGGCTAAAACCCTAGTTGAAAATTCAAATAACTAGCCATTGCATGGAAAAAAATTCAAAATACCCATGCCCTGTTCTATTTCCATGTTAACTTTTTGGGCCACTTAAAATCCTTAAATCCGCATGTGTTAATTAAAATGACCTTTTATATTGTTTGGCACTTAGGTTTTTATGTTTGGCGGGGTCCCCTTTAATTTTTCCTAAGTCCTAAGCCCCTGCGCTGATAATTTTTCCTAAGTCTTCAGGCCTTTAAACTTGTGGTTGTCACTTGTTCATAAGACTATTTGGTGTCAGAGGTCTCTAACATGTGAATTCATGACCGTGTGCCATCTATCCCGAGGGGCCCTATCTTCCTTCCCTGTTGACTTGCTAATGAGTGAGCAGAATCAATGATTGTCACTATACCATTGAGGGAAGATGCGCAGGTTTTAACATAATGCTTTAACGATGGTCATCTAATGCATTCCCTGAAGAGGGGTCAATGTGGGTCCATTTCCTTGTCACGCCACTGTGGACCTTTCTCATTGGTTGTATTAGTATACATGTGGATGTTGTCAGATGACTACACAAATGGATATCAAGTGGGGCCTGGTTAAAGCCTTTTCAATCTACGGTCAGTGCATGATCTTAAGGAATATTCTTCCCCTTTGAGATCATGTGCCATCCATTGATTTTGAATCTTTCTTGGAGATGTCAGTGGGACCTGACATTTGTAGAAGATCTATGGTTGGTGTAAGTTCTCATGGAAGTTGTCAGAGCCATGAGATATTACGCCAGCTGTCAATTCTACCTTTCTCAGACAGTTGACGAGGGTGAGTCCTTTGGCAGGTGGTGTGAATTGGGTGTGTTCTCATTGGTCCAGGAGTAGTGACTTGGAAATTGTCAGGTGGGTTCACAGTTTTTAAAGGAGATAAAGTGAGTGCAGGTCCACAAGATCATGTGGTTGTCATTATACCACTGGGACAAGTTGATCAATTTTTAAGGTCAGCGGTATAGCGATAGCCCTTGATCTTTCTTGGTCAATGAGATGTCAGTGTGGGACCTTTTGCCAGTGGGTGCTGACATGCACGTTTGTGATTGGTTGAGCTGGAGTATGTGGCGGACATGTCAGTGGGTTTGAATCTTTCAAGGGGGGCTAACAAATGTAGGATCTATAGGTGTTGTGTGATCACATGGAATCTTTTCAGGCCATGCAATCATGCGATGACTGTTCGATTTAAAGGCTTATACTTTGTGGGTCCTGTCTGCTATGCGGAGCTGACACGCATGATTCTTATTGGCTGTGATGTGCTGATTGGGCTGAAGACTTTTCAAAGGGGTTCATGACTATTGTGAGATTAAATGTAAGCCGCTCGATCTACCGGGAAAAATACAATATCGACGGTCATGTTTTAAAAGTCTTCTATCATGACTATTTTATTTCAAATTCAAATATTCAATTTTTGTGAGACATTTCCAGTGATAGAAAGGACTGGTTTTAATTGCTTTTGAGGCTGGATTTCATTTGGTTGCTGATGCCAGTGGATGTAGTGTGGTCCAAGGTGCCATGATGAATTTCTGGGGGCTTTGTTATACCGCAAAGTGTGGTTTTGTGCTTGAAAAGTGTTTGTAGGTGGCCGATTTGACTGGTTTTCATGGTAGTTCCTTGGTTTACTGTGCTGATCTTGCAGATTTTCATGATTGCAAATTTGTTTGAGATTTATTTTCCCCAAGTTGCCTATGTCTCTTCCCCTGCAATAAATTTTGATGTAATTTAGGGTTGGTGTAGTTGTTGGAAACCTAACCCTAGCTGTTTGAAGCTTGTTGCATCCTAAATTCTTTTGGGATTCCGAGGCAGCTAGGGGTATATATGGCTGTAATTTTGACTTTTAATGGGTTCCACAATTTTGGAGGTCCATTATTCTAGTTCCAAGAAAGGTTCTATCCTATATATTTTCTCCTTCTCTCTACATATAGGGTGTTCTTTCTTCCATTGTTGGTTCAGAGAATATAATGCATATTATAATTGATTTGTCTTATGTATGAGGACTCAATTTATTCTTACTATTACCAAGCTATCTCCATTTGAATTCTAAATTCATTAATCATACATCAAGGGTGTTTGATTTTTCTGTTTGCATTACCTATGTGTTTGTAAGTGGAGTTGTCTTCACATAGATAACTTGTTTAGGATTAGTTTTCATGTATGTATGAGCTAAGGTGTCAAAGATATGGCATGCTTGTCTTCCAATGGATGCTGGTTAATGTATTATCTGTTTATAGGTCTCTTCTAAGGGGAGGGTTAAAAGCCTTTGGATGGGTAATAACATACTTGGATACACAAGTGGGTTGTTGAAGTGAGGTTTGGTCATGGTGTGTGATTGATATTAGGTATCAACATATTGAATTTATTTCTTTCTTATTTCATAGCTATCTATTGCAATAGGGTATTTGACTCTGTGGCCCATTGGACAAGGCACTGGTCTATGAGAGATTTAGGGTATCTCAAGGGTCCTTTCAAACCCATCTTTAAATCATTTACATTTAGTTCCACCCTTTCGCTTTCATGTTGATAAGATAGGTCTCTGGTTTTCATACTCACTCTATGCAAGTAGGGCTATTGCATGAGATCTTGGTTTCATTGAGGTATAAGATACCTATAGGAGTTTGAAAACCATTCCACAGCCAGTTACCTACAGGCATGTAGTGTGATTCAAGTTGTATGTGTGTGCAGATGAGGTATACCCACCTGAGTGATGTGGAGCTCAAAGTGTAGAAGGATCTCTCTTTGATCCTTTTTAGTTGGCCTTTTTCCTTGTCAAATTTGGAGTGTTGAGTGAATGTGACACTAGCCCTGTCAATCCTAATGTCAATTTGACCTTTGGGGAAAAAGAAAACCAACAAATTGGTGACTCTACTAGGGAGAACAATGATGAAGAACTACATCTGTTAGAATCTCTAGTTGTGGTTATATTGTAAAGTCAAAATCCTATTGACCAGATTGATTTGCCCATCCGAGTCACCAACAAGATGGAAACTCTGCTGGGGAAGAAGTAAAAGGCAGCAAGCTTTCCTTGCTTGGCTGGATCATCCCAGAGTCTGGTTAAATGATCACAAAGTCAGATATAAAAAACACATTTGTAAAATCTTCTCACTATGTGTTGAGTGGCGGCTCTAATTTCTCTGTTTGATTAGTGCATCTTTTGATAAACAGTACATGTTTACTTGGTGGAGTTTTGTATTGATTGGAAGAAGATACAAAGACAAGTATAATATTTTCCTCTTCAAGGAGGTGGTGACTCTACAAAGTAAAGAACCTGATGGAGCTACATGATGAGCTCTAGATCTGCCCTACCTTCCAATCAACAAGGTTTTCACTGCAAAACTCCCAAGTATTCTTTTGTTGAAAATGTTCCCCTATCAAGTGTTTAGAACTGGCATAAAGGGATAAGTAGTAATGGGCAGTTCCTCATGGAGGAATATAGGCTTTTTTATTTTGATGGCATTGAAGGTGCCCCTAATGAGTTCTCTGCTAAGGATGGGGAGTTCTTGCCTAGATTCATGGCTGATGGATTTGTTTTTGCAAGCCAGCATATACATGATGTCATGGGTTTGTTTGGTGAAATGGAGGTTGAGCATGAAGATGTTGCTATGAGGCTTTTTGTGTAGACATTTTCTTATAGTGGAAGGAAGTGGTTCCTCTCCTTGCCTTCATGTTCAATCCCTTCTTGGGATGTGTTGAGAGCAAAGTTTGTTGAGCATTTTGGCAAAAATGCTGCTCTCAAGAAAGAATTAACAAAAATAAAAATGGAAAACTGGCAGTTAGCAGAGGACATAAGATTGCTAAGATTGGTGGTTCCTGATGATGGTCATGAGGAGGCCAATGTTTCTAATGTTGATTCTCATTTTGTAGAAGATATTGATTATGAATTTGACATTGAGGTCAATGCATATGAGAGTGCTGAAGATGAATCTGAGGATGGCAATATTTCCTTTTTGTCTGAAAATTTTTCTTTTTGTCAACATGAGAGGGAAGTTTTTTTTGTCTCGGTGTGATGATGTTTTGTGTGAAGGGCAGAGTATTGAATATGATGTAGATGATGATTCCTACAATTATTGTTTCACACAAGATGATATAAGGCCAGAAATGTTCATCCTTGTCTCGGGTAGGGATGATGTTTGTAGCACCAGGAGTGATACTGAAGAAGATGAAAACAAAGCCCAAAGTCCATTGAACAATGAAAGGATTTCAACACTTTTGGCTAAAGAATTTTAGAGGTATGCCCCTATTATGGACTTTGATTTGTGGCTCCCCTGTGATCTATCCTTTGACACTGATAATGAGGCCTGTGTTCAAAGTGATTTTGATAATCCATTTTCACTAGAGCTCCCCTCTTTGTAGTGACTCTACAGAAGAAGAGGTTGAAGGACATGACATTGTGTTTTCTTGTCATAAAGATTACAGTGATAAATAAGTTTCTTGTTCATATCCTTTTCCTTCTTTTGATAAATATGATACTGATGGTGACAGTGTTGAGGATGTTATCTTCAATGATTGGGACAAAAACTCTTTTGATGAAAATAATGATGCAGATCAGTCGTTCCCCTATCATAGTGTTTATGAAGATAACCTTCCCTTGGTTCATGAACTAGTTCATGAAGACATCATAGAGGAACCAAGTTGCTCAGTGGCTAAGGTAGTGCATGAAGGTAAATTACAGGATTCAAGTCCTTATTAGCCAAGTGATTTTTTGGTAATGCATGATGATTAGTATGTTTTATTTTCTGATGCATTACTAGATAAAAAATTTATTTCTAGTCCATAGGAAGAAGCAAATGGTGTCCCTTACTTAGAATATGAATATGAATGTGGTAGTTGTGACTGGAAAAACATGGGTAGTGATCAGTACAATTTTATTCTTCAACCCATGGTTATTCACATATGTTGGCAACAAGGTGATTAGGATAATTTTAGGTGGTTGGTCACATATGTAGATGAAAATCAAATTTTTGATTCAAGAGGGTCACTAGTTTTCTTTTGGTGGCTTGGGGCCACCAAGTAAATTTTTAATTCTTGTAAATTTTGTAAATATCTTTCCCTTTCCTATTGTGTTTGTTTCCCTTCCTGTCTCCCTGGTTTAGTTGCCAGTTTTTGAGGTCCCTTGTTTTTGTTGTGGGTGGTCTACTTTTCCTAGAGATCTGAATCCTTGCTATGCCTACAGGAGGCATACATCCCCAACTAGAGCCACTATTAGCACCTGTTAAAATTTTCATGCCCTCACCGTTCTTCCCCTAGCCTCTACAGTCTCTTTTTTGGTCTCTGGCTAAAACCCTAGTTGAAAATTCAAATAACTAGTCGTTGGGTGGAAAGAAATTAAAAATGCCCGTGCCTTGTTCTATTTCCATGTTACCTTTTTGGGCCACTTAAAATCCTTAAATCTACATGTGTTAATTAAAATGATCTTTTATATTGTTTGGCGGTTAGGTTTTTATGTTTGGCGGGGTCCCCTTTAATTTTTCTTAAGTTCTAAGCCCCTATGCCGATAATTTTTCCTAAGTCTTCAGGCCTTTAAACTTATGGTTGTCGCTTGTTTGCAAGACTGTTTGGTGTCAGAGGTCTCTGACATGTGAATTCATGACTGTGTGCCATCTATCCCGATGGGCCCTATCTTCCTTCTCTATTGACTTGCTAATGAGTGAGCAGAATCAATGATCATTGCTATACCATAGAGGGAAGATGCTCAGGTTTTAACATAGCACTTTAATAATGGTTGTTTGATGTCTTCCCTAAAGAGGGGTCAATGTGGGTCCATTGCCTTGTCATGCCACCATGGACCTTGCTCATTGGTTGTATCAGTATACATGTGGATGTTGTCAGATGACTACGCAGATGCATATCAAGTGGGGCCTAGTTAAAGCCTTTTCAATCTATGATCAGTGCATGATCTTAAGGAATATTCTTCCCCTTTTAGATCATGCACCATCCGTTGATTTTGAATCTTTCTTGGATGTGTCAATGGGACCTATTTGCTAGTGTGTCTATCAATGGGACCTGACATCTACAAAAGATCTACGGTTGGTGTAAGTTCTCATGGAAGTTGTCAGAGCCATGAGATCTTACGCCAGCCATCGATTCTACCTTTTTCAGATAGCTGACGAGGGTGGGTCCTTTGATGTGGTGTAGAATGGGCATGTTCTCATTGGTCCAGGAGCAGTGACTTGGAAATTTTCAGGTGGGTCCGTAGTTTTTAAAGGAGATAAAGTGCGTGCAGGTCCACAAGATCATGTGGTTGTCATTATACTGTTGGGACAAGTTGATCATTTTTTAAGGTCAGCGGTATAGCGACCACTATTGATCTTGCTTGGTCGATGAGATGTCAGTGTGGGACCTTTTGCCAGTGGGCACTGACATGCACATTTATGATTGGTCGAACTGGAGTATGTGGTGGATGTGTTAGTGGGCCTAAATCTTTCAAGGGGGGTCGACAGATGTAGGATCTATTAGTGTCCTATGATTGCATGGAATCTTTTTAGGCCATGCAATCATGCGATGACCGTTCAATTTAAAGGCTTATACTTTGTGGGTCCTGTCTGCTACACGGAGCTGATGTGCATGATTCTTATTGGTTGCGGTGTGCTGATTGGGCATAAGACTTTTGAAAGGGGTTTGCGATTGTTATGAGATTAAATGTAAGCCACCCGATCTATCAGGAAAAATATAATATCGACGGTCGTGTTTTAAAAGTCTTCTGTCATGACCGTTTTATTTCAAATTCAAATATTCAATTTTCCTGAGACATTTCCAGCGATAGAAAGGACTGGTTTTAATTGCTTTTGATGCCTAATTTGATTTGGTTGGTGGTGCCAATGGATGCAGTGTGGTCCAGGGTTCCATGATTGATTGTTGGGGGTTCTGTTGTATTGTGAAGTGTGGTTTTGTGCTCGAAAAGTGTTTGTTGGTGGTTGATTTGACTAGTTTTCATGGCAGTTCCTTGGTTTATTGTGCTGATCTCACAGATTTTCATGATTGCAAATCTATTTGAGATTTATTTTCTTTGAGTTGCCTGTGTCTCTTCCCTTGCAATAAATTCTGATGTAATTTAGCATTGGTGTAGTTGTTGGAACCCTAACCCTAGCTGTCCAAAGCTTGTTGCATCCTAAATTCTTTTGGGATTCCAAGGCAACTAGGTGTATATATGGCTATAATTTTAACTTTGTATGGGTTCCACAATTTTGGAGGTCCATTATTCTGGTTCCAAGAAAGGTTCTATTCTACAGATTTTCTCCTTCTCTCTGCATATAGGGTGTTCTTTCTTCCTTTTTTGGTTCAGAGAATATAATACATATTGTAATTGATTTGTCTTATGTATGAGGACTCAATTTATTCTTACTGTTACGAAGCTATCTCCATTTGAATTCTAAATTCATTAATCATACATCAAGGGTGTTTGATTTTTCTATTTGCATTTCCTATGTGTTTGCAAGTGGAGTTGTCTTCGCAGAGATAACTTGTTTAGGATTAGTTTTCATGTATATATGAGCTGAGGTGTCAAAGATATGTCATGCTTGTCTTCCAATGGATGCTGGTTAATATATTATCTATTTATAGGTCTCTTCTAAGGGGAGGGTTAAAAGCCTTTGGATGGGTAATAACATACTTGGATACATCGGTGGGTTGTTGAAGTGAGGTTTAGTCATGGTGTGTGATTGATGTTAGGCATCAACACATTGAATTTATTGCTTTCTTGTTTCATAGCTATCTATTGCAATAGGGTATTTGACTTTGTGGCCCATTGGACAAGGCATTGGTCTATGAGAGACTTAGGGTATCTCAGGGATCCTTTCAAACCCATCTTTAAATCATTTACATTTAGTTCCACCCTTTCCCTTTCATGTTGATAAGATAGGTCTTTGGTTTTCATACTCACTCTATGCAAGTAGGGCTATTGCATGAGATCTTGGTTTCATTGAGGTACATGATACCTATAGGGGTTTGAAAACCATTCCATAGTCAATTACCTATAGGCCTGTAGTGTGATTTAAGTTGTATGTGTGTGCAGATGAGGTATACCCACCTGAGTGATGTGGAGCTCAAAGTGTAGAAGGATCTCTCTTTGATCCTTGTCAATTGGCCTTTTTCCTTGTCAGATTTGGAGTGTTGAGTGAATGTGACACTAGCCCTGTCAATCCTAATGTCAATCTGACCTTTTGTCATGCCCCTATCTGCTTCTGGCTTGGTTTTCTTTTATTCTGCATCTATATTTAGTTCTACTAGGATGGATTTATGTCTTGGTTTGGATTTGATATGTTTAGACTCTTTTGGTTAGAAGTAGATTATAACTTTGTTTTAACTTTGATTTATATCTTAGACAGATTCAGGATTTTTAGTTTGGCTATTAATTGTTAATTTTGGTTAGACTATGACATTGGATTTAATTAAATAACTGCAGACATTGTCTTTTCTAAATTATCAATTTCTCTGTTGACTTTGGTACTTGGAAATTTGTGTTACTTAGGAAGAAGGATGAGGAATTCTTATTCTGCAATTAAGTTTTCAATAATGAGAATTTTGATGTTATATTGGTCTGTTATTGTGAAGGAAAATATGGTTAATTTTATGATTAATGCTAGTGTATAAATGATTTTATTATGTTAGCATCTATTGTTAAGTGAAAATTGAAATTTAAATGACTATAAATAAGTCTATTATGTTAAAATGAGTTAGTGGGAAGATATGTGTTAAAATGGAAGGGGGATTAATAATATCCTAACATTCTTGTATTATGGTTAGCAAGTTAAGATTAGTGAATTGTTTAACATTGGTTATGGCTTTGAGATTCTCCCTATGGTGTCGTGAACTTGGATTAATATGGCTATGTTATAATATGTTCACTGTGCCAAGTTATTTGTTTTTTCTATGTTCGAATGTGTAGTGGGAATTGGTTGTTATTTGCACATGTGAATTACTCTGAGCATGGGTAAGTGGGAGTTCTTGGTAAGTATGTGTACTACAGTAACAGCTGTCACTGTGTTAAGTAAAGGTGGCAGTGAAAGATAAGTTTGGGCTTTAATGCAGCTACGACATGTTTATGGGAATTGAATGACTTCAGTTCACTGTCAGTCATTTTCTTTGGCAAGGTTTTGTTTCTCTGTTGTGGTAATGGGTTTGATGCCTGGAAAGGTTGTGGAAATGGAGTCATTCTATTCAGATTGGAGAGGAATATGGTTGTTTACTTGTGCATTATTAATGGGATTCTCCATTTTGCATTTCACGGTTCTATTTCTGGTTTTCGAGCTATCTTTTGGAAGCACTATTCAATTTTTGGTGCTTATGAAACGAGCTCTGTCATGGGGTGCTTGATTTCATTGCTTGGTTCTTGGTCTTTTTCAGAGGGTTTAGCTTTGCTGAGCAAGGAGTTGGTTTTGGTGTAGCTCGCCAGTTGGGAGCGAGGTCTTTGGCTTCAACTTCGAGTTCAGAACACCCCACTCTGTTATTAAGGTAGGGGCATTCTCTAACTCTACTCTTGCTTTTTATATGAATCTGGTTATAAAATTTCTTTTAAATGGTTTATATTCTGGTTATGCAATATGATTAAATGTTCTTGTATACTATAGAAATGTCTTTCAAAATATGTGTGGTTTTGCACATTGCAGTGTTATGTTCACTATTTGAAAACTGGATTTCGGTTGTGTGTTTTCGGTTCAGTTGATTAAATATGTTTTTTCTGAGTTTGTCAAAATGATGATACTGTTTATAGGAGTGTGGTAGCATAAGGTTTCCTAAGTTTGTGGGTTTCTGTGTTTCACTATTTTATGTCAGTTGTCATGATCTTAAGTAGTGGGAACGACAATGTATTGTGTAAGGAAGTAGTAACAGAGAGTGAAGACTGTGAAGTTGTCGCCTCTCTACTACCAGTTATTTTACCGAGCTTTGGGAATGTTATTTTGAATGAGATTAGTTTGTTTTGGTGTTGTTATTGGTCTTGTCACCAGGTATTTGGGTTTGAGTATTTTGGTTATATGGCATTCTCTAATTGGTATAGTTATCGGGTTCTGTGGTTCCTAGGTTAGAATGGGTGTAACCATGGTGAGAAGTTTTCTTGGCAATATTGGAACATTAAGTGAATTCGTATTAGTACCCAATTTCATATTTTTTAGTTGATAGTTTATTTTGTTTAGTAAGCACAGTTAATGTTCATTGTGATGCCACTATTAGAATGTTGTATTTCTTGTCTTGTCGAGCATTCGTATAGGGAAGCTTTGTTAAGTCATGGTTAGAGATTCTGTAGAATGCATCTCTCTATCTAGTAGCTTGTAGTATTGGGCTTGAGAGATGGAGATTTGGTTACCACGAGGTTTTGTAGAGAATAATCATTGAATGATATATGTATCGATCTCTGGTGTTAGTGGTTGATATGAATGTTCATAGTTCTGTGTTCTGGATGGAGGTAATTAAGTTCTGGTTCTATTACTGCAGCTATTGTTTATGAGGATTGCTGGGTCTATTGGTAAATTTTATTAGGAATCAAGTTCTTTTGGATGATCATGCTATAGCAGGAAAAGAACATGGTTTCATTTCTTGGTGCTATGGTATTCTCGGTTGATGTGGGGTTTATTATGGAAATCTTTGTTGTCACATTATTCTTTCATAGATTTAGTTATGACTTTAGTCTGAAGGCTATTTGTTGGCTACTGTTGCAGTATATTTGTTGTCTGTGGAATTTTTGGAGTTGTAACAGTAACTGATAATTCATATTTAGATTGGAATAATTGATTTCATATTTTCTAATTGTATTACAATTTTGATGTAGTGCTCTGTACTCTGTATTAATACAAGGGTGCATAAATATATATATATATATATATATATATATACTTATAGGAATGTATATATATATATATATATATATATATATATATATATATATATATATATATATATATATATATATATATATCTATATATATATATATATATATATATATACTTATAGGAATGTATATATATATATATATATATATAGATATATCTATATATATATATATATATATCTATATATATATATATATATATATATATATATATATATACATTCCTATAAGTATATATATATATATATATATATATATATATATATATATATATATATATATATATATATATATATATATATATATATATATCTATATATATATATATATATATCTATATATATATATAGTATATATATATATATATATATATATATATATATATATATATATATATATATATATGTATATACACGTACCGTGAGTGTATATACATATGCATATATATGTGTGTGAGCCTATAAGTATGTGCATACATATATATATATTTGTAGGAATGTATATGTATAGATGTCTATACACGTATCGTGAGTGTATATACATATGTACATATATGTTTTTACACCTACAAGTATGTACATAAGTGACTTGGTAACAGAGGTAACAGAACTGAACAAGTGTATTTGTATACAAGCGGTAATTATGTAGTTAATATGTAATTCTGCATTATTCTTTGGTATTAAAGTTGATTGTTAACTTTCTATGGATTCACAAATAACTTTGTTAGTTAGAATGTGACCGAAGAATGGAATTGAATCTTAGGTATTTTTGTTGACAATAGAATTGGATGTTTCCATTTTTCTGTTATTAAAATTGCAATTAGATATTAGGAATTGGATATTAATATTGTTTAAGTTTCTAGGAATAGCATTGGAAATTTTGCTTAAGTTATTCTTTGAGAGATGAAAAGAAGATGCTTGTTGTGGGTATTTTTTTTGGAAAGTGGTTTCATGGATGTATGTGGAAATTTTAAATGGTTGTTTCAGTATTATGGATTCAGTTGTTAAGTATACATTATTAGTTGAATTGGTTATTCAAATTTTTACTATGGTTAGCTTTTTTTGGTAGTATGAAGTGTTTTAAGATAATGCAAGTGTGATCCTTAGTATGGGAAGTTGACTTTTGTCTAGAGTCTGAAGGCGAAAGAATATCTGTTAGTTAATTACTAAGTGATAATTTAATAATTCATGGGCTATGGGTTTCATTTAAAAAGATAAAATATGTTGCCTTGATTACTTGCACATGTTGGTGAAGTAAGGGAATGGTTTTACCTTATTGCTTGGAAAGAATAAGGCTAGCATAATGAATTCTTCGAGTTTCCTATTGGTTACTGATCATTGATTCTTATGTAGATACCCAAAGCTAGTGGATTATCACCTTGTCATTTTCTTTGCAAGTTTATTTCTATTGATTAGAAATGAAATGCTTCTTGTAATGATGAAATATGTCTATTTTTATATGCATGGTTTAGATCATTCTATTAAGGTTTTAACCTATATGATGCAGATGCTTTGGAGGTATTCCATTATCTTAGACTATTTGACTAAGCCCTGTTTGTTGTGGTTGTTTTATATCTTGGTGTTTTCAGGATTCTAGATGAGGAAAACTATGTTTTGGGGGGAATGGTTGACTGCTATAAAGATTTATGGAAAATAGATTATTACCTGGTTACTGGTTATCAGAACAGTGCTTAGGATATCTAGGATCAATTAGATATATTTTGGAACTTTTAGTATGTTTGTATTAAATGTTGAGTATATTGATATACTCTCATGTAATTGATTACCTTGGATATTTAAATAACTAATTATGTCAGTTGATTTGTAATTCAGTTCTATGTTGTACCTTGTTTATAAAAAAAAAATTGTTGTGTTGTTCAGGTTTATTTCATTGGTTCTCCTGTGGTTGTTTATTTTTATTTGGTTAGTAGTTTGGGGTGTTACACCTTTGGGGAAAAAGAAAACCAATATGCTTCTCATGTAATAAGATCGGTCACTTTGTATCTAAGTGTCCTACTAGAGCTAGAAAGTTCAAAAAGGATTACGAGCCTAAGTACTCTAAGGAATGCTACTATGCTAGAGATGGAGTTTCAGATGATGAAAGGTGAAGAAGAATTTGGATTCATTGCTATTGTAGACAAAATGAATAATAAGATAGTTCATGAAGATAAGAAAGAGATTCAAGAGATAGCATTGATTTCACAAGCTAACATAAGGATAGACTAGATTATAGCTAGTGGTTGTTCACATCACATGACAGGTGATAAAGACATAAAATATCATTTGGACAAATACAATGGCGGTATGGTTAGATTCAGAGACAACACTCCTAAACCAATAGTTGGTAGAGGAGCCATCACCTTGGATGGAAAGAATAGTACTGATGATGTTCTTTATGTTAATGGTTTGAAACATAACCTTCTCAGTGTTGGATAGTTACTTGGAAAAGGCTATCAGTTGGAGTTCAAAGATGACAAATGCATCATTAACAACAAAGATTGTGTTATGATTGCATCAGGCTCAAACACAAGAGGTAATGGTTTTCAACTCAATTCATAAGCAAGTTGTTTTGTTGCTAAAGTTGATGACAGTTGGTTGTGGCACAAAAGACTATGTCATATCAATTTTGATAACATAGTAAAGATAAGTAATGTAAAGGTAGTAAGAGATCTACCTAGCATATTAAAACTAGTTGATACTATATGCAGGGAATTATGTGATGGGGAAGCATGTGAGAAATTCATTCAGGAGCAAGAAAAATTTAGTAGAGAACAAGTTGGATTTGATTCATACAGAACTATGTGGTCCAACTCAAATAAGATCATACTATGGTGAAAGGTATTTCATTTTGTTTGTTGATGATTATACTAGGTTGATGTGGGTTGCATTCTTGAAAGATAAGTCATAAGCATTTGAGAAATTAAAAATATTCAAAGCTAATGTTGAGAATGAATTTGGACTAAAGATAAAATGTTTGAGATCAGATAGAGGAGGATAATTCACCTCTAACAGATTCTATGAGTACTGTGAAGAACATGGCATAAAGAGATAGTTGAGTGCACCTAGAACCCCTCAGTAGAATGGAATTGTAGAGAGAAGGAATAGGATCATTCTTGATACAGCACGCAGCATTATGATAGAATGAAAAGTTTCACACACCTATTGGAGAGATGTGGTCAATACATAGTCTATACCATCAATAGAATTCAATTGATGCCAGGTGCTAAAAAAACACCATATGAGCTATGGTTTGGTAATGTTCCCATAGTAAAATACTTCAGGACCTTTGGAAGCAAGTGCTACATCAAGAGGGATGAAGCAGTAGGCAAGTTTGATGCAAGAAGTGATGAAGGTATTTTTCTTGGTTACTCTAATAAAAGTAAAGCTTATAGATGTTTCAATTTAAGATTGAAAAAGATCATAGAAAGTGATCATATTAAGATTGATGAAAATTTTATGGTTCAAGAAAGATATCATGATTACTCACCAATGATTGAAGAAGAACCTAGACCCTCCACTAGTGAGATAGTCATTGAGGAAATGTTTGACAATATTGATGTGTTATTCAATGACCCTAAGACAAGTGAAGAAAGTACTCCTAAGGCTGATGAGTCAACATCACCTAAAGTTTCAAATTTTACATCTAGAAATAATTCCAAGAAAAACATCATTAGAGATCAGAGTGGAAAAATTCTTGACAAGATCACAAGCAAAGAACTCAGCTAGCAATGAAGCGGTATGTTTACTATCTCAGATTGAACCCTTAAGTGTTGAAGATGCTTGTAATGATTCAGATTGGCATCATGCTATGAAAGAAGAACTCAATTACATTATTATGAATGACACTTGGGAATGGGTCCCAAGACCTAGTGATAAGAATGTGATTGGAACAAAGTGGATATTTAGAAACAAGATGAATGAAGATGGTATAGTAGTAAGAAATAAAGCAAGATTAGTATGTAAGGGATATGCCCAAATAGAAGGCATTGATTATTCAGACACATTTGCACCTATGAGTAGATTAGAATCTATTAATTTATTTCTAGCTTATGCTATAGTCAAAAACTTCAAAGTATATCAGATGGATGTCAAGTCAGTAGTCCTAAATGGAGATTTGAAAGAATTATACATTGAGTAGCCAGAAGGATTCACCTTATCAGACAGACCTGATATGGTATGCAGATTGAAGAAGGCCCTCTATGGACTTAAACAAGCCCCTAGAGCATGGTATGAGAGACTAGATGGATACTTAACAAAGATTAGATTCAAGAAAGGAGTACCAGATTGTAATCTTTTCATAAGAGAGACATCTGAAGGTTTAATACTTGTAGCTATATTTGTTGATGACATTATCTTTGGAGGTAATGACAAACTCAATGCTAAATTTGCTAAGTCAATGCAAAATGAATTTGAGATGAGTATGATTGGTCCTATCAAATACTTTTTGGGACTAAATGTGTAGAAGATAGAGAAAGGTATTTTCATTAATCAGTATAAGTATGTGAAAGAGATACTGAAGAAATTCAAGATGGATGATTGCAAGCTAGTAAGAAAACCTATGATCACTGGATGCAATCTTACAAAAGAAGATGACTCACCAGTAGTGGATATAACATTATACAAGTCTATGATTGGTAAAATCATATATCTTACTCATAGTAGACCTGATATTTCAAATGCAGTTGGCATAGTTGGAAGATTTGCAATAGAACCTAAACAAAGTCACCTCATGGCAATAAAGAGAATATTCAAATACTTGCGGGGCACTATAGATTATGGTCTATGGTATCCTAATTTAGAAAATGTTGAGCTTCATGTGTACACTAATGTAGATTGGGAAGGATGTGTTGATGACAAAAAGAGTACATCAGGTGGAGTAGTGTTTCTTGGTGATAGACTTGTCACTTGGACAAGAAAGAAACAAAATTGTATTTCTTAGTCAATAGCAGAAGTGAAATATGTTGCAACAGCCATGAATTATTATACAATTGTTTGGATCAAGTAGATGATAAAGGATTTTAGTATTCAGATTGATTATCCTATTTTTATTCATTGTGATAACACTAGCACTATCAATATGTCAGAGAACCCTGTGATGCATGCAAAGACAAATCACATTGAGATCAAGTATCACTTCCTAAGAGAGAAAGTGGCAGAGAAAGAAGTCAAGTTGGACTATGTGAGTACTAAAGATCAATTGGTAGATATATTCACAAAGCCCTTGCCTAAGGATACTTTTGAGTATCTCAGGGAGAAGCTCGGAGTAATTCCCTTCCCCGACTCTTCTTAGAAGAAAGAAGGAAAGGCATAAGTCCTTAGGGACTAATGGAAGGTTGACTACTCTACCTCAGGAGTAATACCGATGCTTAAAATGAATGGTGCCTTTTTCCATTGATGTCAAAGGGGGAGAAATATATAGATTCATGAAAAATAGAAGTAAAAGGAGGAGTAATATACTAAGGTGGAGCAATTTTTAGTTATAATAGAAGAATAGTTGAGGAAATGGAGAATATTAGAACATATTATAGCAGATTGAGGATTCATCTCTGGGGGAGTTTTGATGAGGAAATGGAGAATGTTATAAAAGAAATGTTCATTTGGGTTGGTGGTAGTTTTTCATTCCACATGTTGCCATCAATGCCAAAGGAGGAGATTGTTGGAGATTTTACATTAGGCCAGTACTGACTGTATGTTTGTCATTGATGACAACATATGGAAAGTAGCATGCGTGGAAGTCTTATGTAGTAAGCTTTCAATATATGTAGCATGGACATGATATCAGCATGATATCAACATGATATCATGGGTGCAAAGGTTAACTATTAATATAGACAGTTATATAGCATCTTGTGTTAGCAGTGTTCCTAATAGAGTAACATGCAGTGTTCTGTGTATGGTTGTTTGTATAGTTATCATGGAGCCTTGCATTCTTGGATATATGTTGAAGACATGTTAGTGACATTTTATTCATGGACACATAGTCTGATATTTACTATAAGTGAAGATATGCACTCGCTATTCACCAGTAACAGTTTCCTGTGTTTATTCAGAAGAGCCAAAAGAGATTTTATTAGTTCTAGAGTTACGCCTATCTTGTGGGTATGCACCCTTGGATTTAAGATTAGAGGAGAGTTGTTGATGTTCAGTTTAGAGTGCATCAAGTAATTTAGCTTGAGGAGAAGGATCCAGTTGTTTTGGTAGAGCCGACATTGTGTAGCATGCATCTACAATTATCTTATTGGACAAATCCTAGAATGTGTTGCGTGCATAGTAGAGCTAATAGATTGTTTATTGGAGTTTGTTATGGTTTCTCTAATATGATTTCAAGGTGCTTCTAAAAGGATGACTTGATTATATCATTTATAGGCAGTCAGTTGTGATTGCATGAGTGTGGTTCATAGTTGATTCAACAAAGCAAAGTAGAGTGTGCAAAGTGTTGAGCCATCAGAAGAAGGTCTATGTGACCAAGTAAATTATTTTTTCTATACATTGTAACTAATCCAAATAGCAGGTCAAATCATAGTTCACTAAGATCTAGATATAGTGTGTATCTGTTAAACAGAAGGTTGTAGCCTTCACCCCCTTTGAGCAGTGTGCTCTTGGATAGTGCGTCCTCTCCCCTAATAGGGACAATTGTAAAAGACTCCTAACAGGGTCTAACCCTTGACTAGGTCTACTATACTAAACATATTGTAAAGAAACTCCTAACAGGGTTAAGGATCTTCTAACAAGGATCATAATACACTAGTGCAAAATATTAGTGGGTGTTAATTCCCACTAGGGTTTTCACCTATTTGGGTTTCCCTGTAACCAAAATATTGGTGTTGTGTTCATGTGTTCTTTCATTGTGTTTATACTTTATGTTTAAGTGTACTTAATTGGATAAAGAATTGAATCTTGTAGATAACTGATTCACCCCTGCCCCTCTTAGTTATCTCTTGGGACTATTCCTAACAATCCTATGATTGCAAAATTATGTTTGAATGGATAGTATGCAAAGTTGAGATACCTATGATTAATGCATTAACCTACCTTGCGATGGATGAAATACCTTGAAACATATCATTTTTGCACTATTTGATTAGTAGTGACCAAGGAGATCAGAGTTAAGAAGCACTACAACCATCTAGCAACTACATTGTTGTTTAAAGAAAAAGTTCTAGATTTTGACATATTGAAGGTATTTAGATCATTTACTCTTTTAAGAATATATGGATGCACCTCTGATATTTGATATTATTGATAGACCAACATATAAGTTTAAGAGGCATTCATTTAAGTCTTGTGAGGATTATTCAGAAGGAGCATTTTTGCAAACCCCTTATGACATGTTATACGTTGAAGATATTAGGGCTTATATACACTACAAGTTTGAGAGCATAGGAGATGCATAAATCTATAAGGAATTAGGTGAAATGATAGAATATGATGGTGAAATGAAAGAAGAGTTAAAACATTGAGAAGAGAAATCTATCATTAAGCTAACTCGCCTTAATGAGTTATATGAAACTAAATGGTTCAAGATCATTCCAAGTAGAATCCATGATCAATTCATTTGAATAGGAGAGAAACCTATTAAGATATGTATGCAATTGATTAATGAGATAACCAAATTAGACAATGTTGGAGCCATGCCTGTAGTTGAAAAGAATATCAAGAAGCAAGTAGAAACCTTAACTCATTCTAAGTGGGATAAGATAGTGATGATTGTGAATGACATCTTTCAACAAGATGTGATATTAGTAGCAATACTACTAGGTTATAAGTTATTCTAGAAAAACATAATCAATTTTGTGTCAGTAAGAGTAATTATGATAGCCTATAGAATGGTAAAGGAAAAAACCATATACAACTTATGTGAAACCCTAGCATAGTAGTTCTTGGAGATTGTGAAGATTATCAAGAAGGACAAGTCAAAAGATTTTAGGTTTGGTTCACTTATGATCCACATGTACATCCACATTGAGCACAAATTTCTTGGAATGCACCCTAGAGCATGGAAGGATAGTGTACCTACTAGTATACAAATCTCAGAAAGCTATCGAAGACAGGATAAAAATTGGGTAGATGGTGAACTATTTGCAATGACTAAAATTCCTCAAAGGAAAATGAAGGAGAGATATAGAATACCTAAGGAGTTGGTAGAGAAGTATAAAGACACAATCTATTTCATGGTTGAAACTGATTATGTGTGCTTTGAAGTAGTTGAAACAAGAAATAAATGGTGCTACCCTATAGGGTATGAGGTTAGTTCTGAAGTTCTTACAATGCAAGTTGAACATGTACTAGCAGCTGAAATAGATACATTTGAAGAGAGATGGGGAAATTACCTAGAAAAATTAGCAAAAACTAGAGAAGAATGGGAAAATGGAACAAGGAAGAGAAAAATAGAGAAAATAGTTGATGACATTATTGTGAAGGCAAAAATTACAAAGGAGAAACTAAAAGAAGTAAGGACAAAGATGACAGAAGGATCCTCTAGCTTGGAAATTGAGGCACCTCCTCATTCTGAAGAAGAAAAGATAGTAAGTCCTACACTTGATATAATTGATTTATCAATTACACGTGAGAAGACAACTGAAGTAAATTTACTTGCGAGCACACCTAGGAGATCTACAAGATCTGAAAAACCAAGAAGCCCTTAAAAAAAAGGTAGAAGTTGAAATAAATAAGAAAGAAGACAAGGTGACTGAGAAGAAAGAAGAAAAATAAGTACAGAAGAGGCCACAAGATCTATGTGTTGGTGTTTGAAAATGCTTATGCCACTTAGGGCTGCCAACATGCCTTGAGACTAATGTTAGGAGTGGTTAATTCCAAGTATGAGAGCTCTGCAAGACAACTGGACCAACTATAGGGTCTTAATATGCCCTCTTCTACTTCTGGCTCTACAAAATCAAGGCGGGTGCACCTAATCCAGAGAAAACTCCACTCACTACACACCTTATACTGTTGGATTCATATAGCAGATCATAGTAAAGGATTACTAAATACTAACTAGGTATTCACTGAATCAACTCTACTATGCAGGGTAAAATGGTCATGTGAAGGGTATTACTACTATTAACTAGATAATGAAAAAGACTTGAAATGGAGCTGCTATTCAAAGATGCAGGAAATAGCCAAAAACCATCAAGCATTGGACTCGACTAAATATACTAGTCCTTGATCAGTGCCATTATCCATTGGGCAGCACTCAAAAATAAATATAGAACATGAACTAGCTATTGTCAAAGACTCAAAGCCATAAATACAACTGTTCTAGCCCATCCACTACTTATAAGAACCTTCTGTAGACAAGTCTAATGAATCTATGCCCTATCCAAAGTATTTTTCACTTGATCCTAGATAAAGAACTAAAAAATAGAACATATGCAAAGGTAACCCTATGCAATAGACCAGAAAATCTAAAACTCATAAGACTGACACCAAGGAGAGACTTGAAAGCTTGAAACAATTATATTAAGTATGATGAATCATGTACATGTCTATACCAAAGATGAGGCAACCACTTCAATAACCTACAAAAGATGCAAAGAAATTCTATTCAGCCTCCTACAATGTGACAGAGTTTACTATTTCCCATAGGAACCAAATAGAATGGAACCTCTGGAACTGATAAAAATTTAGAACTCCTGCTCAGTCAAAAAATAAAAAATTTATACCACTAGCCACCTTGGGAATCTCAAAGAGATTGCATGAAGCTTAGGGTGACTAGGGTTAGGGTTACAATAGCTAAACCAACCAGAAATAGCCAAAAATTTAATGCAGGGGCAGGAAATGTAGGCAACCTGGAGGAAACAAATCTCAAGCAGATCTGCAATCATGAAAATCTGTGCGCTCAGTAGAGGACACCAAGGATAGCCATGAAAACCAATCAAATCAGCCACCTACAAACAACTTCTCGAGCTCAAAAACAAACTCCACCAGGTACAAAATCATCATGCAGCTAACCACATAGACCCTCGGGCTAGATCACAACACCTACCACCATCAAATTAGCAAGAAAATCTACCAAGAAAGCATTTAATTTTAGTCATTTTGGTCACAAGAAACCCTCGATAAGTTTGAAATTAAAAAATCCAACGGCTAATCAACAAAATTTAAAATGCGGTCATCGATCTCTTTCTTTTCCTAGAAAATCAAGCGGTCACATTTAATTCATAATAGTCATGGGCCCCTTGAAAAGTCATCAGTTGAGTCAGCAATCAGCAACCAATCAAAATTGAACAACTCGACAACACTAGCACTGTGGACCCACCCTAACTCCGCAACCGTGATGTCCAAATAGTTGTTGCATGATCACATAGCCAGGAGACAAGCTATGTGAACATGCAACAAGCCTCCACATCAGTACCATGTCACCACTCCCCACCAACGTGGCACCCTTGTCGCATGATCGCATGGCCGAAAGATGGCCCTTGCAATCATGTGACAAGGCCACAAGACTGCCACCTTGTCACCCGCTGGCCAATCAAGAACAACCTCATCATGGAGACTGATCAACTAGACCCCTTTAAACACTACAACCCTCATCTCCACTAACAAAAAACCAAGTCACTACTCTGCGACAAATGAAAAGTGCACACGTCACAACAAACTGAGAATCGAACCCACTGCAATGTTGCCCTTGTGAATCGCTGGAAGATCGGATGCTTGTCGCATGATCACAATGGGAAAGAATATTCTTTGTAGTCATGTGACAACTGTAAGGTGAAAGGGATCTGACAACCAAGCCCATGACCGGCAACTTTGCCACATCACCACTCTGCATCCAATAGAACTCTACCACCTCAGCATCCTCTGACAGCGGTCCCATGGTCCATTGCATCACCGAAGAAGATCGATGGTTGTCGCTATACCGTGATGTGAAAAAATGAGCAGCTTTCCCTAGTGGTATAATGGCAATTGTGAGATCTTACTAAAGTTTAACCCCTTGGGAAGGAAAATGTCCCACCAACTGATTGCACTTGCGCAGTTAAGGAATTGCTGACAAACAGAGCAAAAATGCAAAGTCGAAAACATTCAAGGTTTTCGCTGAAAGATCAAAAACACACATGGTTTTTGGTGAAAGATCAAAAACATCTAGGATCTTCACGCAGACCCAAAGGTAGCAGGGAGACCAAAAACATCATGGGTTTTCAAAAATATTGTGGATTTTTGACACTTAGGCATATTCTAAAACTATTTCCTACAGACCTTAAAACTTGAATAACTCTCTGGATTTTGTGAATTACGAGACATGATCTGGACTAGAGCATGGTGACAACATGAAAAACCTACAACTAAGGGTGCACACCATAAAACATCAGGGATCTACTTCACATGATAAAAATGTTATTGTAGGCATGGCAGGACAACATAACAAAGATTGCAGGGAAAAGGCCATTTTCGTAGGATTTCACGTTGACTGAAAAATGGACTAACAGTGGCTCTAGTTGGGGACATGTATCTCTTTCAGGTACAATGAGGACCTCAGATCTTTGGGAAGAAGGAGACCACCCACTGGAGAAAACAAAATAGGCCCTCTCCCTGCTCTTTATCCAAGAAATCACAAACTGGCTCCTCACAAAAACCTGGCACCATTTGTACAAAATATATAGAAAATACATAAGTAACATCGGTATGCTAGAAGAAAACCAACCTTTTCCTCTATCAAAAACCTAGTTTCTGCTCACAAAATCAAACAAAGGTCTGAAACCTTTTCCACATGCACAATGACAAAAAACACTGTCAGGTACCGACTGCAAAACAACCCTGGGTTTATCATCACCAATGCCCTCCTTCACATGTCCTCCCACAAACTCACTACTTGAAAAACAAGCATCATCAAAATCATCATGGATTGAAACATATGGAAGGGGACAAAACACTAACATCTTTCCTCCTTGGCTGCAGGCATCCAGATCATCTCTAATGCACTCTTGCACATCGAAAGAGAAACCATTATATTCATTTTCACTTACCTTAGCCAAGACAACTAATTCATCCTGATGAATTATACCTTTATCTTCATAAAGATAACTCTCATGACTAACATCATGAATCACATCATCTTCATCACTATCAATACTTGGTGATAGGAGAAAAACCCTGTCATAATGTAATGCACCTCCATCAGGAAAATAACATTCACTTTGCATTACCTTTCCTTCAACTGGCTTCATTGGTAATGGGGACTCAGGATCAACCACATATGAAACTTCAAGTATAGGAGGTGAGCAATCCTCAACAAAATCCATCCTCTGAGCACACTCCTCAAATAGTGGGTTAGAAACAACATGGAATTGTTTCTCATAATAATTTGGACAAAGTGCCAACTGGTTCTCACTAGTGTCCTCATCAAATAACTCATTGGCAACCACACTATATATGTCTTTATTTCCATCATCATACACATCTTCAAAAGAAGAAGAGAATTTAGAGTCAAAATTAGAGCATGACTCACCGTCACTGCTGTCAACATATGAATAATCAGTGTTGTACTCATCAGAAAAACCATCCCATGGATTTCCCCACAAATCTTTGACTTCCAAGACCTTGTAATCAGCATCACTATCACCCACTGACATAGAAGACTGTAAAGAAAAAACCTCTGCAACATGAGAGAAACCCTGTGACATATCATCAAAAAGAAATTCATTCTCAACCTCATCCATGCTCCCACAATCAACACCTTTCTCAGCATCTGTATCAACATCACTTGGTGGCAAAGAATTTTCACAATTATCATCACTATTCTTGGGAAAATCATGTAAAGGGAAAAGTGCCTCCTTATTTACTATACCTTTGGCAGTAGAACTCATTTCACCTTCATATACAACACTATGATTAATACAATAATTAAAAGGATGAGAGCAATGATGTCTCTCACCCTCCTCCTGGCCATTTTCCCTATTCTGAATATGCAAACTAGCAGAGGCATGTCTTCTTATAACTCCATACTTCAGATTGCACTCAATATCCAATGCAACCTCAAAAGCTTGATGTAGACTTTGTGGTTGTTTATCCCTCAGCAAGAAACCCATTTTTTGGTTAAATGCACTCAAGTAAATGACTAGACAAATCTGATCATGAGGTTTAAAATCCTCAGGGATATCCATTAATGTCCTAGTGAATCTATTGTTAAATCTTTGAATCGACTCATCTTCTTCAATCTGAATTCCCATCAAATTGTCCAATATTGATTTTACATCTACCCCACTATCAAAATAATCAATGAAGCAATAACTCAACTCATCCCATGAAGAAATAGAGGCTGCACGCAAAAATGAAAACCACTCCCTTTCATCTCCCTCAAGAGTCTGCACAAACAACCTCATCCACAAATCCTCATGGCAGACATCAAAATAGCACATTAAATCAAAAAAAGCCATCACATGTTTTCTTGCTGATGGACACTGATTCCTATTGAACTTTGGTAGATACTCTCTGATTTCATCAGGGACTTTATTGGAGAAACCAGGTATGCCATCATAACAAAATGGTCCATAACCCCTACCAATAAGACCCCTAAGCACATCCATCACTGATATACAACCTTGTGCCTATACACTTGATTCTTTGTAAATAAAAAATAAGGGATCAAAACACTTGTAAATAACTCCCACCTCTCACTTAGTTATTATGAGATACTTCACACTTTTCCTATCCCTTTAATGACACAATCATTTGATTAGGACCATGCATATACATAAAATTTTGATGGAGAATACTTGTATCAGCCTGCTGAATGCTGTTGCCTTCTTCTCAGCTAAATGAAGTCCCAACAAAACTGCACAACTCAGGTTCTTTCTAGCATAGAGTCGCCACCTCTCTTTAGAGGACACAAACTTTACTAATCTATCTTGAAACACTGATAGACTCTGAGCACTCCCATAGCAAAGCCACATATAACTCAATCAACAAATCCAAGTAGCACACTTATAATCTCCAACAGAGTCGCCATCTTGTTGGTGACTCAGATGGACAAATCAATCTGGTCAACAAAAGATTTTGAATATAACAACACAAGCCCGACCAGAGATCTTAACAGATATACTTCTTCATTATTGTTCTCTCTAGCAAAGTCGCCATCTTGTTGGTGTTTGAAAATTCTTATACCATTTAGGGCTGCCAATATGCCTTGAGACTAATGTTAGGAGTGGTTAATTCCAAGTATGAGAGCTCTGCAAGATAACTGGACCAACTATAGGGTCTTAATATGCCCTCTTCTACTTCTGGCTCTACAAAACCAAGGCGGGTGCACCTAATCCATAGAAAACTCCACTCACTACACACCTTATACTTCTAGATTCATAAAGCAGATCATAGTAAAGGATTACTAAATACTAACTAGGTATTCATTGAATCAACTCTACTATGCAGGGTAAAATGGTCATGTGAAGGGTATTACTAATATCAACCAGATAATGAAAAAGACTTGAAATGGAGTTGCTATTCAAAGATGCAGGGAATAGCCAAAAACCATCAAGTATTGGACTCAACTAAATATACTAGTCCTTGATCAGTGCCATTATCCATTGGGCAGCACTAAAAAATAAATATAGAACATGAACCAACTACTGTCAAAGACTCAAAGCCATAAATACAACTATTCCAGCCCATCCACTACTTATAAGATCCTTCTGTAGACAAGTCTAATGAATCTATGCCCTATCCAAAGTATTTTTCACTTGATCCTAGATCAAGAACTAAATACTAGAACATATGCAAAGGTAACCCTATGCAATGGACTAGAAAATCCAAAACTCATAAGACTTACACCAAGGAGAGACTTGAAAGCATGAAACAATTATATTAAGTATTATGAATCATGTACATGTCTATACTAGAGATGAGGCAACCACTTCAATAACCTAAAAAAGATGCAAAGAAATTATATTTAGCCTCACAATGCGACAGAGTTTACTACTTCCCATTGGAACCAAATAGAATGGAACCTCTGGAACTGATAAAAATTTAGAACCCCTGCTAAGTCAAAAAATAAAAAATTTATACCACTAGCCACCTTGGGAATCTCAAAGAGATTGCATGAAGCTTAGGGTGACTAGGGTTAGGGTTACAATAGCTAAACCAACCAAAAATTTAATGTAGGGCTAGGAAATGCAGGCAACCTAGAGGAAACAAATCTCAAGCAGATCTACAATCATGAAAATTTGCAAGCTCAGTACAGGACACCAGGGATAGCCATGAAAACTAGTCAAATCAGCTTGAGCTCAAAAACAAACTCCACCAGGTACAAAATCATCATGCAGCCAACCACATAGAGCCTTGGGCCAAATCGCAACACCTATCACCATTAAACTAGCAAGAAAATCCACCAGGAAAGCATTCAATTTTAGTCCTTTTGGTCACAGGAAACCCTCGGCAAGTTTGAAATTAAAAAATCCAACAGCTAATCGGTAAAATTTAAAATGTGGTCATCGATCTCTTTTTTTTCTCGGCAAATCAGGCGGTCACATTTAATTCATAATAGTCATGGGCCCGTTAAAAATTCATCAGTTGAGTCAGCAATCAGCAACCAATCAAAACCAAACAACTCAGCAACACTGGCACTGTGGACCCACCCTAGCTCCACAGCCGCGATGTCCAAATAGTTGTCACATGATCTCATAGCTAGGAGACGGGCTATGTGAACATGTGACAAGCCTCCACATCAGCACCATGTCACCACTCCCCACCAATGTGGCACCCTTGTCATATGATCCTATGGTCAAAAGATGGCCCTTGCAATCATGTGACAAGGCCACAAGACTGCCACCTTGTCACCCGCTGGCCAATCAAGAACAACCTTGTCATGGAGACTGATCAACTGGACCCCTTTAAACACTGCAACCCTCAGCCCCACTGATAAAAAACCAAGTCACTACTCCCCAACCAATGAAAAGTGCACACGTCACAACAAACTGAGAACTAGACCCACCGCACTATTGCCCTTGTGAATCGCTAGAAGATCGGACAGTTGTCACATGATCGCAAGGGGAAAGAATATTCCTTGCAGTCATGTGACAGCTGTAAGATCAAATGGATTTGACAATTGGGCCCACGACCGTCAACTTCACCACATCACCACTCTACATCCAATAGAACTCTACCACCTCAGCATCCTCTGACAGCGGTCCCACGATCCATTGTATAGCCGAAGAAGATCAACGGTTGTCACTATACCGTGATCTTAGAAAATGAACAGCTTTTCCTAGTGGTGTAATGACAACCATGAGATCTTACTGAATTTTAACCCCTTGGGAAGGAAAAGGTCCCACCAACAGATCACACTTGCATAGTTAAGGAACTGCGGACAAACAAAACAAAAATGTGAAGTCAAAAATATCCAAGGTTTTCGGTGAAAGATCAAAAACACATAGGGTTTTCGGTGAAAGATCAAAAATATCCAAAATTTTCATGCAGACCCAAAGGTAGCAGGGAGACCGAAAACATCATGGGTTTTCAAAAACATTGTGGGTTTTCAACACTTAGGCATATTCTAAAACTGTTTCCTGCAGACTTTAAAACTTGAATAACTCTCTGGATTTTGTGAATTATGAGACATGATCTAGACTGGAGCATGGTGACAACATGAACAACCTATGGCTAAGGGCACACACCATAAAACATCATGGATCTACTTCGCAAGATAAAAATGTGATTGCAGGCATGGCAGGACAGCATAACAAAGATTGCAAGGAAAAGGCCATTTTCATAGGATTTCATGTTGACTGGAAAATGGACTAACACTATGGAAGCCATATATCAAGATGTTATAGAAAAGGATAATAAGAGATGTAAATCTGAAGACAATAAATAGATACTATGAATGGTATGATTCTGATGATCAAGCAGTAATTGAGGACATAGTAATGAAGAACTTGTTAGTCTACAAGAAGAATTTGCTAGAAATAGAAGGCAGTATTCCTAAGGACTTGTATAGAAATTTGGAAATAAGAAAACAATTAGCACATTCAGAGGATGAGACTATAAGAAATAAGGCAATTGAAGACATGTTTCTTATAGTCTCCATACAAGAGAGGGAGAGAATCATTAAAGAATTGAAACCTTTACTGAGAACAAAGGCCAAACTTGTGAAGATAATGGCAAGGAAGTATGATGAGGTTATAGAAGACACACAAAATGCATTGGACCAAATTCTTATGTTTGACATTCCCGAGAAGAGCTCACCTTCAAAGGTTACCAAGCTTAAACCTTGAGGAATGGGAGAAAGCTCTAAGACATATGAAAATTTTGAGCAAGCAAGCGAAGTTGACCAGCAACCAGACTTCTTCATTTCTAGTATACCTATATCATTAGACACTTCACTTGATGTAAATGATCCATTTCAAGACAATCTGGATATTGCGATGTGTAATGCCCAAAAATCCACTAGGCAAAACACAACATAATTACCTCTTAATAAAATCCTAATGTCTAATTTTCCTCCCATATTGATGTTTGTAAAAATATTACCCCTTTTTTTAAAATAAGAATTTCTAAATCAAATGGAAGGAACAGAAAATAGAGAACCTTAAATGATAGATTAACATTAAAACTTTAATTTCAATACAGAATTAACATAGAATTTGCAAGAAAATGAAGTCAATTATAATTCTCTCAACTTTAACATCATATACAATGCAAGGAATGTAATTCATTTAACCGATTTATTCAGAAAATGTTTACTTATATATTTATCCTCTTCATACCAACTACATAGATTATGCAGGATTTTAAATCATTTATTAAACTAAGCATTTTCATACCATAACAATTTCATGTAACATAAATGCAGGAAACTAAATTTAAATTCAATTATAGATGCAGTAAATTTAACTTTTAAAGAACCAATAATTTTACTAAAAAATAAATTTGAAATTCAACTAGTAATAAAACCTTCTTCCAAGATGATAACATATAAGCCTTAATTCCAGCCTTTTCTCTTATACAATTACAATATCTTAGAAAACAATATGAGTAGAGAAAGATCACTTAAGCTTAATACACTTAAAACATTTCTTTAATTTTTTTAACTTTAACTTCAAACTTCAAACTTAAACTTCATCTTCACACCATGCAAGCAAAACCTGCAACACAAAAACCTTTTTCACATGACCATGGAGGCTCACCTCCCAGCTTAGGCCATTTCATGGCCACCCCCGAGCTAGGGGAAACAAGAATGGATAGGTTACAAACATTCTACACACTTTAAACATACATTCAATATTTTGAGACATGAACAATCACATTATTACTCCCATCCCCAAGCTTGCACATAGGAATTCATAATTGATCCCAATATGGGTGAAGGTGGAATTATCTCATATGGAGATGCAATACTTAAACAAATTCTTACATGCCTTCACAAGGCTCTCTTCCAACATACCAGCTCATCACAAGAGCATCTAAAAATATCCCTTATGTCCCCCAAAGTATAACATAAGTAGGCCTCAAGGATGCCCATATATCCAAGCTCACAAACACATGGATTCCCCAACTAAGCCCTTCACCCGAAGACATTGTCAAATCCTCCCAAGGAAGAGAATTATATTGCACACCCATTTCACAATTGATAAACACAAAAAGGAGATACTTTCACAATTGATAAACACAAAAAAGAGATACAAGGACAAAATACATTTGAGCATAAAGAAAACAAAACATTACAACTCACACAAAAGATCCATCTTCACAATACAATAACATGAACAAAACAAGGAAGAACCACCAACCTTCTTCCTATGCAATGGTAATGGAGGTTTGTAGAAGAGCTAATCCTTTCCTTCCTAGCTTTTCCTTCCTTCTCAAAAACTCCTAAAATTTCCCAAGTCTCTTCCTCACAAATCCAAACTAGCATGCTCAAGAAGTGTCTAGCTTCCTAGTCTCTTTTTCCTAAAGACTCTAAAAACCTTCCTCTCTCATTCCCTCATCCCAAAGTAAGTTAGGTTTCTAGATCCTAGCTAACTTGCCACTTGCCCCTTGCTATGGAGATGGAATGCAATTAAAAATATGGGAAGATGAATCATCTTATAAAGCATTCCCAAATTCGTCATTACCAAAGATGGCCTACTTAGAGAGGCAATATGGAAGCTTAGGGAAGTGAAAATGATGAAATTTGGCCCCCTAACCCATGCACATGCTTTGGGGCACTAAAAACCAACCTTAACTACACCATAGGGCTCCATATAACCCTTCAAAAATCTTAGTAAAGTTTGCATTCGAAAATGAAACCATGATGACATAAACCTTGGTTTCCTAAACCACTAACCAAGCTTATGGATACACAAGATAACCTAAAGAGTAAGGTAGGGTCCACATTCCACTAAGGCATGCCAACACACTACACAAGTGTCAAGTGACACCTCACAAAAAGTACATATTACATTACACACTTGGCATGCCTAGTGGATATTTAACATTTACATTTACATTTACATAATTAAATTTACATCAAATTATGTATTTACAAATATTTACAACAACATTCATGCATGCATTACAATTACGAAATAAAATTACGTAACAACGAGGTCATTCTTGTTAGAGTAATCATACTTTATGCTTATTAATTAAATCACTTTGGTTTAATTAATTAAGTCATTTATTACTCTATTTACTTAAGCTATCTTTTAGGTGCATTATAATTAATATATTTATTAATTATAATGTGCAACCTAGCTTTATTTTTTGCTTTATAGCTTTAGGATTTTATTGTTCACCTATATGGTTGAACCCTTTGTACATTCCTTTTAGATAATTCACTTATTTGGATCATAATAAAAATTGCTCTTTGCATGTCCATAAGATGTCTCTGGCTTTTTGGCCTCCATGATTTTTCTTGCTTCTGTGCTTTGCTTCTTCCATGTGACAGGGTTATGCATGCAGGTGTTCTTGGGAGATTAGTATTTCACCTAATCTAACATGGTATCAGAGCCATCTTGCTGCTCGCTGTTTGTGTTTTGTTGAAGTGTTTCAGAAGCAGGAGGTTTTCAAGGGTTTCAAAAGTTTTTTTTGTGGATCTGGGGGGGAGCCAAAATTTGGCTCACCTTGGGCAAAAACGGACACCACCATTGTGTCTGGAAGGCCCAAGAACCCCTAAATCCATATAAAACTTGTCCATTTTGGACACAGTGGCATCTGAGGCAAATTTTTTTTGCATACCAGGGCCGTACGGCCCTGGTACGCACTCCGAGGCGGGTACAGTCGGCGATTTAAAAAAAATATATTTATTTATTTTGGCCGCCGAGCGGCCACCCAGGCACCGCCCGGCGGCCACCCAGGCGCCACCCACCCCCGGCCACCGCCCACCGCCAGCCCTTGATAGCGGCCACCGCCCAGTCCGCCGCCCTCAGCGGCGCTGACAGCACCGCCCAGTCTGCGGCCCGCCGCCCGCCGAGATCGCCGCCCTCTGGCCACTCTGCTGGCCCCCACCGCCCAGCTCCGCCAGCCCGCGGTCACATGGGCGACCGGACCCAAGCCCCTGGTGCTTTTTGAGCCGTGACGGCCATTTGGCCGTCAACTTTAGGCTCGCTAATTGCTGATGTTGGCAATTTTTTTTCAATGGCTTAATTCCAAAGTCCAGCTGTGCAGCCTCGGCCTCCAGGGCCATAACTTCTTCATCTGGAGGCATATTTGGAAGTTTTTTATATCATCGGAAAGCTCTTTCTGAGACGAACGCAATTATAGAGGTTTCTTCTCGAGTTTTTTGCCTCGTTTTTCGTACCATGCCTTCGAAGGCAGGACTACTTTTTTGCCTTCCTGGAGCACCTAATGCTTTTTTTGGTATAACTTGCTCATACGGAGGAGTTAGTGGGCGAATGAGATATCATCGGAAAGATGATTCCGAGACGGTCGTTTTATATGCAAAACCTTTTTCCAGATTCTTCTTCCATTTTTCGCACCAGGCTGTTGAATTCAGAGGTTTTCTTTTTCAAGTGCCTGCCAGAGCACCTGTCACTATTTTTGCCGTAACTTGAGCATACGATGGCATTTTTTTCCAAACAAGATATCGACGGAAAGCTGGTTCCGAGACCTTTCTTTTTTTTTTAGTTTGGTTGTTTGATTTTGCCGTTTGCAGGGGTTTTATGCCAGTCAAAGTCACGGGTACTTTTTGCATTCCGGACACTATATCTCTCACATCCGGGCTCAGTTTTCAGCAAACTTGGTATTTTCGGAAAGCTGGTTCAGTGTGCTATTCAGTGGTAGAGGTTTTTTTTCCAGATTCTACTCTGGGTTTTCACTCCTCTAAGTTATGCAGTTTATGCCCTCTGGTGGAGTGCTTGGTTCTACAGGTCCGGGGATCTCTTCTTCTGAGTTCATAGCTCACTCTTCTTTCTGTCTTTTGAGCATTGTATGCTTCTCTTCTGTTGCATTCTTTTTTTTGTAAACGCACTGAGATAAAGTGCCTGCTTTTTCATTTTGGGATCTTGAACACTATGTGTTTGTTTGTATACGCACTCAGTTATAAAGTGCCATGGGGGGATTCTGATGCATTTGCCACTATAGGCGCATCCACTCTTGTCAAGTGAGCGTACCTTCCACGACATTAGCCCATGTAGACTGTGTCTATGACACCGCCCTTTATCCTGTGCTTGTACCTTCTTTTGCACATAGGTGTTCCTGTTTCTTCTTCTTGCAGATGTTTCTGGCATTGCATTTCAGTGTTCCTGTCACCCCGTTCAGCATTATGGGGGGGTTCACCTGTTGGCTCTATTGCTTCCTTGGTTTGGTTGATTGATCTACGTATTCAGTTTTTGTTCCTATGTACTAGGCGGATGCAGTGGCTAGGCAGCTATGCATTTCGGTGAGATGGATCATCTACTATATAGACACTCATTCATTCCTGCTTTTGGAGGCCACCTCTTCGATTGATCAGCTCTTCAGACTTTGTCTTCTCTACCTGGTCATGCACTATTTCAGTGGGGGTTCCAGCGGTATTCTTCTGACAGTGTTTGCAGCTTCATGCTTCGGAGATGCTTCATGCTCTTTCTTGTTCCTTTCTTTGGGACATTCCCTAGATTGGAGGCTTTGTTTCCTTCATCTAGTTTATTTTCTTGTACTGGGTACCTGATCAGGCCTTGTTGCCGGGACCCATTTTCTGCTTTCATAGCTGTGCTAGGTTAGCTTCCCTCTTGAGCTACGCTTAAGGGGGGGTGTTAGAGTAATCATACTTTATGCTTATTAATTAAATCACTTTGGTTTAATTAATTAAGTCATTTATTACTCTATTTACTTAAGCTATCTTTTAGGTGCATTATAATTAATATATTTATTAATTATAATGTGCAACCTAGCTTTATTTTTTGCTTTATAGCTTTAGGGTTTTATTGTTCACCTATATGGTTGAACCCTTTGTACATTCCTTTTAGATAATTCACTTATTTGGATCATAATAGAAATTGCTCTTTGCATGTCCATAAGATGTCTCTGGCTTTTTGGCCTCCATGATTTTTCTTGCTTTTGTGCTTTGCTTCTTCCATGTGACAGGGTTATGCATGCAGGTGTTCTTGGGAGATTAGTATTTCACCTAATCTAACAATTCTCTTCTTAAAGCCGACCTTGGCTTTAAACTAATTTCACATAGATCCATCCTTGTTTCTCCACATTTACAACCATGGTCACAATCTTGCACACTCGATTCAGACATCAGTATTGCATGAAATCATTGCATATATAATCATATATAAAATGAAACAAGATCTATGACACATCTAAATTTAATACATAGAGAAATTGCATTTCATGATTCATCATAAACTTTATCCTCATTATACCCTGCTTCCATAACATCAAAATGTAAATTCAATTTCACATAAACAAGTAACCCTAATTTAATCATTGAACCATTACACTATTAACATTTACTATTTTATAAGGTAATGTAACAAATGAAGAATTCTAAAGTAAACGGAAAAACAAAATTTTTGAGCAAGAAAGTGACAAAGAGGATTGGGCCAAAATCCATGACAACTAGAAAGATAAGGCGAAGGAAAAAGCCTTCAGTAAGACTCCCCTCAAAGACCAGGCTAGGACTAGTGATCCCCTTAGGAAGAATGATGGTAATAATATAGACCCTTACCACAAAGAGAGTATCATTTCCTTTGGGCATTTTCTAGGTTTTATTGCTTATGATATTAAGGTCATCAAGGAGGATCTCCAAGAACAGAAAAAGATCGTGAATATGATTAAAAGGGCTACTTTTGGAGACAAGACTTTGGCTTCCTTCTTGGAGGACTGGATGGAGGCTATTCTCAAGGGGGAAGCCTTCGGCGATATGGGTGGCAAGGTGATGGATCTGGAACAAACTTTAGACAAGCTCAAGACTGATAACAGGAGGTATGAGGAAAGAATCTTCTTTTTGGAAGAGAAAATCCAAAATCTAGAAAAGATCATTAATAAGAACTGGAAGTAGAGCACCCATATCATAAATCTTTCTGATGATGAAAGTAAGGCTACCACGGAGAAGCTGGAAACCTAAAGAGGCAAGGAAATCAAGGACTTCAAGGATATGGACATTGGTAACTGGACTAGAGCCAGGACTAAGAAAAAAGAAATAGATTTGGAGGACCAAATCATAATAGGCAACATGGACCTCTTAGTTGTTCAGGCCTCTGAGATTATGAATATTATCTAGCTTGTTGTCTTTTTTACAACTGTCTTCTGCTTGTGTTGTCTTTCTCTGTTTCTGACTGCTTCACAGTCATTTTCTATTATCTTTTGCTGGACTGTGTGCCTTTTTTTCTATTGTTCTTTATGTTCTAAGGTTGATCAATATTGAATATCTTCTGATCTTTTGTACAAGATTTCAGGACTTTTCAAATCTTGTTTTTACTTAATCAGAACAAATGCAATATTCATAATTCATATATCACAAGGTAAGCATGAAACCAATACAAGCATGTAAAGAGTACGACTAACATCAACATCATATAAATCTATAAAAATCATCTCATAATGTCTAATGGTAGGAAGTCATAATCTAAAATAGGTCTAATGTCTCAAAACAATGTATCATAAAGATAAACTAAGTGTCAAAATAACTGTCAAGCCAAGATGGGTTGGGGTTGGACCTCACATCCTCCCCCCCTAGGCATGAAATTCCTACTGGAGTTCATCAAAATAGATGGGGATACTGAGCTCTCCAAGTATGGCATAATATACATTAATAGAGTCAAAGATGAGAAAAGTCTAAACTCCTTTATTAAAATTTAATTAAAAGGAACTCTAATGTTTATATAAATAATTCGTTAATTTCCAAGAGTACTAAAGATTTCAACATAAGTTAGGTTAAGTTGTAATGCTATTTTTACGATGACCAGTATACTGGCCACATATATTGGCCCCATAAAAATAACATTATCAATTTTTTAAAATAATGATTTAGTTTGAACTACGAAATGAAATGGGTAATAATACAAGGACAAAACACAACAACAAAATTTTGAAACAATACTTGATGACAACTAAGGTTACACATACTACTCACTTGATACGAAACTAAGACATAAAATCTAGTTGCCTAATGTCACATAGGGAAGTCATTGCATGTGTTGGTGTGCCATTATCCCTAAAATGAACTGTTGAGATGTAGGTGAACTTAAAACTCCTAACTAGGCTTGGCGTAAAAAGATCCAATAGGTATGCTCAAAGTTTGACTTTCCAGTAAGATAAATAGAAAGTCTCATAAATCAAAACTAGGGAAAGAGTACAACATAATCATTGAATAAGGATCTAGATTAAATTATGGGGTTCGTACCCCTAGAAAAGAATGGGAATCATTCAAAATAAAAATATAATTAGAATTATAATATTACCATTTTTCCCCTAAGGGATTTATAAATAATTATATGGCCTTCACTTATATCCCATTAGAAAGAGAATAAGGTATTTAATCAAATCACAAATAATTATAAATTATTTCACAATCTAAAAATAAAACAAGATATAAGTTTTTTCTCTTTAAATCTTCAATTCATAATTTATTACAATTAAATAAAAATAAATTAAAATATTATAAATGACACTAGCTTTCTATTTAAATCCAATAAATTTCAATTTGACAATCTTTAGAGAAATGAGATTAAATACTAAATCTAAATTAAACATTCTCTATTAAACTCCAAGTTGTATACAAAAGTCACTAAATTAACATAGCTAAAAAAAATACAATAATATCTAAAGTAATAATAACTTAAAGTGACACTAAACTTAAATCAATTTTAAATAATTAAAAGAGCTACTAAGGAAAGCCTCCAAGTGGCAAACCTAACCAGGTTTTGACATAAATAAGTCCTTGGTTTAACCTAGGTTCCATATGAAAATATAGTCTAAAAGATTCTAGAACCAAAATAAAGTTACCTATTAGGATTAAATGCATGGTCACATATGATAGTAGATAGACTTAAAAGATAATTATTAAAGATGAGTTATCGTATCACCTAGGCGATTTATTATAATTTCTTTAATTACCCCTAAGGGTTTCTAAATAATTAAATTAATCTCCTTTAGGGAACCCAAATATAATAGGAGAAATATGGTCAAAATTTATTTAATAAATAATTAGGATATTTCACAACTTAAGCATTATTTATTCTATATTTTTCATTCTTAATCTCTTGAAAAGTATTTAGGAGCTTGATAAGCGGGATGGGGTGGGAATCTATGACAGAGATCCACCAAACTATTGGCTGGGAGAGTGGTTCTCATCTCTCAAGTGACCCTATTTTCCCTGGTGTTGCTGATTGCGCAGAAATGGAGAATTAAATGTAATATGTTTTGGTGTTTTGGAATTTTGATTTATGACGCCTCATTTTAATGCATAATCAGCTGAGGGCATATTTTGATTGCTCAGTTCGATTAAAAAAACCTTGTTGTAATTGGAGGAATGTCATCTCCAAATTGTAAAAATGAGCACTACTTATTTGTCGATATAAGTCCTATGGTATATATCAATAATCAAATACTTTGTATTTTGCGACGATGTTGGGTTTTCTTACTGGTTCTTTCTTGGTTGAGCACTTTTTTGAATCAATTTTTTTATTAATTAATATATTCAGTTGCTTGTCCACTTTTGTTAAAAAAATAAAAAAATCTCTTCATTAATAAATTAATACAAATTACCAAAGGAATAATTTTAAAAGAAATATTCCACTTTAGTTCCCTATATAATAATATATCATTGACTAATTAGTCCATTTGTTAAAATAAACCTTAAGTTCACTTCGCTAAGTTGAATCATAAAACTATAAACCCTTATTATTTTAACATCTACTTAACATATTATAAGCCTAACTTCACATATGCTTTCATTAGAATAACTGAATTCATCTCATGACTTATGTCAAATTTCATTTTAAAGGTAAAACGACTATTATTAAATAATAATAAAACTTATTGTGAATTCCCTAAGAATTTTTTTAAGGAAATAAATCAATTCACCTTTTTAAAAAAATCCAACTATAAAAGGAGATAATTAGGTCATTTAGCATTTAAATTATTCCTAGTTAATACATTTATAAACTATATTCTTACACTTAATTTTCAAACATATTAAGATATGTATTTCAATATCTCTTACAAAATTTACCTTAACATATTATTTTTAAAGTCTACATCCTTATTATTTTATCTTTTAAATTATCCAAGTCCAATTAAGCACTTAGCCTAATATCATTAAGAGATAGAAATAGATATAGGTTTATAAATTAAATTCTATCGTTTATCCATAATAGTTTTGTGATAAAATGAGTTTAGATTATCAGGAGAATAAAGTCCCAAAATTTTTAGATTATTATTTATTAAACTACTCGTTTAATATATTCTTTTTTGAATTAAATGAATTTAATATCTATAACCCCAATTATAAAAATATGAACTTTACAATTGAATATTCTTTTAATTTAAATTCATCTACATAATTTTTCTAATACTAAAACATTTGAACTTGATTTTGGCTTTTAAAAAATATATTAATATATATCTTTAAAAAAATTAGAGACTAATAAAAGAAACTTGCATTCTTACCAAATTAATTTATCCTTTAAAGCAAATATAAAATATGCTATTGACTAACACATTGGAAAGAAAGAATAATAAGTAATAATAAAATGCATAAACAAATGGCACTCCAAACCCTAATCTAAATTAGGGTTGGAGCTATAATATACATACTAATGGAAACCCTAATCTCTCATTTCTTTTCTTGCAAGTTAGAGGGAGGAAGATGAAGATTGTTATAGAGTGTTCTCATATGGAATCAAGTGTGTATATGCATACAAATGGTGTGCATATACCCACTTACTTTCATATGAGGAAACTTATATGCTTCAACAAGATAAAATTTCTCTAATTGCCACAAGGGTTTCTACCTTGTTTAGAAAATCAGAAGAATCTCTTTTACTGGTATATATTCTGGTGCTTTCCTTTAGGCGATGAATTGGCAGTCTTTATTTTAAAAGTTGTGATGCTAGGGTTGCAATTTTTTTTTTGTTATGTGTACAACAATGTTTTAAAGAACAAATATATATATTTTTTGTTAATGAGAAACTAGGTATTTGCAATGGGTTTTTTTTTTTAAAAGAAAAAATATTAAATATTTTTTGGGGGGGCATGGCCGGTGGCCATGACCGCTCGCCAACCTTCCCCTGGCCACACATAGTGTTGTGCACTGTGGCGGCTTCGGTCATCCACAGTGCCAAGCACTATGGCGGCCCTGGCCATTCACAGTGCTGAGCACTGTGTCGGCTTCGACCACGGGTAGGGTTTCGGCTTAGCCGACCCACCCATTTTAATTTTAATTTTTTTTTAATATATTTTTTTGTTTATTAATAATATTAATAAAAAAATTTTACATAGCATAAGTTATAATATATATAATATTTACTGTATATATATATATATATATATATATATATATATATATATATATATATATATAATCCTAATATTTTTTATTCAGATAGCTAATGAAAACAAAATGAAGCATTATATTTACTATAGTATATATAATATATATTTTTATATATGTATATATATATACTTTAGTATATATAATTTATGTGAATGTATTTATCTAACTAACATAGGAATATAATTTATTCTTACTCTGGTTATTAAGCTTCTTAGGTAAACATTAAATTTAATGTTTGTTTTTTTAAATATGCATCTATTCATAATCCCATAAACACTACTTAATTTGTATTTTCTTAATTAAGTATAGTGTAGATAAATAAGTTTATCTGGTTATATTGTATATTTCTAACTGTATCATCTTAAAATGGAAGCACTTCCATGTTAAGAGCATTTAGCCCTTTGAGTAATTGGTTTGGGATCATCTCGAATGCCTTGAATTGGTCTTTTCTTAGATTTGGCTTTCTCCCCACTTCCCACTTCTTTTCTGCACTTGATTTCTTCATTCTAGGTGAAATTAGAGTTAGGATCTCGAGGATTCTCCTTAATTTTCCTCTTCCATGGCTCTATTTTCTAGGTAGGACTTAGAAATAGGTCATCCTAGCCTTCATCTCAATCATCATAGGATTTTATGCCTCTCCCTGGCATTCTATACCATCCTGACATCATTTCTAGGTCTCCGGGCACCCCCGAGACCTCCTGTCTTGATTCTGGCTGGATTTGGGCTCACTGGGTCAAGGTCAAGGTCCACCTTGACCTAGGTCAGAGTCGAGGTTGACCCTGAGCTAGGTCAGAGTCAAGCTCATCCCTGACGTAGGTCAAAGACAAGGTCATCTTTGACCTCCTCCAAAAGCGGTGCCCCTTTTTCAAATTTGGTCCCGACGGGCCGCGAAATCAATGTCGAGCCCTCAGATCAGAGTGTGGAAAGGTTTTAATTAAAAATTCATTTAATTTTTTTCCTCCTTAGTTGGTTATTTTGATTGGACCATAATTCAAGGTGTAATTTGAATTATGGGCCCATTTCTAAGGGTTAAGGTTAATTGGGATTTAATTCCTCAATGTCGGCCTTCTCTAGAGGTTTGTGCCCTAGATCTGATGCAGGAGCATCCTGGGTGTAAGAGCAATCTTGCATCACCCAAAAATATTTATGTTTTTATTCAATAAGGGTTATTTTGTGCAGAGTTGCTATTTATGGAAAGTTACTATTTTTGGTAATTTTCGTATGTGCTCAGAATGATCTGATTTCTTTCTTGGAGGTTCATTTTGGTCATATAAGTCTGCCAGTAAAGTTTCATTGCTAGATCAAGTGTATATTGGAAGATATTGAAGATTTTCGGTATTGGCAGCAGGGTACAGAAACTTTGAGCTCATTTTTGAAGGCTTTAGAGGCCTCGGATGAGGTCAAAAATTTGGGTGATGGGCACTTGCACTAGTTAAGCTTGTTGAGTGCTTCGTGGCGTTTCCGAAATGGGGTTATAATAGCCGATCGGGTCAACTGGTGATGACTTATGGTCTTCGGAAGTTGGGCCACCTGAAATGGCAAAAAATAATTTTCTTCAAAATTTTTGTTCGGGTTTCAAAGGTTATCTTGAGCCGACTATGATGTAATGAAATGTAAAATAAAATAATTCTAAGTTTGGTCGGCCTTATTGGCTAAAATTCTGGAACTTTCCCAGGCAGTGGAAAATTGCCTATATAAGGAAGGCTGTATTATTGTCTTAGGCAGTTCAGAATAGTTCTGGGTAGTAGATCTGGGTAATAGTTCGAGGCTTTGTAGTTTCAGCAGAAGGTCTAAAAATGGACCGAGAGAAGGTACAGGCTATCCTTGAATGGCCTACTCTGAGGAGTGCTACTGAGGTAAGATCTTTTCATGGTCTAGCTAGCTTTTATAGAAAGTTTATCAGAAATTTTAGCAGTATTTGTGGACCCTTGACTGAAACAATGAGAGGGGATAGAAAAGAGTTTAAGTGGACTAATGGGGCAGAAAAGAGTTTTCAATTGTTGAAACAAAAAGTTACAGAACAACCAGTTTTAGCACTTCCAGATTTTAATAAGGTGATTCAAGTAGATTGTGATGCTAGTGGTACTGCAATAGGAGCTGTTATGAGCCAAGAAGGTAAACCTGTTGCTTATTTCAGTGAGAAGTTAAATGATGCCAGGAGGAAATATTCTATTTATGATCAAGAATTTTATGCTATAGTTCAGGCATTAAAGAAGTGGAGACATTATCTGCTTCCTAAGGAGTTTGTTTTGTATACTGATCATCAAGCTTTGCAATATTTGAATAGTCAAGGAAAGTTGAATTAGAGGCATTTGAAATGGGTTGAGTTTTTGCAGAGTTATACATTTGTTTTGAAACACAGGAGTGGAAAGTCTAATAAGATTGCAGATGCTCTTAGCAGAAGGCAACTATTGCTGACAGAAATGTAGATTGAAGTGGTTGGGTTCAAGGAACTCAAGAATTTGTATCCAGAGGATCCTGATTTTGGTGAAGCTTGGAAAGCTTGTACAGAACCTGTTACTCTAGACAGGACAAAATGGCTAGATTTTATCATCCAAGATGATATGCTATTCAGAGGGAGTCAGTTGTGCATTCCACAAAGTTCTATGAGGGAGAATCTCATCAAGGAGAAGCATAGCAGAGGATTGGCTGGACATTTTGGTCGTGACAAAACCCTTTCTTTGGTTAGTGAAAATTATTATTGGCCACAATTGTAGCAAGATGTGAAGAAGTTTGTACAGAGTTGCAGAGTATGTCAGATGGTGAAAGGAGTGAAGCAGAATACAGGGTTGTATCAGCCATTACCTATACCAGAGAAGCCTTGGGAGGATATCAGTATGGACTTTGTTCTTGGTTTACCGAGGATTCAGCGGGGACATGATTCAATTTTTGTAGTGGTTGACAGATTTTCGAAGATGGCACATTTCATTCCCTGCAAGAAGACTAATGATGTTGTTCATGTAGCAGAATTGTTTTTCAGAGAAGTAGTGAGACTTCATGGTTTGCCAAAGACCATAGTTTCAGATCGGGACACTAAGTTTGTTGGATATTTCTGGCGTACGTTGTGGAAGAAGTTGAAGACAGATTTGAAGTTTAGTTCATCACATCATCCACAGACTGATGGATAGATAGAGGTGGTGAATAGGAGTTTGGGGAATTTGCTGAGATGTTTGGTTGGAGATAAGCCAACAGGATGGGATTTGATTTTACCACAGGCCGAATTTGCATACAATAATTCTGTCAATAGGAGCACTGGTAAATCACCATTCCAGATTGTATATGGAAGTAGTCCACGAAATGCATCTGAATTGAGGAAGATAGATAAAGGAGAAATAAGTAGTGCTGAAGCTGAGGATTTTGTAGAACACTTGAAGAACATCCATGGGGAGGTGAGGAAGCATATTACCAAGATGAACGCACAGTATAAGGCTAAGGCATATGAGAAAAGGAGGTATAAGGAATTTCAGGTTGGTGATGAAGTCATGGTTCATTTGCGGAAGGAGCGGTTTCCAGTTGGTACATATAACAAGCTGAAAATGAAGAAGTTTGGACCATGCAGGATATTGAAGAAACATGATTCAGGAAACGCATATGAGGTAGAATTGCCTACCGAGCTAAATATTTCACCAGTGTTTAACATTTCAGATCTGACAGAGTATCATGAGGGAGGTGTTGAAGATGAGATCACAGCGGCACAGTGGAGTATTCTAGCAACTAGTTCAGACACTAAGGAGATTGAAGATATACTGGATAGTCATGTTGGCAGAAGCACAAGGAACGGGACATATGAAGAATATCTGGTCAAGTGGAAAGGATGACCTGTTGAAGATTCATCATGGCTAACAAAGGAGGAGGTTAACCGTCTTGGTTTTCCTCTACACCCCTGAGTCATGACAGGGTCACTTCTCAAATTACCCTGGGTGTCTGATGCAGGAGCATCCTGGGTGTAAGAGCAATCTTGCATCACCCAAAAATATTTATGTTTTTATTCAATAAGGCTTATTTTGTGCAGAGCTGCTATTTATGGAAAGTTACTATTTTTGGTAATTTTTGTATGTGCTCAGAATGATCTGATTTCTTTCTTGGAGGTTCATTTTGGTCATATAAGTCTGCCAATAAAGTTTCATTGCCAGATCAAGTGTATATTGGAAGATATTGAAGATTTTCGGTATTGGCAGCAGGGTACAGAAACTTTGAACTTAGTTTTGAAGGCTTTAGAGGCCCCGGATGAGGTTGAAAATTTGGGTGACAGGTGCTTGCGCTGGTCAAGCCTGTTGAGCGCTTCGTGGCATTTCCGAAATGGGGATATAATAGCCGATCGGGTCAACTGGTGATGACTTATGGTCTTCGGAAGTTGGGCCACCTGAAATGGTGAAAATTAATTTTCTTCAAAATTTCTGTTCGGGTTTCAAAGGTTATCTTGAGCTGACTATGATGTAATGAAATGTAAAATAAAATAATTCTAAGTTTGGTCGGCCTTATTGGCTAAAATTCTGGAACTTTCCCAGGCGGTGAAAAATTGCCTATATAAGGAAGGCTGTATTATTGTCTTAGGCAGTTCAGAATAGTTCTGGGTAGTAGATTTGGGTAATAGTTCGAGGCTTTGTCCTACAGAATATTGTAAGGGAATGCCCATGTGGCTTTGCATATTGTAATTCTGAAAGTTTGTAATTCCACATTTGTGGAGATAATAAGAAACCAATTTTCTGTTCTTGCATATTGTTGTTGTTTCTCTATATCTGTTATGTGTTTTTGGTATTAAGGGGAGCACCCTTCATCAAGATCACTATAAAAGGAGGCCTTCCTCTCTCATTTTCTCCATCAAGTTTTCATATCTCATTCCTTCATGCATCAAGCACTCTCAAGGAGACATTGGTGATCAAGTTTTGGCAATCACGTTCTCTTTCAAGAAAGATCAAGCAAGCATCCATTCAAGCATTGAATTTCTCTTCTCCATCCAAGTTCTCCATTGAAGATCAAGTATCAAAGATTCAAGCCTTTGAAGGGATTTGGTTCAAGAATTCAAGATTCATCATTCAAACCCTATATCTAGCCATCATGATGGTGTGATCTTCCTTCAAGATCCTTTGTTCATCTTCAAGATCCACTTCATTCTTCCCTCAAGGTGGATTCCAAGCATACAATCATGGAGGTTTGATTTACATTTATTGATATTATGTTCAAGATTTCATATCAACATACTTGATTACATTTCAAATTCAATTGCATATTTATTGAATGTCATAGCTTCATTGTTAGATCTACTTCTACTACTTGCTAGCATTCTCCATTTCAATTTCAATATTAAGGTTGATTCCAAACTGGGGTTTGACCAAGGCAAACCCCCCAAACAAAAAAAAACCCTTTTTCTTGCAAGTACAAGTGTAGAATTTCGGATCTAAGGTTAGATTTGGATACCCTTTTTAGTGAACTTTCGAGATATATGAACAAAGTCAGAATTGACCTTCAAATAAAGAATGTAACCTTTGACCTTTTATGAGGGTCAAAGACTACTTGCTATTAGAAAGATAAAAGATTTCTAGGTTTTCTTCATCTCGACATTTCCAGTCTGAGACAGGTTGCGGAATTGCCCAAAAGTACACACAAGCATAATATATTAGCATTTTCTAGATTTGCCCTATTTTGAGGTTAGTATTTCCTTTTCAATTATTTCAGATTTCAAGCATAATTCCATTATAGGGAAATATAAGGTTTTCTTCCTCTTTCATATTATCCATAGATTGATTCGATTGTGCATTAACCTTTTGGTGATCAATTTGGATCTCTCCTTTGAGAATTTGGATTTAGAAGTGGATCTCATATTTCCCCCATAAATTACATTTAATAGAGGTGATTCCATTTTACCTCTATTCATTTTGGTGAACTTGACATACTTAATCTCCTTTCTTTTGTGGATTTAGATGCCCTATTTTGTTAGATTTGTGGTTAATCTTTTCTTGCATTTAGATTAGGTTTATTTATGCCCTTGCATTTATATTTCAAAAATCCAAAACAAATTACAAAATTTCTTCAAAATTACAAAAACATTTACATTGCTTTGTGGAATTAGATGCTCTATTGTGTTTGATTTCCTTTCCATGTTTATAAATTTCATTTGAATACATTTGGATATATCTAGATTTATTTGTTATCATGTTGCACAAGTTGTTTCAAACATTTTCCAAAACTTTTGGTATTACACAACATCCTCCTCTTACCTTACCATTGCATGGCATTACACCTAGCAAGACTTCATCTAGGGCATGTGATGTTGCTTTGTCCTCTTTTGAATTACCTTATAAGGATATATTAGAGAATGAAGATGACCTTAATTTATATCTCCATCATATTTCTCTTTATGGAGAGGATTTGAAGATCGATGTTAATTCTTCTCCTAATAGATTTCCTTCTTCCCCCTCTAGGGATCAAGCTTTAATGACTTATGACACTCCTATAATGCGCTTAATGGATACAGATGATAATCCTCCTATTTGGGATGAACCTTTAGATTTGGATGTTGATTACTCTCTTCCTCATAAAGCCATTGTGGATAATTCTACTTTTTGGGATGAACCCTTGGATAAATACATTGATTTATCCCCTCCTTGTGAAGGATTTTTGATACAAGCGGATGAGATATTCTCTAGAACACACTCCCCTTGTGCGAAAGAAGATAACATTATAGATCCTTCACCTTTATTTGGGATTCCTTTTAGTGATGAGGCATTAGTGGAGAAAGAGTTGAATTCCCTTAATCCTCTTCCTCGTAGTGGTGATCTTATGGGAAATCATGATCCTACCTCACATCATTCTTACCATAATATTACTTATATCTATTCAAATCCTTTTCTGACTGTGGTTCCAAGTGTTCCTCTAGTTGTCTCTTCCATTCATATCACTTCCTACACTTTTACTAGTGTTCCCAATAGATTCTTATTCCTAATCATATGTTTCCTAATCCGATTCCTAATTCTCCATCTTCTATTTCTAGTTGTTCCCATGCTTATGTTGTGGTTCAAAGTATGGTTCATGATGTAGATGTGCAAATATTCTTCAAAGAACCTTCTCCTTATTATCCAATCCATAAAGATAAAAGAAAAGAAACTTCTCCTTTGAGATTTATTCATAATTTTACCCCTCATTCTGATATAACATAGATCTTTTCTCCTCTAGACTAGTGGGCAAGAGGTATATTTCTTCTTATCTTCTAGAATCCTTTATGTTCCTACTTTAAGCTTAATTGGTTATTCTTTCATTTATATCGATGATTTTTATTCTGATAGTTTGTCATGTATTGCTCTCTTCTATTATTCAAGATATCTTTTCTAGGACATGCATTTTGTAAAGGTATCCCTTGCCTTTCATCCCTGGGGGGCAAGGTTCTTCCTTCTCTCTCTTTGTCTAGGGAACTTCTTTCCTTAGCTTAGTGGTATTTGTTTATATTGCAATATTATTTCATCATATTAACAGATATTTTGACTATGGATAACCTTCTTATGTGAGAAGTTGTTGTCCTAAGTCAGCACTTCTTCTCTATGTTGCAAATTATGTTCTTTATAAACTCTCACCCTTGCTTTGGTGTTAGGGTTGTTTCCCTCATTCCAAAGATTCCTCTTCCTCTTGTTTTATAGGGGGCTTGATGATCAAATCTTTGTTCTCACTTTTGAAAGTTGATATTTTATCTAAAGCACTCCTCTATGATGGGGGTCTTGTTGATAAGATCTCTTTCATTTGAGGATCCTTTTCTATGAGTGACATGTCCTTTTCACAATTACCTATACTCTTGGATGTAGGGGTCAATATTCCTCACTAAGAATATGGTATACATTGTTGCTAAATAGGATATCTCCTTCAATTGTGAAGTAGGTATCCTCTTACATCTTTGTTTCTACACTCTAAAAACCTTCCTCTCTCATTCCCTCATCCCATTGTAAGTTAGGTTTCTAGATCCTAGCTAACTTTCCACTTGCCCCTTGCTATGGAGATGGAATGCAATTAGAAACATGGGAAGATGAATCATTCTAGAAAGCATTCCCAAATTCGTCTTTACCAAAGATGGCCCACTTAGAGAGCCAATATGGAAGCCTAGGGAAGTGAAAATGATGAAAGCTGGCCCCCTAACCCATGCCCATGCCTTGGGGCACTAAAAGATAACCTTACCTACACCACAGGGCTCCATATAACCCTTCAAAAATCCTAGTAAAGTTTCCATCCGAAAATGGAACCATGATCACATAAACCTTGGTTTCCTAAACCACTAACCAGGTCTAGGGATACGCAAGATAACCTAAAGAGTAAGGTAGGGTCCACATTCCACTAAGGCATGCCAACACACTACACAAGTGTCAAGTGACACCTCAAAAGAAGTACACATCACATTACACACTTGGTATGCCTAGTGGATATTTAACATTTACATTTACATAATTAAATTTACATCAAATTATGCATTTACATATATTTACAACAACATTCATGCATGCAGTACAATTACGAAATAAAATTACATAACAATGAGGTCATTCTCTTCTTAGAGCTGACCTTGGATTTAAACTGATTTCACATAGATCCATCCTTGCTTCCCCGCATTTACAACCATGGTCACAATCATGCACACTCAATTCAAATGTCAGTATTGCATGAAATCATTTCATATATAATCATATAGAAAATGAAATAGGATCTATGACACATCTAAATTCAATACATAGAGAAACTACATTTCATGATTCATCATAAAATTTATCCTCATTATACCCTACTTCCATAACATCAAAATGTAAATTCAATTGCACATAAACAAGTAACCCTCAATTAATCATTGAACCATTACACTATCAGCATTTACTATTCTATAAGGTAATGTAACAAATGCAAAATTTAGAATTCATATATCACAAGGTAAGCATGAAACCAATACAAGCATGTAAATAGTACGACTAACATCAACATCATATAAATATGTAAAAATCATCTCATAATGTCCAATGGTAGGAATTCATAATGCAAAATAGGTCTAATGTCTCAAAACAATGTATCATCAAGATAAACCAAGTGTCAAAACAACTGTCAAGCTAAGATGGGTCCAGGTTGGACCTCACATGATGATAGTAGAAGAGCAAGGACAAAAAGAGGAATAACATAAAGAATAAAAATAGGAAGAGAAAGATGAAGAGAAGGAGAAACAAAAAGAGGAAAAGAAGGAAGAAGAGACAACAACAGAAAAAGAAGAAGTAAGAATTGAGTTTAAACAAGAACCAGATACCTCATCCACCCTATTGTTGGAAAGTATGGCCAAACCAGTGAGCATTGATGTGTAAAGCATGGACGAGGATGAACTCATGAGATTATCCTTCATGGTATTTTCTAAGGAAAATGAGAGGTTAGAATAAAAGGGGGATAATAAGGTAAAAGTGATTGCTAAGGTAGTAGAGACTATAAATAAGATACTCCCTACACCTCTTACATTTCAAGGAAAGGGTGATGAAGAGAACTTGAACTTGGCATTGAACAACTTTGGCATTCAGTTTGAGTCACTATTGAAGATTGCAGAGGATAAGGCTAAGAAGAGACACTTAGAAAAGAAGTTGAAGGAAGTTTGGAATTCCATCTCATGGGACTTGAGCATTATGAAAATAACTACAATCAAAGCTAAAAGTTGTGTGACAAAAGGAAGAAAGGTATATAGATATTACATAAATCCTATCAAACATGTTAAGAATATTGAAGATATCATAGCCAAGGATAGGGCTACATTAGACAACATGATGGACAATTGTGAAACCTCTTCACAAACTATGTTGGAAATGGACAAGAAGACATCCAAAATTTTGGATAAGATAAGTGCTTTGAATATAGAGAAAGGGGGAGTAGTGGAAATATTTGGTTTGATAAAGAGTCTAATCACTCCTAAGATTTCAATTCTTGAAGCTCATCTCATAGAGATGGAGAAGATAGAAGGATCAATGAAAAACTCTATACCCACTGAGCTGAAGGCAGCAAAGACAACATCTTATGCACTGATCCATGTCAGTGAACTTCTGATCAAGTCATGGGATGATGAAGTAAATACCTTGGAAGACTCTTTCCAAGATATTCTGAATCTAGTGAGTAAGAACTAAGTATTTTGTGCTTAAAATTTTGAAGTTTTGTAAGCACCTTTGCCATTGATGTCAAAGGGAGAGGAAGAGAAGAGAAAAAAGATAAAAGGAAAAAGAACTAAATAAAAGAAGAGAAGAGAAAAAGAGAAAAGAAAAGTATAAATAAAAAAAAGAAAGAAGAAAGGATATGTATATAGAGAAGTAGAAGGAATATAGTGTTTTGACACTTAGTCATTTTTCACTAAGTGTTTCCATCAATGAAAAAGGGAGAGATTGTTGGCAAGTGATGTTTTGAGAGCACTATGGATCACTTAAGGGTTTTCATTTATGGAAACACTTGTGCTAGAGTGATCACATGAAGTGATTATAAGTATTGGAGATAGTCATGCAAATGACTAAGTATAGAACCAGAATAATAGTATATTGCAGTACAATTTTGGTCAACGAAGATAGTATATGATGTATTATGGATTGCAAACTTAGAGAAGACATGTGTGGATATCTAGGACTTTCAATTAAGGTTTCATGTGTTTTGGTGTTGATATCAGTAAGATACAGTGATATAAAGGTATGTGAAGACAAAGAAATAGTGAAACATGGCATATGAATAGTTGCGATGATTGAGGGAAGGTTAAATGGAATGGTAACATGCTAAGTCAGATGAAAGTTAAATATTTCCAACACTATGGTAATACAAGAGCATCGAATCTATATTTATCATTTGTATAAGTATTTTTTATGTTTTGTATTTTATTTGTGAGCCGACTAGATGGCAACATTGATATAAGTATAGAGTATTTTATGCAAGCAATAAGTGTGAAATTATGTGATAGAGATGGATATGTGATGGAAGAAAATTTGGCATATTATAAAAGGCAAGTAGTAGATGCAAGATCAGAGATTGACAAAACTATAACTAGAACTATCAAAGCATAGTAGATGTTTATGCAGTTCAGTTATTGAAGAACACTTTTGTAACCGAATTTTGGTTGTAAGAGTTGTAAGCTCACCAAACCTTTAATAGGGTTTTGTATTCCTCTAACAAGGAAATGTACTATGTAATACTCAGCTCCTAACATGGCTAGATCTCCTAATAGGGATTCAATATTTTAGTGCATAATTGTGGGTACCATCCCCATCGGGGTTTTCCCTTGGCTAGGGTTTCCTTGAAAAAAAATAATGGTGTTATGAGCTATGTGTTTATGTTCTTTTCATTTCAGAATTGATATGGTTTATTTGTAATTGGTTGAAGTTTGAGTTAAAGTATTGTAATATTGATTCACCCCCCCTCTCAATATTACTTAATCCTAATAGAAATATGATGTATTCCAAATGTTCAAGTGGTATAAAGATAGGGTTGCAAAGGAAATAGGTAAACAACTAAAATTCTTAAGGTCAAATAGAGTTGATGAGTTTATCTTTGATGAATTTATTGTCTGAGAATAAAATCATAAGACAAGTATCTGCACCAAGGAATCCAAAAAAAATGGTATAGCTAAGAGAAGGAATAGATCTATAGTTGACTATGCTAGAACATTGTTGATTGACAAAAAATTTGCACAAACATTCTTGAGAGAATCCACAAGCACTGTTGTGTACACAGTCAACCGACTAAAGTTGAAGAATGACACAAAAAAGACACCTTATGAAATTTGGTATAGGCATACACCTAATGTAAGTTACTTTAAAAATTTTGGAAGTAGGTATTACATACTAAAAGATGCTAAAAATAGAAAGTTTGACTCTAAAGGAGATGAAGGTATATTCTTAGGTTATTCATCAAAGAGAAAAGCATATAAATGTTTGATCAAGGCTACTAACAAAATTGTTGAAAGTGCAAATGTGAGGATTGATGAATTTTTAGAAAGGAATGAAGAAGATAGAAAAAAGGAACCTAAGGATTACAAAAGATTTGTTTATGTACATGAAGGTAATTCAGTTGATGCAACCGATATGCAACAAGAAGGAACTAAAGAGAAAGATGAGCCTCCTCCGAGAGATGAAAACATTGATGATCAGTCTACAAAGCTTGTATTAGAAAAATATGTGAGAATACATCACTCACCGAGAAAGATCATTGGAGACAAGAAGGAATGAGTCATGACAAGAAGTAAGTTGAAAGATAACACATGTTTTATTTCTGGATTTGAGCCAAGATTATTCAAGGATGCACTGTGAAATGAAGACTGGATTAATGCAATGAAAGAAGAAATTGATCAGATTGAAAAGAAAAACACTTGGTCACTGGTACCAAGAACTAAGGATAAGAGTGTGATTGGAAGAAAGTATATTTTTAGGAATAAACTCAATGATAAAGGAGATGCAATTAGAAACAAAGAAATATTAGTCTACAAAGGGTATGCACAAGAAGAAGTTATTGACTATAGTGATATATTTTCTCATGTTTCTAGATTAGAGGGTGTAAGAATATTACTTCCTTATGCTTCCTATAAAGGATTTAAATTTTATCAGATGTATCTTAAGTCTACATTTTTAAATGGAATTCTTGAAGAATAAGTGTACACTAAATGACCTTAAGGATTTGTTTAGAATTCTAACAAGGATATGGTCTACAAACTACACAAGGAACTCAATGGATTGAAGCAAGAACCTCGACAATTGTATGAAAAATTAAACTCTTAATTTATCAAGATTGGATTTCAAAGGACAAGTGATAAAAACAATTTATATTTAAAATATGATAGTACTCATAAGATTTTGATTTCTGAGATATTTTTTGATGACATTATATTTGGAGGAAATGAGATAATGTTTAAATCATTTTCTGAAGAGATGAGAAAGGAATTTTATATGTTTATGATCAAAGAGATTAAATTATTTATTGGACTTCAAATTCAACAAGTCAAGGATGGGATCTACATAGCACAATCTAAGTATATCAAGGAGATCCTAAAGATATTCAACATGGACGAATGTAAACTGGTGGCTACTGGTTGTAAATTGTCAAAGGAAGATGATACAAAGGAAGTAGATGAGACACTTTACTGATCCATGGTTGGTGAACTACAATATGTTATTCACAATGGACCAGATATTGTACATTTAGTTGGTATTGTGGCAAGGTTTTCTACTAGCCCAAAGGAGACACATATGTCTACAGTGAAAATAATATTTAGATATTTGAAAGGGACTGAAGATTTCGGTCTTCTATACACAAAAGTAGGAGATTTTGATCTCAAGGTATATACTAATGTTGATTGGAATGAAAATATTGATGATAGAAAAAGAACAAGTGGCGAAGCTTTCATTTTAGAAGAAAGGTTAGTGACATGGTTAAGCAAGAAACAAAATTGTATTTCACAATCTACTATCGAAGTTGAGTATGTTGTTGCAGCTATGAATTGTTTAAATATTGTGTGGATCAAACAATTAGTTGAAGGTATGGAAGAAGAGATTAGTGACCCAGTTACTATTTTTTGTGATAATATAAATGCTATTAACATATCAAAGAATCTAGTGATACATTCAAAGATAAAGCACATTTCTATCAAGTATCTTTACTTGAGACAACAAGTACAAGATAAGCATTTGATATTGGAGTGTGTGAATTCTAAGGAATGGATAGATGATATATTTATGAAACCACTACTGAAGGATAGTTTTGAGTATCTCTGAGGTAAGTTAGGGATTCTTACCCTATCCAATATTCACTAAGGAAAGATATATGTTGCATCAATTAAAGTATTCAATAGCATATCTATTTTGTCAGTTGATGCCAGTGTTCACTCTTTAGGTGAAGCCTGAAGTTGTGAAAATGTTTATGGATGCACTAGGAAATTTATACTTAAGGTATAATTTACTACCTGAGAAAAAAATTTAGGAGTATGTGTATTTGGAATTGGTGTTAAAGAGGGAGATGAAATTGATCAATAATGTAGAGGGTGAATATCAATGATGATTGTACAAGGAGAATACTGATGCACTGATGTTGCATAGAGAGAGATGAAGATCAAAAAATAAATTGACAAAGAGGTACAATAAAGAAGATCTACTAATGGAAAAGAGGAATAGTTAAAGAGGAAGAATATTAATAAAGAATTTAAAGGTCAGAGGGAGTATAAAAATGACAATGAAGTGTTACCATCATCAATTGAAAAATGAAGATTGTTAGTGTGTTTCCATCAATGCTAAAGAGAGAGATTGTTATTATAACTGATGGTGATGATGATGATGATGATGATGATGATGATCATCATCATCATCATCATCATCATCATCAAGAACAACCAAGATCATAGAAATACAAGATAGAAGAAATTTTAGATCAATTATTATCTTTTCATTGATGTAAAGAAATTGATTTCTGGTTTATATTGTGTTTCCATGTATCATTAGGTTTGTGATATAAGTGTGAATGATTTAAGAAGATGAAAAAGTGAGATGTTGTGAAGTTGAAAAACTTAATTGGGAAACTGATATAGATCAGACAATGGCAAGGTTATGTTGATATAATTGTTTTCTACCTAACATATTATTATGTCAAGTCGGTAAAGTATGGTAATGAAGATGTATCAGGTTAGTAAGCGAAAGAGTTTTGGCTACTGAACAAGAAAAGTCACTTGGTAAAAGTAAAAGGTAAAAGGAATTATGTTTTAGTAAAGCAAAAGGAACTCAAGACACCTAGCAAGAAAGTTTTAGGCACCAAGAGAAGTTAACCAAAATTTAGAGTTATCCACTAAGAAAGGAACAAAAATTAAATAAAGGATTGGAATGACATTTAATGATTAGCTATGAAGAGCTAGATGATCATGATGACAAGCAAAGTTAGTTAGAGAGATCTAAGATCTGGAAAATTCAAGGTGATGATCTATGGCTTAGATCTAAATAGTTAAAATAAAAGGAACAAGTTTTAAGAAAGTTCAAGTTCCTAGGTGAAAAGAAAATGTGTTATTGAGATCCAAATTCAATGTATAATGAATTGGATGGTTAATATTAATCAAAGTAAAATGTAATAGAGGAGATTAAGAAGAAAAAAATATCTATATAAAGGATGGATTTTTATGAACAAATGGTTGGAAAATTGAAGAGTTGAAGAGTCATCGACTAATAAAGTGAAGAAGGAAAAGATAGATTTCGAGTCACAAAGCAGGTTCTATTTATGCAGAGATAGTTGATAATTTAGAGGTCAAACTATTTATTGTTTCTTATTATCATTTATAATAGATAAATCTCTTAACCAATTAGACTTAACAGTCTTATTGTAAAATCCTTGTAAAAGGTAATATACTAAAGAGTGTTTCAACTCCTCTAAAAAGGCCACACATAACAGGGTGAAGATCCTAACAGATCAAAGGTAAATCCCTTGACCATGTCACACCTAACAGTGTGTATTGTAATCTTTAACAAGATTGGCTTTTAACCAAGCGTACTTCAGAAGAGTATTTTCTTAGTGCATGACAATTCCCATAGTGGTTTTTCCCAAAGTCGGGTTTCCACATCAAATACTAGTGTTATATGTGATGAAGGATTTATGTGATTGATTTACCGATTGTTAAGTTTTATGGACTTTTTCAGCAAATAGTGAATTTTGTTTAACCGAGTTAATCATAGAAAAAAAGTAAGGTACAAAGAATCAAGGATTTTTTATTCAGCCCCCCTTTGTAATCCAACAAATTTTGCCTAGCGATTGAGAATTAAAGGATTCAAGATAGACCAAGTATGAAGGTTGGGGCCAATATAATACTAATGAGCCTTGTATAATTCACAAGGAAAACCATCACACCTAGGGGCTTTGTCATCTACCATGAAAAAGATAGCTTCCTTTAGGTCATCAATGGTAAGCTCTTGTGATCATCAAAAGTCTACTGGGTCATAGAAAGACACATAGGTAGCACAACTAAAAAGTAGTTCAAAGACTGGTACCTAATAGGAGAGTTTCCCTATGTTGTGAACACCTTCTCATAGTGTCAGAAAAAGTCTTAAAGAATTTCTAGAAGCTTAGTGAGAATAGAATTACCTTCCTTTATTTTCTTAATCCCCACCCAGGAATGACGAGCTCTTAGAGCTAGAAAAAATTCTTTAGAATCTCTGTCACCCACTTTAATCTATTGGAGTTAGTCTTTGATTTGATCACCTTAAGTAGAATAAAATTGTGTACAATGTTCTTATGATTTTGAATCTGAGCAATCCAAACTTGCAAATCAACATTGAAGGGATTCAAGACCAAAGCTTCTATGGAAGCACAAATATTTTTGGTAGTTTCATCATAGGAACACCTATGTTACATGGAAATTTGTCAACCATAAATGTGGAGAATCCTTGTAGTGCAAGTAATGACATCATTCCATCATCTAATCTGACATGTAGGATGATGTGGCCTAGCATCCAAATTCCAAATCCTTTGAATGTGGGCCATAGTGGGTTGATGATTTAATAGTGACGTATTATGGTAGAAATGCATCTTGGAAGGGCATATCCTAGCTAATTTCCATTCAATAAATAAATTAATAGCAAATTTATCTGACATAATCACATCAACAAGTGGAATGATAGTTAATTCTTGAGCATCAGGAAAAAAAAAGGAATATTTTGGTGTGATTGTGGCACAATCAAATCCTTTTAAAAAATTTGTCAAATTTAACTCTAAAATTAGACCAAGTGTGCCAAACCCCACCATGGATGTGGTGGTGAGTATTTGGATCAAAAAGGCCCAATTTATTACACGTGTATTACCATGATTCTCTCTCTTCAATTATCCATCAGAAAGGTAAAATATCATCTTTGTCTGACACCACCTCAACCATATTGAATTCCCCACACAAGACCAAAGTTGCAAGTGGTAGGGAATTGGCAAGCCATCACCAAAGATGATACATTTCAAAAACATCATTAGGATCATAAACATTAACTATCCCAAAGGAATGATTATCTATTGACAACAAAACCCATACAATTATTGGCATGGTATCATAACCTTGATCAACAAGAAAATAATGCCAACAAGGGGAAATGAGAGTAGTAACTCCACCTCAACTAGCCTCATGCTAGGAAGAAAAAACAAGGCTATCTATCCATATAACTGTTAATCTCTATTGAGAATTTAAGGTTGTCATTAGTATCAAAGGATAGTAAACAGGTCGGTTAATTACTTATATTGAGACAATTGGTAACTAGAAGTAAGACAAAGTAGTTGGTAAAGCTTGTTACAATGAGCATCACATAGTTAACCGAGCACTAGCGACACCAACACTGATGGTCATTAAACACCGAGCATTGCAGTATACACCGAGCATATTATACACTATTTACCGATGATCACAGAAAATGGCATAGTAATCAGAAATGGCACATCATTCTATCCAAACGGTTATAACAGATCAAAAAATGGTTTACCAAGATCAAGGAGCATTTATTGTAAAAGATATTCATTAAATCCAATGATTATCTTATTTGTATTAGTTGATCTAGGTTATTTTGCACTGTAGATCTTAGGGTTATGATTATTTTTGTAACCTAATTTTTGCTAAGGTGGAAAAATAGAACACTATATATTTTGTTTGTTCGCACCATTTTCATGAGGTTGTTGAACTGATATGTATGAATCACAAAGCACTTGAAGAAATTGCCTATCTTCAAGACAATCAGGTTACCGAGTAGAACAGAGTATAGAGGTTATCAGATTGAGCAGAATCGGACAAGGCTACCAAGCAGAACAGAGTAGAGAACCATCACAGATAAGGTGATATTTTGATAAGCACTTATAGATCTATTTTAGACAATTGAGTTGTCAACTAGAAAATAGTTTACCTATTACTTTCTGACAATTGTGATAGAATTTTGATAAATCTCTTAACAGAGTAGACTTAACAGTGTTTGTGTAAATCTCTTAATCAAGTACACACTTCATATAGTGTTGTTAAATCCTATAACTAGGTAGATCTAGCTGATCTAATATGTTACTACTAACAGGGTAAGATCACCAGAAGTGATCAAAACTTGTAGCCTTAACAGGCAAACCTTTTCTATCTACAGTAGTGAAGAATTTGTGGGTGTCATCCCCACCGCAGTTTTTACCTTCTAACAAGGGTTTTGACATTATCAAAATACTTGTTTTATGTGATTGTCATATTGATTTTATGATGTTTACTTTCTTAAGTTAATTAGATGATTGATTTATGCAATTAGATTCAAGTTATTTTGATTGGTTATTACAGTATTCGGTTATATATCAGAAAGGTTGTTACAAGTAAAGTTTTGAAGGCAATGATTCACCCCTCCCCTCTCAGTACCTATCTCTCCTAATTCTAACAATTGGTATCAGAGCTCAGTTCTCTTATTGAATAGTTTAACCATCGAAGGGAAAAGACCTAAGTCATGGAGAGATACAAGCTTGACAAGACTATTGGGAATTAGAAGATACAAATGCAGATGTTTGTGGAACAATATAAACAAGCCAAGGAAGAACTAAAGAAATTACTGGTTGATAGGAAGAACCTTGCAATTCAACTAAATGAAATAAGTTATCATGAAGACCCTATTGATGAAATATTTGATCATATTGGATCAAGCTCTAGAAGCATCTCTGACAGATCTAAAAGCATAATCTCTGAGTTATCTGAAAAGAATTAGCATCTATCTGAGCAAGTGAAAGCACTTCAAATCAGTCATGAATCTCAAATGGTGAGAATGGTGGAAATCATGAACAATGGTAGACAAGCTAAACAAGATCAGAATCTAGCTATTGAAGACCGAAGACTGATGACTGAACAACTTCAAGCAAAAGAAAGTGAAATACAAAGACTCACTGATCATCACTTCCAAGTATCAAATTAGATGATAGTTAATCAAGAAATGAACCGAGTAAATGCAGAATTATCAAGAAGACTTGAAGATGTTGCTATACTCAAAGAAGATAATGAAAAAATGAGAAATGAAATAAAAACACAAAAGCAACACAATGAAATGATGAAAATAGCTAAGGACGGCTCTAAAAGGATTGATGATTTCTTGACTAATCAGAGGAGATTCAGAAGCAGAGCCGGTATAGGATACACCAGTGAAGAAGAATCATCACAACAAGATGAAAAAGTCAACAACAATCAAAATCAAAAACCTAAGGTGATGACATGTTACCACTGTGGAAAAATAGGACATACATCTAATGTGTGCAGAAGAAAAGCACAAGGTAAACCTCCTGTCATTCCAAAATTCAATGGATATTGTTATTATTGTGGTAATTTTGGACATCCAGCTTATGAATGTAGAGCAAAGAAGAATGACATTTCTAATAATACTACTGAGGAGAAAATATGCTATACTTGTAATAAGCATGGACACACTACAAGGGACTGCAAGGTGAAAATGAAACAAGTTTGGACACCTAAAGAGAAACTACAATGAAAGCCATATCAACTGAAGAGACAAGGTAACTCATATGTTTGGGATTATAATACATGGACTAATTGTACTGCATGTGGTCAGTATGGACATATTGCAAAAAACTATTATAGAAAGAGTCAGATTGGATAATTAAGAAACTAGACAAATGTAGGAATGGCATGTATGCACTGTCACAAGGTCGATCATGTAAGCAAGAACTACAGAGACCGAGCACCTAATGAAAACATATATTTGAGAGTGGATATAACATTGTAGATATTGCAAAGTTAAGGAACACAATGTGGAAGAAGGCATCTAATGAGAATGTTGAGTCAAGTAACACTGTCGGTGAAACCTCATCCACTGGATTGGGTGACATCGGTACCTCCACTTAAGATGACAAGCTATGTATGGAACTGACATTTTAAATGATCACATTTTACATACAATTCCTTATATATGATGTACAAATACCAAATCTACATGAATGAAGATGCACTATGGTTTATATGTTATAAGTTTGCAAATGTTATCTAGTCGGTAAAAGAAGAAACATGAGTTGGTTACCCATCGATAATCACTATACAAGGCTAACCGACAATAGTACAAACTGATGAAGAAATTCTATGTCAACCAAGAAAAAGATATTGTAGACATTACCGAGCTAATAGCCATTTTGTACCAAAAGCTAGGTCATGCATTTAATGCATCAAAGTTTGAGTGGGAATATCAAAAAACCCTATATATACGTAGAAAAAGAGTTCATTGTTACATTGCAATTTCAAAGAAAGGAGATTTTACAGAGAAGAGTTTGAGCTAAAGATTTTCTAAATAGATTCAAAGCCACTGTAGTTCGAACCAATGACAATTCTTCGATGATAACTAGTAAGTTCATCTACCTACCGAACACTGGTTATCTATTGTTTGCCGAAACCCTAGAAACAATTTATGGCATCATCTTCGACCGCAAGAAAATCACATTTTATTAAGGAGGAAGTGGAATTAATTGTTAGGGCACACTTTGCCGAGGAGAAATTCAAACCTCATCCCAAGGTCACAGCACAAATAGATGATATGGGTGCATTTTCTAGTATCCCAGATAAGGTTTTGTTAACAGAAGACATTAGGGCTTACATTCACTACAAGATCAGTGAAGTATGTTACTTTGAGACCGTAGCAGCTTATCAGTAAATCTGTGGACTGGATGGTAAGATCAAATCTGAATATAAGAAGATTGAAGAGTCAGGGTTACGATGTTTCACATACTTCCCACAATCATTTCACAGCAACTGGATAAGAATCGTGCTAAGAAGATTTCATGACAACAAATTTTGGTTAGACAAACCTGTTGAGATCACCAAGAAGATTATCACTAAGGTTACTAGTTACCCTACAACTGACAAAGCCAAAGCCTTTCAAAGTTCATCACGTCCCAACGTAGAAAAGAACACTGAAGCTCAATGGGATGGTAGGGCATTGAAAATATCAACTATCAAAGATCCAGCGGTAATATTTGTAGCTCATGTCATCAGGTACAAGATATTTCAATCAAGTAGACCAAATAGTGTACCCTGGAGCATCATGGACATGGCTTACAAAATTATGAAGAAAGATCACCAGGTTGATCTTGCCGAGTTACTTCTACACCAACTACATGACAATATGAAGACAATAAAAGCAAAGAAGTCCAATACATGTAAGTACGGATCACTTCTTGTCTGTACATTCCTCTATTTACAAAATATGTACTGGGTATTGGAAAAGTAAACTGGTAATCGGACAAACTGATAACTGTTCAAATCGGTGAAATGATGAGAAGTCTAGGAGACAATCTGAACAAGGAGTTCAATGCATATTTCAAGGAATTTAAAACAAAAATGCAAAAAAGAAGCAAAATTCCAAAGGAATTAGTAAGTAAATTTGAAGATGACATATGCTTTGTGGTAAGCACAGACCACTCAATGATAAAGGCAGTAGAACTGAGAACAAAATGGCTAGCACTGATGGGTTATGAAATGAATCATGATTTCTCTTTGAAATCTATCAATGCATTGCTGGCATTATCGATAGACATCACTACTAGTAGGTTTGGAGTATATGAGGAAGCCAAGTCCAGCATAACAACGAACATAGAGTTCAATAAAATGTCTAGAAGGGAAAAGAAAATGATAAAAGATCTCTCAGTATGAAATGGAACTACATCTGACTCACCTAAGGAGTCATCGGTTGATGAAGCAACCGAAGGTCAGTTACAGTTGGCTGATAAACCCTATGACAACAAGGAGATCAAGTCAGACAAAGAAAAGAATAATACATCGGTTCCTCCCACCAATGATGAAGAAGAAATTCAACTACCCACAATTGATGAACAAGATATTCAGCTACCAAAACCTAAAGGAATGAGGACATGTTTAGCAACTATAGCACAATCTACTAAGAAAGAAGAAGTAGTAAAAGTAGCAAAAAGAAGAGCAGCTAGATCGATGGAGAAATACATAAAGAGAAAGAACAAGAAGGTAGCTGAGCCACCTAAGAAAAAGAGGAAATACATAAGGAGTAAGGAAGATATAGAGGAGACTGATACTGAAAATGACCCTGATCAATTTAAGCTAGTTCATAACAAGGATAGTACTATAGAAGAAATTATTGAAGATATAATTGAGAATGGAAATCTGACAGATCCAGGCATAGGCAAATTTGGCAAAATGTCAATTGAGGACAAAACAAATATCAAACATGCTATCGTCTAAATGATGATAAAATTCAAGAGAGTACTAATGGAATTTGCATGTCAATTGCCAAAATAACTTGATGACAAAATAAGTGAGAGATGGGCTATTGCATTAGACACAGAGAAAAGGAAAAGAGAACGGTCATTAGGCTGAGCTACCACACACTTTAGCTATGCCGATGTAAGTGAATACATGAAAAAGTATGAGGCTAGATTTCTAGTCAAGAATAGAGCAATGCAGATCATGGATGAGAATGTGGATGATATGGATGTCATATGTGACTCCCTATGGACATCAATTTTGAAAGAAGAAGAGAAAGCTGAACAAGAAGCATTCCTAAACTTATCTAAAAAGAGATACAGTTCAAAAGATAAAAGTATTTTCATTGATGGTAACAAAGGTAAGAAAATAGAAGACACCGGTATATCAGTTACCGAGGTAATTGATATCACAGGACAAAAAGAAGAAATCAAAATTTCACAGGATACACTAGATCAAGTTAAGATCCACTTGCAAAAGAAAACTGATGATAATGCACTCATTGAGGACATCACTAATGGTGATCCTGATGATGCAGATGACATAGATGTGACCATTACACAATACAAAGATGAAGCATTCAACATTGCTAGTGTGCTCACATCACTACCGGGTGAACTACCTATACTTGTAGAAGCACTTGAGATAATCTCACAAGTACAACCCGATGTCTCTCATCCAGAGCCAATTAAATATACTACTGAGATTCAAGCACCCAAGAAACCTACAGATACAAATGAGCCTAACAAACTAGAGGCACAGTCTCCAGAACTAAAGGAACCTAAAGAAACCATGTCAACTGAGGTGAACCCACCTGACACTACAACTAAGAATCCCTCTCAATCTACCAAGGAGTAGAAGAAGGATGACACAATGTCAACTGGGAAGGATACTTCAAGGAGTGAAGAAAAAGCTATTGTCATAAGTGAAAAGAAGTCACCTCTTGCCCCGAAGAAGAAGAAGAAGAAAGCCAAAGGGTCAGTCACCATTGATGAAGTTATCATTATACCCGAATGTGACCCAAGAACCCTAGGCCCCAAGGAACTAAGTCAGTATGGGGAGTTATGTTCAAGGAAAGCGGCACAAGAAAAGTTGAGGCAAGAACACAAATGTAAAGAAGTGTTAAATGATGTACGAGATATTCTACAACAGATAGTACTAGAAACAAACATTGATGAGAATACTCCCATCATAGATCAACTTGCCACACTTGCTGACAAAATCAATGCCCCTGATACAGATACAGACAAAAGAATAGAAGAAAGGGAAAAATCAAATATTTAGAATAAATTGGCAGAAAGGATTAGCACAGAAGTGGCACTGAACAAAGTAAAATTATCTGAGATCATTACTGAGGTAAAATCCATCACCCAGATAATCTGTCAACTGCTAATCAAGCTTTTTACTTCAGACACCTTCACTATAGAGGTCAGTGAAAAGATAAAAGTTTTAGAAGAAGAGATCAAGTCAAGTACACAAGCAGCTATCACCGAGCCAACTACTTTCTTAAAGCATATTAATAGAGTTCAGGAACTCTAGCGGCTGATAGAATATTTAAGGAAACAAGAAGCACACATCACCGATCAGATTACAGAGTTACAGAAAGAACTCACTCCTTACTTGAAGATTTTTGAAATGCACATTGTCAAAGCTAAGCAACTTGTAGCAACACTAAAGATTTCAGTGTTGGATAATATCTTTGACATGCATGCACAAGTCGGTCTTAAGCATATTGCTCTTACCAACTTAAAAGAGGAATGGGACAACCTCTTGGCGTCTATGAAGAAAACCCATCCAAACATTTTTGATAAGATGTAAGTATACATTACATTTTTTTTGCATTTGGCATTATTATCAAAAAGGGGGAAAACCAACCATGTATATGCCAAATTAGTATACTTTGATATGTATATTATATACTATTAGGAGCATGCACTGAGGGGGAGTACTTTTTGGTACTTAGAAGTTTTTTGTTGTGGATATGTATATGGCAGAGATATAAGGAATATATAGAAACATTTTGTCTATATACATTTTGAAGTTGTGATATTAATGCCAAAGGTGGAGATTGTTAATCTCTATTGAGCATTTAAGGTTGTCATTAGTATCAAAGGATGGTAAAAAAGTCATTCGGTTACTTATATTGAGACAATAGGTAACTAGAAGTAAGACAGAGCAGTCGGTAAAGCTTGTTACATTGAGCATCACATAGTTAACTGAGCACTAGCGACACTGACACCGACGGTCAGTAAACACCGAGCATTGTAGTATACACCAAGAAAATTATACAATGTTTATTGATGATCACAAAAAATGGCATAGTAATCAGAAATGGCACATTATTCTATACAAATGGTTATAATAGATCAAAAAATGGTTTACCAAGATCGAGGAGCATTTATTGTAAAAGATATTCATTAAATGCAATGATTATCTTATTTGTATTAGTTGATCTAGGTTATTTTGCACCATAGATCTTAGGGTTGTGATTATTTTTGTAACCTAATTTTTGCTAAGGTGGCAAAATAGAACACTATATATTCTATTTGTTCACACCATTTTCATGAGGTTGTTGAACTAATATGTATGAATCACAGAGCACTTGAAGAAATTTCCTATCTTCAAGACAATCAATTTACCGAGCAGAACGGAGTATATAGGTTATTAGATTGAGCAAAATCAAACAAGGCTACTAAGAAAAATAGAGTAGAGAACCATCACAGATAAGGTGATATTTTGATAAGCACTTATAGATTTGTTTCAGACAATTGAGTTGTCAACTAGTAGATAGTTTACCTATTACTTTCTGACAATTGTGATAGAATTTTGATAAATCTCTTAACAGAGTAGACTTAACAATCTTTGTGTAAATCTCTTAACCAAGTACACACTTCATATAGTTTTGTTAAATCCTATAACTAGGTAGATCTAGCTGATCTAATATGTTACTCCTAATAGGGTAAGATCACTAGGAGTGATCAAAACTTGTAGCCTTAATAGGCAAACCTTTTCTATCTACAGTAGTGAAGAATTTGTGGGTGTCATCCCCACCGCAGTTTTTACCTTTTAACAAGGTTTTTGTGTTACCAAAATACTTGTGTTATGTGATTGTCATATTGATTTCATGTTTTTTACTTTCTTAAGTTAACTAGATGATTGATTTATGCAATTAGATTCAAGTTATTTTGGTCGGTTATTACAGTATTTAGTTATATATCAGAAAGGTTGTTACAAGTAAAGTTTTGAAGGCACTTATTCACCCCTCCCCTCTCAGTACCTATCTCTCCTAATTCCAATAATAACATGAAATATAATAGCAAGCATGAAACCAACAATTTTAGTCTCCTAGAGAAAAATAAAATCCAAACCAAAAACACGTTGATGAACATCTCTTACCAAATACTTTATGTGGAGGTTTGTAAGACCTTAGACATTCCAAGAGATGTAATTCATGACAAAAATTCTAACATATAATCCTCATCCCCAAGAGATGATAAACTATTAAGAAAACAATATGAACTCATTATGAAGCTAGGAAGAGAATCCTTACCAGGGATTTTTTTAGTGGTGATTATTCACAAATTGGCGAATATGTCCCAATCAGCAAATAGAAATTGGCAAAAAAAATGCTCATATACTGGTTGACCGATTCACCCAGATTTTATAAAATGATCATATAGTGGTCAGATTATTCACCATTATTTTTATGTAATTTTAGTAATGTAGTCAGGTTCTTCACCATATTTCTATTTACTATTTACTCTTATTCACCACGGATTAAATTTGGTGTATTTATCAAGGATCAACATTCCCCAAAGGCCCATTGTCCCAAGTGAAATTTTTATTTGCACTAGGACCCAATTCCCCATGCATCATACATAATCATGTCCCAAATTCCCGTCCTATTCACCTAGTCAATTATTTAAAATTACGTGAGGTTCGCCAAATATTAGTTGTTATCATAAGCAACTGTCGGCCCCTTCACCAAAATGGATGGTGGAGATTATGAGCCAAAATATAATGGCTGATATGAAAATGGTTTACTTGTAGTTATCTATTTAAGAGGTATGAGTTTCATTATTAAAACATGCCAGAGAGAAGGAGAATTCAAGAGATTTAGTTGATTCTGAGCTCACAATTGTGATCGATAGCAAATGACGACCAGTCCGTAGTATCATATTTAAGTAAAATTTCATTGCATCCATAATTTTTTGGAGATGTCATAGTCAAAGTTAAATAGGAAGAGGACAATTGAAGGTGGAGATGTCCAAGAGAGGCCAACAAAATGCAAAAATATATCTTCATACTTTGGCATGGGTAGATGCAATAGTGTTGGTCAAAGTGAGGAAGGTACATCATCAGAGGAACCTGTACAATGTCAAGGTTCTCAACCTACATAGGAGTCTAATGAAAAAATTGGGGAGCCTAATAAATCTGGTGACGAAGTTGTAGAACCTGATATCTCTGATAAAGATGACCTTGAAGAAGAATTTTAAGTAAATAACTAGTACGAGGATGAATCGATCAACTTCAGTGATGATGATGGTTCAATTAATAGTGACACTAAAGGGAGAGGAAAATCAAAAGAAAAAACTAATTTTCAATGAGAGATGTTGAGGAGATTTAAATTTGATTGGGTGGAAAAGTATCCATTCATTGAACCTGTGGACAATCCAATTGTAGGTGAGCTGCAAGTAGAATGTAGATGTATGATTTGTAGTTGGAATTATAAAAAGGAAAAATGATTGCAACTTAAACTAGACACCATAGAGAAACATGTTGGTAAGGTTTACGAAATGTCAACTGTTGATGGAAAGGAAATAAAAGTGGTAAGATATAAAAAAAAAGGACCAATGTCAACATAAAAGGAATGTTGAGGAATATTATTTGTTTCAAAAATTTAAGATGAAGCCTGGTGAAGTTCAAGGTTCTATTAATGCTATTTTTGCAAAAGCAAGTGAGGTAGAAGAATGTGGAAAAGCTATTCAATTAAGTAATATTTTCCATATTTTGAGAAGAGGGCATACAATAATAGACTATCCTAAAATGAATGGTTTGTTACACTATTTGAAAGTTCCTAACTATCATGTCACTCATTGGTCAATAAATAGTGGGTGGGAATTGGCAAGTTGTATTGTCCAGGTTGAAATAGAGGATGTACAGAGAAAAATAAAAGAGTCAACCTTTATTGCAATGTCCTTAGATGAAGTTACGGCAATAGATAATACATCGTGGGTATGCATGCATGTTTATACTATACATAATAATGTCCACCAACCACATCTACTAACTATTGCAAAATTGAGGGACAATGTGACATCATAAACTTTATTTCAATTAGTAAAGATCCATTTAATTGAATATGGAGGTATGGATGAATTGACAATAGCGAAGAAGTTGATCTTTGTTGGAGCTGATGGAGCTTTAGTAATGCAAGGTCAAAGGAATGGTCTTTGCACAAAGATGCAGGCTTCTTGTTCACCATATGTTGCTGGCATTCACTATATGGCCCATAGGATGAATCTTGCTTTTAGAGTTGTGAAGAAGTTCTGATGAAGGGTGCTCCCCTTAATACCACAAACACATAATAGAAATAGAGAAACAACAACAATTTGCAAGAACAACAAATGGGCTTCTTATTATCTCCACAAATGTGGAATTACAATATGCAAAGCCACATGGGCATTCCCCTTACAATATTCTATAGGAAAAAGCCTCGAATTATTACCCAGATCTACTACCCATAACTATTCTAAACTGCCTAAGACAACACTACAGCCTTCCTTATATAGGCAATTTTCCACCGCCTGGGAAGGTTTCAAAATTTTAGCCAACAAGGCCGACCAAACTTAGAATTATTTTATTTTTCATTTTATTACATCATAGTCGGCTCAAAACAACTTTTGAAACCGAAAATTTTTTTTTGAAGGAAATTTATTTTTTACCATTTCAGGTGGCCCAACTTCCAGAGACCATAAGTCATCACCTATTGACTCGATTGACTATTATGACCCCATTTCAAAAAGGGCATGAAGTGCTCTGCAATGCTTGAATCAAGAAAGCTTCATTCAACCAAAGTTTCAACCTCATCTGGGGCCTCTAAAGCCTTCAAAATGAGTTTAAAGTTTCTATACCCTATTTCCAAAACTAAAATTTTTCAATATCTTCAAAACTAGACTTGATCTGGCAATGAAACTTTACAGGTAGTTTGATATGACTAAGATGAACCTCTAATTATGAAACTAGAACATTCTGAGATCGTATGAAAAACTTACTAAAAATAGCAAGTTTCCATAAATAGTAGCTTTGCACAAGATAGCCCTTATTGAAAAGAAAACCAGAAATATTTTTGGGTGATGCAAGATTGCTCTTACACCCAGGATGCTCCTGCATCAAGTTCCCTTTAGTAAACAAGGTTGAAGATTTAGTAAGAGAGTTGTACTCATATTTTTGTCAAAGTCCCAAACATTTTAGGGAATTTCAACACTTTTCTGATGGAATTACCAATGGAAACAAGCTTCTTAAGATGTCAATACTAGATGGATCTCTTTGGATGGACCAACACATCAAGTTTTTTTCAAATATCAATCTTTGATTGGACTGATGTACAAAAATCAGGACAATGTAGAAAATCAGAGATGCGACGACCTGCTTTGGAGGTTAAGCAATATAGAGACACTTTTGACTTTAGCATCTCTTCTTCCCATTCTAGAAGAAATGACATTCATTATGAAATTGCCTAGCAAAGAGCCATGTATATTGTAGAATATGCTTACTCATGTAAAATGTCATGCCAAGCCCTGGATAGTTTCTATCGAAATGACCTAAATTTATCTGATGAAAGATTTAATCACTGGCAAAAAATAACAGATTTGGAAAATCCTGATAATTATTTAAAGATTGTTGAAAATGGGGATTTATGTATTTGTGTAAGGGGATTTCAGATACCAATGTACTACAGTGCCCCAAAGAAGCAAGCTACAAGAGTTAGAAGGGAAGAGTTTACCAAGATCGTCGAGTCTATAGCAGGTAATGCAAGGGACATAGCCTATAAATTTTCCTCTGAAATAAAATCTTGATTCCCATATGAACAACTACTTGAGGTCATGGCAATTGTGTTTCCTCAATATTGGACCTTAAACTCTAAGGAAGATTATTGTAATAGGTTGATGACTTTGATAAAGGAATTTTGCAAATCTATAGAATTCAATGGAGTGACTATCAATGGAATTTTAGATGAGGGTCTTCTTAGACAACAATCATGCACTTTTGCAAAGACTATGAAGCATGAATATCAATTAATGCATAACCCACATGAAGAGGGCTTGACAACAAGGATTTGGAAATAACTAAAACATAGCACAATGTTGCATGAAGAAATTTTAGAGTTCTTCAAGCTTTTTGATCCATGTCAAACCATGATATTGGGTTCAGTGGAGGATGAGAGAGTTTTTAGTGCTTTGGGCTTCCTAAAATCAAAGCTAAGAAACAAACTAGACAAGAATTTGGAAACATGCTTGAGGGTCTACACATCTAGGTATGATGTCAATACTTTTCCTTATCAAAAAGCAATAGAAATTTGGAAGAAAATATGCAAAAGAAGAGGGTTGGGCAACACCATTAACCAATCTCTGACAGTGACTCCAAGTGGGACTAGGACAAGTACAAATGGTGATGGGAGTCATAGAAGAGGATGTCAGACTTAGAGTGAAGAAGACACAAACAAAAATGAAGAGAACAATGAAGAAACTGGAATACTAGAATTGGATGATGATGATGATGCAAAGATGAATTGGAAAATTTAGGAAATTTCTGCTAAATTAGTAGTAGCAATCAATAGGTATTTTTTGTAATTATTAACTACTATATCCTATCATTCAATGTTCATATTAGAAAAGCAATAATGTATTATGTTTCTGTTGGAAACAATTGTCTGAAAAAAATTGCTACTCAAATTATGTATTGTCTTTGATGTCACACAATGTCATAGTCTGCAACAATCAGTACCTACCGAGCTCAGTCGGTTTGCCTGGCACTAAAATTAGTGTTTACCAAGTTCACTCAGTTATCAAAGAAAAATCAGCATTTATCGAGTTCACTCGGTTATCAAAGAAAAATTAGCATTTACCGAGTTCACTCAGTTATCAAAGAAAAATCAGCATTTACCGAGTTCACTCGCTTGTCAAAGAAGAGTTAGCATTTACTGAGTTCACTCGGTTATCAAAGAAAAAGGATTATCAATGTTTACCAAGTTCTCTCGGTCTCCAAAAGATTGTGGAAAATTTCATTATGGTCACCGAGCACTGTCGGCCCTTGAAGGATCTTTGCAAATAAAGTTTTCTTAATTCAACCGACTATTATACTAAGTAATGCCGATTTGACAAATCTAAAATCATATAAATAAAAGGTCAAGTGTGAAAAATAAAGAGGAGATATAGAAGAAGATATATAGAAGAAAGACAGGAAAGGTGTGTACGAAATTGTGAAGGATGACCAGATATCCTTGAGGAGCAGTAGAGATATATTCGATCAGGAAGGATCTCACTTATACAAAACAGAGATCTGTAATCAACAAAGCAGTTGCATTATTATATAGGTCATTTTCATTGTTCCCTTTTTATCATTGTAACAGTGAATTCTAAATCTCTTAACCGAGTTGGTTTAACAACCATATTGTAAATCCTCTAACAAGGTGACAATTCCATTGAATTGTTCTCAAGACCTCTTACTAGGCCACTCCTAGCAGGGTGATTAAATCCTCTAACAAGGTCACACCTAACAGTGTGTTTTGTAACCTTTTACCGGGTTGGCTTCTAACCGGGCATCACTTTAGAAAAGTGAAAATCAGTATCTAGATACATTGGTGGTTTTTCCCATATTGGGTTTCCATGTTAAATCCTGTGTCTCTTATGTTCTTAATAGTTATCTTAATCATATACAAGTGGTGATGAATATCTAAAATAATTTTACTAATACTCTCTGCATCTACCAAGTTACTGCAATCTATTTAATGAGTGTTAAATAGATAATATTCATTAAGATATTCTAAGGGATTTGGAAAGAAATAATAGTGAAGTGTTTTATGGTTGACTGATTCACCCCCCCCCCCCCCCCTCTCAGTCACTTCATCCATATTCCATCAATTGGTATCAGAGCTTTTGGTGCTTGCAAGAAGGGTTTCAAGGACCTAAGTTAAAGATCAGGATGTCTTACAAGAGAGAAATTCCAAAGCTCAATAGAGATAACTTTTCAACATGGCAAGGTCTCATGAGGCTTCATCTGGCTTCCATTGGTGATTCAGGATGCAAATACATTGATGAAGAATACACAGTTCCTACTGGTGCATTAACTGTTGAAGACATTGTAGAGAAAAAGAGTCATAACACCATGATGATAGACATTGCATCAGCTCTCAGCTATGAAGAATTTGATGAAATTAAAGAATGCACTAATGCATATGAAATGTGGATCAAACTGAAGAAAATATATGGTGGTGATTCAAATGTGAAAAGAGCCAAAGCAGAAAGCCTAAGAGGATAGTTTGACAAGATGAATATGAAAGAAGATGAAAACATTGCAAAATATGTTGAAAGGATCAAAGCAAGTGTTAGTGCAATTAGAGCTTTTGGAGGAACAATCACTGATGAAACTATTATAAGCAAGGTACTCAGAACATTACTCCCTATCTATGCAATAAGAGTATTAGCTATTCAAGAAAGAAGATGTGAAGCAAACCACAATATAACTTTGGATGCTTTAGTTGGAAGATTGACAGCCTTTGAATTAGACAACTATGACAACTATGTTCCAATTTCCAAAAATATTGAGTCAGCATTTGAGGCCAAGGTTTCACTAAGGAAGAACAAGAAAATAAAAGAAGTTCAGTCAGAAAGTGAAGAAGTATCAGAAGAAAGTTCTGATAGTGATCTTGAAATTGTAGAAGCACTACTTGCAAAGAAGTACTCTAAAGGGAAAGGTAAATATAAAGGTAAAACTCCCTTAATCTATTTTTCATGTGAAGAAATTGGACATATTGCAGCTAGGTGCCCAAACAAGCAAGCCAAGGAAGAGAAGAGAGGTCACAAGTACTATGACAAAAATAATTTCAAATCATTTAAGGATAAAGGTAAGAAAACATGTTTTATGGCTAAAGATTCTGATGATAGTGAAGAAGAAATTGTCTTTATTGCTATAAAAGATGAATCTAATGATGATGAAGATAATATGGCACTTATTTCTCATATAAGCAAAGATGATATATGGATAATAGACAGTGGATGTTCACATCACATGACTGGTGACAAGACAAAATTTGAATACCTAGAAGACTGTGATAGTGGCAATGTAAGATTTGGAAACAATGAACCTTGTTGTATAAAAGGAAAAGGAAGAATCTCATTAACCAAAGAACTCATATGTGATAATGCTTATTGGGTTGAAGGACTAAAACATAATCTTCTAAGTGTAGCACAGCTAATCAACATTGGTTTCAAGGTTGAATTCATGAATAGTCAAGCAAGACTGCTGGATGGAAAAGGAAAACTCATTGGATCAGGCAAACAAACAAAAGGTAACTTATTTTATCTTGATCTCAGTGAATGTTCATCTTTTATTGCTCAAATTGAAGAAAGTTGGCTATGGCACAAAAGGTTATGTCATGTGAATTTTGATAACATGATGAAAATAAGCAAATTCAAGAAGGTAAGAGGCATTCCTACTTTGAAGAAACCTGATACTGGTCTATGTAAGAATTGTCAGATTGGCAAAATGTGTAAAACTAGTTTTAAGAGTAAGAACTATCAGTCTAAAGAGATTTTGGAAATTGTGCATACTGATTTATGTGGACCTATTGGAATAGAAAGCTATACTGGAGATAAATTCTTTATTCTTTTCGTTGATGATTATTCTAGAATGATGACTATTATGTATTTAAGAGAAAAGTCAGAAGCATTTGAAAAGTTCAAATGGTACTTGGCAAGAGTGGAAAAGGAAACAGGGAAAAGATTGAAATGCTTAAGATCAAATAGAGGTGGTGAATTCATCTCCCATGAATTTAACAACTTTTGCATTGAAAGAGGAATCAAAAGACAGGTATCAGCTCCTAGAACTTCTGAGCAGAATGGAATAGCTGAAAGAAGAAATAGATCTATTATGGATTGTGCAAGGACTCTAATGATAGAAAAGAACATCACCATAAAGTACTGGAAGGAAGCTATCAGCACTGCAGTTCATACCTTGAACCGAGTACAATTGAAGAAAGACACATTCAAAACACCTTATGAGTTATGGTATGGCTATAAACCCAATGTAAGTTACATGAAAGTATTTGGTAGCAAGTGTTATATCTTAAAAGAATCTAGAAGAAATAAATTTGATGTGAAAAGTGATGAAGGAATATTCCTAGGATATTCTAGCAAAAGTAAGGCATACAAATGTCTGAACTTGTCTACTCACAAAGTCATAGAAAGTATACATGTAAGATTTGATGAGTTTGCAGAAAAGACTGAAGAAGAAAGCAAAAGGGAACCTGAAAAATACAGGAGATTTGTTTACATTGAACCTGAAACATTGCCAGACACAACTATCAATAAGGAAACTATATCTACCGAGCCTAGCATAGTAACTGAGTCACAGGAAGAAGTTCAAACCGAGTCACAGGAAGAAGTTCAAACCGAGTCACAGGAAGAAGTTCAAACCGAGTCACACGAAGAAATTCAAACCGAGTCTCAGCCTGAAGTTACCAAGAAAATATCTACCGAGCCAGAGCAACCTAAAGAAGAGATCCTAGAAGACAACAACATGACTCATTCAAAAAGCAAAGAACCTATACTAGCCAAATATGTCAGAAGGCATCATACACCAGATCAAATTATTGGAAACAAATCAGATGGTACTATGACAAGAAGTAAGCTAAAAGGTACATGTCCACTTACTGATTTTGAACCTAGAAATATCAAAGATGCATTGAAAAATAAAAGTTGGATTGAAGCAATGAATGAAGAATTAGAACAAATACAAAAGAACAAAACATGGACTCTTGTACCTAGACCTAAAGATAAGAATGTAATTGGAACAAAATGGGTATTCAGGAATAAGCTGAATGAAGACGGTCAAGTATCTAGAAACAAAGCTAGATTGGTATGTAAAGGTTATTCTCAAGAAGAAGGTATAGATTATGGTGAAACTTTTGCTCCTGTTGCAAGATTAGAAGGTGTAAGAACTCTACTTGCTTATGCAGCACATAAAGGATTTAAGGTATATCAGATGGATATAAAATCTGCATTTCTCAATGGAATTCTTGATGAAGAAGTCTACATTGAGCAACCTGAAGGTTTTGTTGATCCAGATAAAAAGGACATGGTCTGCAAGTTACACAAAGCATTGTATGGTTTGAAACAAGCTCCTAGAGCATGGTATGAAAGACTCCATAACTATCTGATTCAGATTAATTTCAAAAGAGCCAATGATAACAGCAATCTGTATATTAAAGAAGGACTGGATGACAAAATTGTATTGGCAGAAATATTTGTAGATGATACTATATTTACAGGGAATGATGATCAGTGCAAAGAATTTTTAGAGCAAATGAAAAAAGAATTTGAAATGTCTATGTTTGGTTTAATAAAATTCTTTGTTGGTCTTCAAATTCAGCAAAGCAAGAATGGTATATACATTACTCAATCCAAATACATTAAGGAAATACTTAAGAAGTTTGGTATGGAAGATTCAAAACTAGTTGGTACACCCATGTGTACTGGACTAAAACTTACCAAAAATGATGATTCAAAAGAAGTAGATCAGACCTTATACCGATCTATGATTGGAAAATTGCAGTATGTAGTACATACAAGACCTGATATTGCCTTAGCAGTCAGTATAGTAGCAAGATTCTTAGCAAAACCTAAGGAAAATCATATGATGGCAATCAAAAGAATCTTAAGGTACTTACGAGGAACTGAAGAATATGGTTTGTGGTATAAATTTGGAGGCAATCTAGACTTAAAAGTGTTTACTAATGCTGATTGGGCATGGAACATTGATGACAAAAAAAGTACAAGTGGTGGAGCATTTTTTCTTGGAAAAAGACTGGTATCCTGGACCAGTAAAAAGTAAAATTGCACATCTCAATCCACAGCTGAAGCAGAATATGTTGCTGCTGCAGTAAATTGTTCAAATATTGTTTAGTTTAAATAGTTATTACAAGGTATGAAGGTTGAGATCAAAGAACTAGTTGTTATATTTTCTGACAATACAAGTGCAATAAATATTTTGAAGAATCCAATAATGCATTCCAAAACCAAGCACATTGCTATTAAATATCACTTTGTCAGAGAATTGGTGCAGGACAAGGAAATCATATTAGAATATATTCATACAAAAGAGCAGATTGCAGACATTTTCACCAAACCATTACCGAAGGATGCATTTGTGTATCTAAGAGGTAAGTTAGGGGTCATTCCCCTATCTGAGGCTCACTAAATATAGTTTTAGTGATGCATCAACCAGAACATGATTGAAAATCAACAAGTTGATGCAGCATATTAAAGGAATCATTGCATATGAATCAGTACTTGAGGTATATTAGTTTACACCGGTAATATGTGAATTGTCTTTAGCATGTGTTGTCAAAGAGGGAGTGTCTTTGCTATGTCTTTGCTATTACTTCAAGAAATTTTCAATAGTTAGGAGGAAGAGTTTTTAAGAAAAAGGAAGTTTGCTGATAGAGGGAGATTTGAATCTGAATCCTTTCAAAATTTCTTATGCTATGACATATTGTGTTGCCATCAATGCCAAAGAGGGAGATTGTTGGAAACAATTGTCTGAAGAAAATTTCTACTCAAATTATGTATTGTCTTTGATGTCACACAATGTCATAGTTCGCAACAATCAGTACCTACCGAGCTCAGTCAGTCTGCCTGGCACTAAAATTAGTGTTTACCGAGTTCACTCGATTATCAAAGAAAAATCAGCATTTACCGAGTTCACTCGGTTATCAAAGAAAAATTATCATTTACCGAGTTCACTCGGTTATCAAAGAAAAATCAGCATTTACCGAGTTCACTCGGTTGTCAAAGAAAAGTTAGCATTTACCGAGTTCACTCGGTTATCAAAGAAAAATGATTATCAGTGTTTACCGAGTTCTCTCGGTCTCCAAAAGATTGTAGAAAATTTCATTATGGTCACCGAGCACTGTCGACCCTTGAAGGATCTTTGCAAATAAAGTTTGCTTAATTCAGCCGACTGTTATACTAAGTAATGCCGATTTGAAAAATCTAAAATCATATAAATAAAAGGTCAAGTGTGAAAAATAAAGAGGAGATATAGAAGAAGATATATAGAAGAAAGATAGGAAAGGTGTGTGCGAAATTGTGAAGGATGACCAGATATCCTTGAGGAGCAGCAAAGATATATTTGATCAGGAAGGATCTCACTTATACAGAATAGAGATCTGTAATCAGCAACGCAGTTGCATTATTATATAGGTCATTTTCATTGTTACCTTTTTATCATTGTAACAATGAATTCTAAATCTCATAACCGAGTTGGTTTAACAACCATATTGTAAATCCTCTAACAAGGTGACAATTCCATTGAATTGTTCTCAAGACCTCTTACTAGGCCACTCCTAGCAGGGTGATTAAATCCTCTAACAAGGTCACACCTAACAGTGTGTTTTGTAACCTTTTACCGGGTTGGCTTCTAACCGGGCATCACTTTAGAAAAGTGAAAATTAGTATCTAGATACATTGGTGGTTTTTCCCATATTGGGTTTCCACGTTAAATCTTGTGTCTCTTGTGTTCTTAATAGTTATCTTAATCATATACAAGTGGTGATGAATATCTAAAATAATTTTACTAATACTCTCTACATCTACCAAGTTACTGCAATCTATTTAACGAGTGTTAAACAGATAATATTCATTAAGATATCCTAAGGGATCTGGAAAGAAATAATAGTGAAGTGTTTTATGGTTGACTGATTCACCCCCCCCCCCCCTCTCAGCCACTTCATCCATATTCCATTAGTTTCATCATTAAAATTTGAGAAAAAAATAGTATTATTACTAGAGTGTAGTTTGTAACTTTGTATCGTATCATCAATGATCATTCATATTTGAATTTGAAATTCATGAATGAAATTTTGTATTCCAATAGAATATAACAGATTAAATCACCTAAGAATAATTGAATAAAATAGAGTAACTCAACGTACATTGAATTGGAAAACATAAAAATTAGATAGAGCATAATTTATTTTGTATTCATTTGTAATATATTACAATTTACAGCAGTTCAATTTGTTTTGTATTCATTTGCAATATATTACAATTTACAGTAGTTCAAAATTCAAAGCATTTTTTGTAGGCTAGTCCAAATATCCTCTGATGGCAGAACAATTTGGTTCATAGTATAGTCACACTCCTGCAACTTCATTAGCAATTCATATTTGGAAGTGTGACTTGACAGTACTATTGCTTATAAAACTCCATTCAAAGTTCTCACTGGTTTGATGAAATCCATGTATGTATCAGGAGATATGTCTATAGGAAGAAAGCGTAAATTAGTATTTATTTTTTCATGCAACCTTATTTTGTAATTTTCTCTTCCAATGAAGTTATTTGCGTCAAATCCCTTAGGCATGTTAGAAAGTAAAGACCACCAAGATAACTGAGAGGGGGGGGGGGGGGGGGGGGGTGAATCAGTTATCTGATAATTAAACCATTTATCATCATTAACTTCAATATCAACTTCAACAGCTTTAAACCATATAATTAATGTGCAGTAACCAACCATAGAAGGATAATCATACACAATGACACAATAACACAAGATATGTTAACTAGGGAACCTCTTGATCAAAGAGTAAACCCCGGTGGGAATGATGCCCACAAAATGATGTACTAATATGAAAGTTCCTTGTTAGAGGATGGACCCTGTTAGGAGTCTTATGAAATACATTTAGTACATATGAATCTCTATTAGGAGATTTTGAATCCCTGTTAAAAGATTCTAACCCTGTTAGGAGTTATGGAAGACAGAAGGACCCACTGCCCAAACAGCTTCAAGGTAAGATCTCTGAACTCACTGTCCAATAGATCTTAGGATTATTCAATAGAATAATATGAAATATGTTACCTCCTTCACACTATGCCAAAACCACACTCTCTACTACACAAGATCACAAATCCAGATCTCTGTACTTCGCAAGTCTTCCTTCATCACTGAATTAGCTCTTTTCTTCACTTCATGCATACATTTGCATCACAACTTTCATAATTTCATATCACAACTATTAAAATCCTCATATAACAAGGAAAAAATTCCTTCCTTTATACCACACTCAAATAATTACAAATGAGTCAGCATGCAAATACAAAATAATAATTTCAACACACTACATTAAAATTACATAAAATTGTCAGCTTCCAGATACAATAAATTTTGAATCATGTGACCTTGAAGTTTGTGTTGTGAACCACATCATCACCAATGATTCTCAAACTTCCCTTTAACTACACAGAATCAGATTCCATCCCGATTAGGAGATATCCTCCGATTACCAAAAACCACTACATAGGAATACTGCCAGAATACTGCTTCCACCAAAATGCTTATAACTTTTATGAATAAATGAATTTCTTTTTGCGCTCTTAACCATAGGCTAATAACACACCAAAGAACATACCATCAACTGTGCATAACTCAATCTACAATATAACATGTGCACAAAACAAAATTTTGCCTGCTTCTCTGCTAAACTCCAGAATATCACAATGTTGACATCAGTGACAATCATAGTCATGAATGCAACAACCACTGCTACAGAATGATTGCCAAAGGCTTTAGCATTCATTCCTAACAAGGAAAACCAAGACTTTCCATATTCTCTTTCCTTTGTTCCATCTTTGTGATCTTCTGCTGAGCTTTGTCATCCAATTCATGTGCTTCCCGTAGCTTCTCACATTTTTGAATGATACTTGATACCTTTACTGAGGCATCAAGGTGGTTTCAAATTCCCTTGTTTGATAGATAACTATCACTCTTACTGTAGAGTTGTTGCATAATATCTTTTTCTTTCTTTTCTTTCTTGACAACATCCATGTTCTGTTCAATGTTCTTATGGAGCTTCAAATAACATACTCTCATACTTTGAAGCATTTCAAACCACTCGTACAAGCTATTACACATCACCAATATTTGGCCCCAAATGTGTTCTTTTGAAATCTTCACTAAATTATTATTAGTATTTATTAAGGTTTGAATTGTATTATTGGCCTTCTTTAGTTCTTTTGCCATTTCTTCACAATTCTTTTTCTCTTCCACTGCTTTGTGTTCCCAATGATTGGCTTTATCTGCCTAAGCGTCCAATTGCTTTTACAATTCCTGGTTGGAGGCAACATTACTCTCCATGGTTTTAAATAACTTTTCTAAACTGACTCTTTCTTCCTCTAGTTTTTTACTAATCTCTACCAATTTTTCCCTCAATGTCTTCAGCTCTGCCTTCTCCTATTCCTTCACTACTGCCTCCGCATGTTCCTACTCTGCATCTGCTGATGTAGAGGTCAATTTTTTAATCTTTTTCTATAATTCTTTCAAACTATTCTCTAAAGCTTTCCTCTTTTCTTTTTCATTGCCAATGTCTGCCTATAACTTTTCTATATTTTTCTTGAGCTTGTGTTTTCTCTCTTTCTAGCTTTAGTAGTGCACTATAGACCACTTGGTTTGTAGACTTTGACACATTGATTTTTTCCATATTTTTAACTTTGGAAAAATCCATTTGGAGTGGTAACTTAAAATTCAAATGGATCTATTTGACTCTCTGGTGGGTTTCCATCTTTATTTGGTGGAATAACAACCATGAACTCCATCATGTCTCTTTTTGGGTCATTTGTTGGTAAAACCCTGTTGGATGCAGGTTGTTCCTGTATAGCTGCATTAAGGGCACCAATAAATAATATCTTCTATATTTCCTTATTCTTGGTTCTTGTTTCTATAAAAATCATTGAATCAAAAATCTGGTGTTGCACAAGGATTTGAATGTTTGAAAGGTGAATGAGAGGTAGAGCTTGCAATGCCTCTTGATCTAACTAATGCTCTTTGAGGATTTAAACTTCTAGAGGGTTTTGTTGAACATGAAACTGCCAATAGTTATTTACGATCATATGACATTGTTGTCGGTGTTCTTCTGGAAGGGGAAAGTTTTTGCTTCTTGATACTATCTTCTACTATGGAATTTTGTGTAGATTCTACTGGCCTCTTTAGAGAGGGAACTTGTTGTATAAATTGCCCAGCCCACTGGCACCAGTGCCACTACCAGACCCAGTAGAAGTACTAGTAGATTGAAACCCAATGCCTGCACCATGATCATAAGATGTTTTTTTCTATTTGAATTGTATTCCAGGCACCTTCTCTTGTGGGACCCAAACAACCACCTTTATAACCCATTTTTTCCACAATGTCTGCCCCTTTGCTATATACTTTTTTCCAGTCCTGGCCGGTTCCACTCTGGCTTGGAGTAAATGCAATTGGTGGATTATCATCCTCAGTGTCTGGATTATCATCCTCACTATCATATGCCATGTTAGGATGCTCCAAATTCCACAATTTTCTAAACTCTATATCCTCATCTATTTCATCTAGATCTTCACTGGTCTTTGGTTCACCAAGATCCTTTCTCATACTCCAAAAATCATCCATTTTCATTCTAGTCCATTTTCTATCCTTACAAGCTTCTACTATTCTCTTTGGTATTTTTATGTTTGATGGATTAGTAGCTTTTTCGTAGAAATTGTAGGACATCCTAGGTTGTACAATGCCCTGGTTTATTGTTGTCATAATTTGTGATGACAACTATTGAACTAATTTTTTTTCCTCACTGGAAACTTTCTCCATCTCTATTTTAACGTCATCCCAGCTATCCTTGTTTTTCAACCTCTCTAGAAATGGTTTACTTTCATGTTGAAATAAGTTTTCAGAGTTCTTATTAGCAATAAGAATTGTTTGAATGACGTTGAGTGGATCATACTTCTAGTACCACTCTAAATCAAATTGAAAAATATCTATAAAAAATTTTCCACTTTGAATGCCTTTCTCTCAAATGTTAACCCTCCAATTGAGAAAGGTAAGGAAGGGAATATTCTCTTCTTTGATTGGCTAGCAAAGAGTCTATTTGTGCCTCTAGTTGTACTACATATTCTACTACAAACACCTTGTCTATCACATGCATTGGAAGTTTGTGGGGTTGTAGTTCTGATCTGTAAAACCTTAGCATAGTGTAATATTCCATTAAGTACCAGTCAACCAATTGAATTGTGCTTCCAAGTTGGATGAAATCCTTACATGAAGTAGACGATCTAGGCATTGGAGTTCTTGTTATTTTTTTGTACAATGGTGCCAAAAAGAAGTCTACAAAATTACTGTAATTCCTTTTATTATCATACATTATTATCTAAGGTGTCCAGTTATATATTGGAGTACCTATCCCCCTGCGAATTTCAAGCTTGTTTTCATTGCTCATTAATATTACCACATGCTTGGCTAGTAGGAGATATCACATGTAGGTTGTGAACCTAAATATCTTAGAATTGCCTCTTTTAATCAATGTTAATTGTTCCTGCATCGATTGAACCATGTGTCCAACAAAATTATATCTTATTGGTTCATTCACACAATGGATATCCCAAATGAATTAAAGAATGCTAGCACCCACTTTCTTATTGTTTTCCAATCCCAGGTATAATGCTAGTGAGGATATAGAATCTTGAACCCATCGCAAAAAAATGTTAAAATCATAAGGAGGCTTATGGTTCTCACCCAATGAAGCCTTTGGCTCTGGAATTATTAGACCCCTTATAAATGAATCTTTTACATTTGGAGAGACTGCCTCATATTGCTCTGCTAGTTTTCCCAGGTCAATATGGACATTATAGTTTTGTCAGTCAAACCCTAGGTCTAGCAAACTATGAAATTCTTCCTGGGTTATTGATAAAATTTCTTTCTATTTTTTTTATTCATAATTGTTGTTCTTTCTTCATCATAATTTTTTGCACAAACAAAGACAATTTATGGCCAAGGGAAAACTTTGGGTAACAACATGTGACCCAAACCAACATCCCACAAAGCAACTTTATTTGTTTCTACACCTACAGCTAGGTTAAATTTTATAAAATTAGACCTCTTTGGCCTAGCTGCCTTACTGCATAATGAATTTTTAATTTCTATAACTCTCTTTTCACCATCGGTAACATGATCATAAACATCGTGATACTCATCACTGAAACCAGGGATTTCTACTAGTTTTTTGCAGTCTATTAAAGGTTTCCCATCTGCTTTCCCTTGGCCTTGAGTTTTCTCTTTCCCCATTGTTCTTCAAAAGAATGAAAATAAATAGATTCATAGGTATTTACTAACAAAATCACAAATAATAACTAACTAATTAATAAAACCCCAATTGATGAAAACCCCAATTGTACATGCAAGAATTAAAATTTTAAAATCAAGTTAAACTTACCCAAAATTAAACTTTGAAATCAAGATGGATATAATTTAGAATAGCTAAGGCTATCACAAATTACATTCTCAAAATCTTCAGTGATGGTTCAATAGTTCTTTTTAGCTCTGCTGCTACGAGGCGATAGGTTTTTAAAAAGAAAAGGTTAAAAACCTTTCATTAAATGTAATGGTATATAATTATACTATAATGGTAAAGTAATCTTTCTAAAACACATGTAAGTTGTAACGTAATCTTTCTAAAACATACTACATGTAACAATTAATCTTTTTGACAAATTACACGTCAACATCATACTACGTGTCACATTTCTGGAGTAAGTTTTTAGAAAAGGTTTTTGAAACCCATAGTTCTTCTGAAATACAACTTCAGCCGTTCATCTCTCGTAATCCAATGATTGTCATGATTTTAAAATATTAATAATTTAACACACACTAATGAATATTAATTATTAACTACATTCACTTAGAATAGCTTATCCATGAAATTTGAACTAGAAATGGTAAAGTTTGGAAACATTTAATTATTACATGAAACAAAAGTGCAACACAATTTTTTTTTATTATATAAGTCAAATTTTCATTACAATTCAAATATGCCCATAGACCATATCTATTAATGATTCTTATAATCAAAAGAAAAAAGAAAAGCAGTAGCACTTCGAAATTATTAAAACATTTTCATATTATATTTTTTAACATATGTGATTACAATTTATATCATTTCAAAAACCTTGGTAAGCTACTACCACCATAGGGAGACACAGTAGAGGGACTAGAGAGTAGAGACTATGTAGAATCATAGACTATTCGACTGAGGCTCCCTTCCTTCTATGTGGAATTCTGAAGAGAGGATAATTTCAATGAATTCTTCTAGCCACAGATAGTCCCTAGGTTCATCCAGTAGGTGCCACTTTCAGAGGAAATCCCTCCCAATCTGTGCCCACTTCCGATGATGAGTGAGCTACTCAGCATCAAGGTTCAGTAGGAATGGTTTCTTGGGAACAACTACTCTTGGTTGTAGAATCTTAGGAAAATCATTTTCCCAAGGAATTCCAACCCTAATTTCTAAAAATATGACAACATGCACATCGTCTTCGAGATACTATTCTTTGAAAAATTTCCTCAGAAGCATGATCATATCCACCTTTTCCCCCCTAGGTCCAATAGAGATGCCAAGAACCAAGACAAAATTTTGATGGTGACTCTATACCTATTTTCACTCTCCAAAAATTCACATCTGAGCACCATCCTTATAGCCTCCTTGGTGAAGGCTCCCAACTCATTAGAAATAGACACCAGGATTGGGTCTATGACCAAGCCCAAAAAGGCCTTCTAGTCCTCCAAGGAAGTGCATCTCAAATGAATTGGAGTGTCCATTCACATGACACAAACTATTCTAAAAAATATGCTTTCATAGAGAACCTAGCATTCACAGACTATTCTCACAAATATACTTTCACAATCGTAAATTAACGAGCATAGATCAATCTATTTATAAGTACCAATTGAAAACCATTCCCCTAAAGATCTAATTAAATTGTAAGATAAATGGTAACTATCCAAAAATCTCTAAATCTTTCATATTTAATGCAACATTGGGTGGAATTGGAAACAACACTTATGATAAGACATTTTCTATCTTGGGAATAATGAAGGCTGAAAGGATCATGCCATGCAGGTGGACATAACAATTATTTATTATAAAAAAACCTTAAAACATGTGCCCACTCCACAAAAACAATAAGAAAAGTACATTAGATGCAAAATGGTGGTAGGAAATGAAGCTTTACCATTGATTTAAGATCATTGAATAGTTAGAAAACAATGTCCTTATATGATATGACATTTTCATTCAAGCCTTAACTTTAAGGCATTAATCTATCGAGGTATATGATGTCACTGTCACACAAAACTGTTAGTGAAAATTGAAGGGGCCATCAAAGAAACTGTTTATTCACAATGTGCATTACTTTAATTGATGTCATGACTCATATACTCATCACCATTAATTAATATTTCTATCTAATATTACCAAATTTTCCAAAAGAATTATAATATTTCTATTTAATATTACAGTGTCACACGTCCATTCGATTACAACATATCAATGACCAAAGTTGAATTTTGGGCCTATTGTTGGTCTTCATAATATTTATGGAAAAGTCTTGGCGGAATCATGACACATGGTATGACACATATTGTTGGTCTTCATAATATATACAAAAAAATCTTAGTGGAGTCATGACATGTGGTATGACATGTGTCATACCACATGTCATGACTCCGCTAAGAGTTTTCCGTATATATTATAAAGACCAACAATAGGCCCAAAATTCACCTTTGGCTGTTGATATGTTGTAAATCCAACAGACGTGTGTCGTGTGAGTCTGTGACATCATAGTGATGGGAGTGGGACCCGATGCAACTTCAACATCAAATCACAACCATTGGATTAATAGAGATGAATGGTGGAAGGTGCATTTCAGAGGGAATGTGGTGTGATAACTCCTTTAGTGAAAACTCTCTCCAGAATCATCACACGTCATTCTTCAAATTTCCAATTATTCAATCGCCATACCAACTATAAATTTTTGAAAATGATTCACCATGACAAATAAATTAATTCAAATATTTGGAAAATAGTTTCACTATATTTTTATAAAAATGGTATCCGTTATTAAAATATTCACCAACCAATATCCATATTTTGAGACATAATTTGCCATCAATATTAATAATTTTATTAAAAAAAAATTATAGTCGCCATTTTTTTATAAAAATTGTATACACTATTAAAAAATTCATCACCAAGTATCCATATTTGGACACATAATTCACCATCACTATTAAAAATTTTCCCCCGAAAACACATGTGATTTGCCACAATTTTATACTTTTTGTGAGGGGGGGGTTCCTTAAAGTTATCCCTGATCCTTACTTGAGATTACTCTTGGCTTCTCCAAATTACTATCCTCATTATTGACATACCCAAAAGGGCTACAAGAAAAATGCAAAGGCTGTGAAGTAGAAATAATGGATACTTCCTAAGGAGTGTAGACCCATGGGGTGAAAGAAGCACTTGTATTAGTATCTTTCCCCTAGTGGCTGTGGTTTGTAACCAAAGTGCACGATGTAGAGACCACATGTCTTGATAGAGCCTGAGTGGAACTCTCTTTAGTCGGATAAGAAGTTGAGCCAACTGACTTCTTTTGGGTCAGATTTGAAGAGTTCTTTCCTTTATGAATTAAAGTGTTCCATTCATCCTTTTTCTCTCCCTCCACAAGATGAGAGTCAGTCTCCTTAGGAGGGGATTTCATCCAAAGGAAAATCCTTAATCTTATGCTTTATCGACTACCACCTATAACAGGTGTTGGGAAGATTCAATTAAATCACCTTCTAGGTGAAGGTAAGACCACCCACTTGAATTTCAATAAGTTTTTTGAGTTCATGATAGAGGTCGACCTCAACATAAACCATCTTTTGAGGAAAAGAATTGAAAAAATGATCAGTTTCAAGACAAACTACTTTGCCAACTGATTGAGAAATGGTTTTCATGAAATACCAACAAGGCAAGGGGACCCCCAACTTTTCTTCATCTGAGATGGTAAAGTCTCAATACCAACGCTAAAAGACTGAAAGAGAAGACCTAATGGTCCATGGCCCATGAGAGAGGATAGCCTCAACATGGGTAGCATTGGAAAATCAAAATAATAAAAATGCCTTGGTAAGGCTTTGAACACCATCAAGATAAAATACATACGGAGTCTAGGCTTTGGTCAACCATTCTTGCAACATGCTTTTAGGAGGGCCTACCCACAAAATATCTTATCAAGGTATTTTTCTCTAGCCACTCACAAGAATTATTAAAATCTTAAATGCGAAGCACAACATCAGGTGAGCGCATAACTTGTGAAAAAATTTTGGAACAAATTTTTGAGGATTTTTTTTCAAGGGCACCATGAGCTTTTGTCGCAAAAGCTCTAGCACCAACATCAACTGCAGTGATAAAGTTGTTTAGAGCCATAATAAACCTCAAGAATCTCATAGTAAATGTGGCATGAAACATATAGATATGGAACAATTTTTCAAAATTATATTATGCAACCCAAAATCCTAGAATAGCTCAAAGCACTCATCTCTCTCTCTCTCTCTCTCTCTCTCTCTCTCTCTCTCTCTCATTTCTCAACAATGACCAATACTAAATTTTGAAAGCACAAATAACTAAAAGAAAAAAAAAATGATGTTATGATATGATGAGCACACATAACATCATAACACCATTTTTTTTTTGAGAGAAACCCGATTAAAGGAAAAACCCCAATGGAGATGGTGCCCACTAAAATATCTCACTACTATAGTAATAAGTATCCTATTAAAGGTATAAGTACATAAGAAGGATAATGCACATGCATTCATGCTTACATCCTAGAGCTTACAACTCAATACAAAAGAATGATCTAACCCTTAGTTGGGTTCACTGATCGATCTTGATTACAAATTAAAAAATTTAGATAAAACTTTACAGTCCCAAAAACCAAACTAACAAATAGCATCAACTATGCCAATACAATTTCTATAAAGCTCTGAAGAATATCACTATCTTATCTTTTGATCTATCACTCTTCACATCATATCAAAAAATATCATTCATACTACATATCATATCACTTTCCATTGCATCCAAAACCTCAATATTTTATATGTGCCGGAAACATAAATTTTTTGACCCAACAAGCATATAATGAAATGTGTATTAGATTCCATTATACCTTGACTAAATCGTCACATAATAACTTTCTATGCAAACATAATATCCTCCATAGTCGGCTCTATCAATCATAACTATAAAACTAATTAGATCATCGATCTGGTAGGATCGCTAATCAATCTAATGTACTACTATCTCTCCATAAGATTGTTCTATGTCTGTGTGATACAAAGTTAACAATATCTCACACATCTAGTAACTTCAGACTCAGTGATGATTGGATTAGACATATCATGATGTCTACTTTCAAGCTCTAGATTTGTAGCTTCTAACACTTTGACCTCTATCTATATTGACTCGATCTCTTAACTTGTAGTATCCAATACTATTCTTCATACTTAGCTTCTTTTCATCACCAAAACATCTGGTATGAAAAATGTTTGAAATGTGGCCAAGAGTAAATTTTATAGTTTCCATCAATGACAACATATCATGTAGTATCAACTATCTCTTTTCTAGAATCTCCCCCTTTGTCATCGATGGAAACACTTAGTGAAAAATGACTAAGTGTCCAGTCAAAATGAAAAGTCTCAAAAACTCTCCCAAAAACTATACTCTCGCTAAGGTATACATCTCTCCCCTCTTAGGTATACATTCATTTTTCACTATATCTCCCTCTCTTCGACATCAATGGAAAAGGAGGGGCCAAAAATCCAAAACTTATCTACCAAATCTCCTATACAATTGGCATGTCTACATATGATATCATAGTTACAAGTACTTGAATACTTCTAGTAAATTATTCCTTTATGAAGATAAATCAGCATTGCAAGTCTTCTAGAAGATCTCAACAATCTAAATTTGACCACATAAGGCATATACAACCTTCTTTTCTTTTGTAACACATGATGGATTCACAAATTCATACACTTTCTTAGCTTCAATTAGCCCATTCTGAATACAATCCATTTAGGAACCAATAGGTTCTAAAGAATAGAAAATATTTCCTTCATCATAAGCCCTTCATCCTCAAGAATTTTTATTTTATCACTGATCATTACAATCTTAGAGTCAAACATTGAATTTTTCTCCTTGGCAAGATCAAACTTTTATTATTTCTCACTCAAAAAGGCTTCATTCTCTGAAACAAGTTTATCAATGTCCTCTACATGCACAAATTAGTCAATGTATAGTCGATATGCCTTTTTTCCTTCTTCATATCTTAAAATCCTTTATCTAATGACTCCTTATCCTTATAAAAAATATAAAAAATCTAATTGAAGTAGTTTTTCACGAGTTCATCTTTTACCTTAACTTCAACTTCCTTTTCTAATGACTCAAAGTGAGTATCAAACACATCTAATAAGCCTTCCAATTGATCTATATTAGAACTTCCAGGTTCTAATTTCATAGAAAAAATCTTCTCCAACACATTAGTTTCCCTTCCCAATGGTTTTCCACCTTGTTCACTCTTCTATTGTGTTCTTACCTTAGACTTAAAGTGTACTAACAATGAAATATTCATTAACTCATTATCATCTATTATGTCCAAGTTTATAGGTATTTGGGCTTGCATGCAACACATGTATATCCTGTCTCTTTCCAACAACTTTTTAGTTAGCTTAAATAATGGCTCTTCCCTTGCATGAAATTCTAATGTTCTTTGTTTAGTTTGTTCATATGATTACTTTTCTCATTCATCTATCCTTACATCTACTCCATTAGAGATCTTAGTATCTGCAATATTCTTAGCATGAAGATCTTGAACATAATTATTATGGTCATCAATATCCTTTTCCTCTTCAACTTCAACTAGTGTATTTGTAGTATGACCTTTGTAAGATATTACTTCTCTAATTTCCTCTATTAATATTTCAAACTTGTAATTCATTACTCTTGAGATATCTTCTCTATCATCTTCTACAATACCCAATGAAATAGGTACACTAGATATAAAGATATTGTCTTCCATGCCATATAAAGTAGATGTTTCATGTATATCGTATTTATCTTATCTCCTCTTTTTCCTTGGATCCTTCTTCTTTGGTGTGTCATGTTTGAACACAATAAGCATTTTTATAAATATATCATCTATTTCTATAATTATTTCTTTTGATCTTCCATTGATTTATATGGATTTTTCTTAAATTCATATCTTTTCTTCACAAGTGCATCAACAATTTGTGATGTATCCATTTTAAACTAATAAAATCAACAATTTTTTTCAAAGATAAATACCTCTTTTCATCAATCTAGGGTTTTCACGTGAAATTTGATCAGTTGCACAATTCACTAGTAGATCTCCTTCTTCTCAATTAATCACTCATTCTCTAGATAACAAGGTGTGAAATGAAGTGATAAGATGCATTTTCATCCTTGAATTCCTTCACTTAATCCTTGTTTAATGTTGTTCATTCCCTAGCTTCCAAAAAGATGATATTGTTGGTGAATTACATTCCTCTTGCAATACATGATAAGCTCACTAAATCTTTTACAATATGAAATATTGACTTAAAATTTTATTTTTGAACTCATGATACCATCGTAGCTTCCATCGTACCAACTTCAAGGAAGGATATAATTTTCTAATAAGAGATCCCCCTTAGGTGCTAAGACCTAATTAGTTTGATGATGAGGTATCCATACCAGGAGCTAGTGTGATGTGTCCAATTGAATCAATTTTTTTTTCATCACCCATTTCTTATTCATTTTCATCCTAACTTCGTCAACATCAATTGATTTTCCTTTATTTTCATTACTTGTACTATTCTTCTCAGTTGATCCATTTCTTTGTATTTCATTATTTTTCTATCTATAGTTTATAGCTATATGACCATAATTATTGCATTTGTAACATATGACATTTGGATTTTCATACCTCTTATTTATCTCATTGGTATTCAACCTATAGTCCCTTTCAATGTGGCCAAAAATTTTGCAATTAAAAATGTAGGATTACCTTTTTTTGTAGGATTGGTATTAGGTTTGGCATTTAATCTGCATTCATTAGATTTGTGTCCATACTGCTAACATGTGAAATAATATCTTGTAAATGGTGTAGTAGAAGTATTTCTCCTACACTCTCTTTCCTTGTGACCAAATTTTTTTCATGTGAAACATCTCCCATTGAAATTTTGCATAGTAGGCGATTTCTTAGGCTCTTCATTCTTTTGGTCTAAATCACTACTTTCTTATCCAGATTCGGAGATTTCTCCTTTCTCAAATCCAAATCCTTTCTTTTCTTTAGGTTCTCTCTAATTGAAAATGTTCTCATTAATTTTTTAAGTGCTAGAATTGAACTTTTCTTGAATCTCCTTAGCTTATGAAAGCTCTCTTTTAAATATCCCATTTACTCTATCCATCTCTTTCTCATTATGTTCAGATTCCTCAAGATAAACTAGAAACTATCTAACTTCATTATTAAACTTGTAGTATTCTTCTATTTTAGCCTTCAAGGATTACTCAAGAGTCTTCTTGGATTCTATCTCCTCAGTCATCTTGATTTCCATGGACTCCATCTCATTTTTTAGGTTGTCTCTTTCCTTTATAATCAAATCATACTCTTTAAGTTTTTCTTCTCTAGAAAGTGTCTAACCACTATCTTTCAATGATATTTGATCCACAAGGCCTTTCCTCTTATCTTTGGATTTACTCAATTGCTCTTTCAAGATTTCAATAAATCTATTAGTCTCTTTAAACTTTTCCTCTACATAAAGGATATGAGAAATGGATTTGTCTAGATCTTCAAGTTCATTCAAAAAATTCTTTTGAATATTGTTAGGTGCTTCCATTAGGATCTTGCTCAAGTTGTTAAACTTTTTTGAAGGAACTAGGCTTTGGTACCAATTGTTAGGATTAGGGAGCACTGAGATGGGGGTGAATTGGTGCAACAATATTATTAACTTTCTTAATCCAATAAAAAAATTTAAAACCACAAATAACTTAAAGAAAAAAATAGGATGAGAAACATAACATCATAACACCATGATTTTTTTTGAAAAAAATCTTGCTAAGGAAAAAAACTTGATGGGGATGGTACCGACTAAAATATCACACAATTGTATTAATAAGTACCATGTTAAAGGTATAAGTACTTAAGAAGGGGAATGCACATGCATACAGGCTTATACCCTAGATCTTATAACTTAATACAAAATAATAATCTTACCCTCAACTGAGTTCACTAATCAATCTTGATTACAACTTACAAAATTTAGATAGGACTTTATAGTCCCAAAGACCAAAGTGACAAATGGCATCAACATTGCCAATATACTTCTAACGAAGCTCTGAAGAATATCATTAGCTAGTTTTCTAATCTTTCAATCTTCACATCACATCAAAAAATATCATTCATATTACATATCATATCACTTTCCATCATATCCAAAAACTCAATCTTTTATATGTTCCAAAACTATAATTTAGTCAACCTAAGAAAGCATATAATGAAACATGTAGAAGTTTCCATTATATTAATCATTTTTATTCATACTTAGCTTCTTTTCATCACCAAAATAATAAATAAGAAAAATCTGAAAGGTGGCCACTTGAATAAAGTGATTAGTTTCTAGCAATGACAATATATCATGCACTATCAGTTGTCTCTTGCTAGCAATCTCCCCCTTTATCATTGATGGAAAGACTTAGGGAAAAATGACTAAGTTTCCATTCAAAATTACAAGTCTCAAAAAATCTCCTAAAAATTGTACTCCCCCTAAGGTATGTACAACTCTCCCTACTTAGGTATACATACATTTTTCACTATATCTCTCCCCCTTTGACATCAATAGAAAAAGTGGGGCCAAAAAGCCAAAAATTATCTACTAAAACTCTTATACATTGTGCATATATTCATATGATATCATACTCACAAGTACTTGAATACTTCTTAAAAATTCTTCCTTGATGAATAAAATTAAGCATCCCAAGTCTTCTGTAAGCTCTCAATAATGTGAATTTGACTAGATAAGGCATATATTGCCTTCTTTGCCTTCACAACATCTAATGGATTCAAAAATTCATAGACTTTCTTAACTTCAATTATCCCACTCTGAATATAATCTAATTTAGGAATCAATCGGTTCCAAAGATCTAAAAACCTTCTCTTCATCATAACTCTTTCATCCTCAATACTTTTGATTTTATCATTGGTCTTTACAATCTCAGAGTCAAACATTGCAGTTTTCTCCTTGGAAGGATCAAACTTTAATTCTTTCTCACTCAAAAAGGCTTTGTTCTCTGATTTTTTTTTATCAATGTCATTTACATGCATTGAATAGTCAATACATAATCTATATGGCTTTTATCTTTCTTCAGATTTTCATTTCCTTTATCTAATGAATTCTTATCCTTGGACAAAATATAAAAAATCTAATTGAAAGGTTTGCATGAATTCATCTTTTACCTTAACTTTAGCTACATTTTCCAATAACTCAAAGTGACTATCAAATACATATAATAAGCCTTCTAATTGATTTACAGTACAACTTCCAGGTTCTAATTTCACAAGCACAATCTTCTTCATATGTCGTCACTTCATCAACATCATTTTCTTTTCCTTTATTGTCATTTCTTACACTATTCTCCTCAACCAATCCATTTCTTCTTATTTTATTATTTTTCTATAGTTTCTAGCTATATGATGAAAATTATTATATTTGTACCAAATAAGATTCAAATTTACATACCTTTGATTTATCTAATTGGTCTTCAACCTATAGTCCCTTTCAATGTGGCCAAAATTGTTGCATTTGAAACATGTATGATTACCTCTATTTATAGGTCTGGTATTAGGTCTATCTTTAAATATGTATTCATTAGAATTGTGTCCATACTTCCAACATGTGAAACAATAAATTGTAAATCATATAGTATAATTATTTCTCTTGCATTCTCTTATCCAGTGACTAAATTTGTTTCATGTGAAACATATCCCATTGAGATTTTTTATAGTAGGTGATTTCTTAGGTTCTTCCTTCTTTTTGTTTGAATCACTATTTTCTTGTCCATATATGGATCTTTCTCCTTTCTCAAATCTTGGTCCTTTCTTTTGTCTAGGGGCTCTCTAATTTTTTATAGTCTCATTAAGTTTTTTAGTGCCAGACTTGAGCTTTTCATGAAACTCCTTAGCTAATGCATTCTCTCTTCTCAATATCTGATTTACTCTATCCATCTCTTTCTCATTATATTTAGATTCCTCGAGATAAACTTCCAACTATCCAACTTCACTGTTCAACTTGTAATATTCTTTGGTTTTAGCCTTCAAGGACTTCTCAAGAGTGTTATTGGATTCTATCTCCTAATTCATCTTGATTTCCATGGATTCCATCTCAATTTTTTGGTTTCCTCTTTCCTTCACAATCATATCATAATCTTTAGGTTTATGTTGTCTAGTAGGTGCAGAGTCACTTCATTTCTATGATAGTTGATTTATAAGCTCTTTCCTCTTATCTCTAGATTGCCTCAATTTTTCTTTCAATACTTTAATTAATCTATCACCCTATTTCAAATTTAATTGTATATTAAGGATGCAAGGATTCGATTTTTCTAGATCTTCAAGTTCATTCTAAAGCTATTTCTAAATATGTCTAGGTGCTTCCATCAGGATCTCCCTCAAGTTGTTAAAAGTTTTCAAAGGAGAGGGGTCAGTGAGCCGGTGCAACAATATTGTTAAGTTTCTAAATCCAATACCAAAATTTAAAACCACAAATAAATGAACGAAAAAAAAAAAGGATGAACATACATAACATCATAACACCATGATTTTTTTTTAGGAAAACCATGTTAAGGAAAAAACCCTAGTGGGGATGGTACCCACTAATATATATCACTACTACAATAATTAGTACATTGTTAAAGGTATAAGTACATAAGAAGGGGAATGTGCATGCATTTAATCTTATAGCCTGGATCATGTAGCACAATGAAAAGTAATGATCTGACCCTTAGTTGGGATCACCAATCAATATTGATTATAACTTACAAAATCTAGATAGGACTTTACAATCCCAAAAACTAAACTAACAAATAGCATCTACTATGCCAATACTATTCTAATGAAGCTCTAAAGAATGTCACTAGAATATTTTCTAATATGTCAATATTTGTATCACATTACAAAATATAATTCATACTACATATTATATCACTTTCCATCACATTCAAAAACTTGATCTTTTATATGTGCCAAAAACATAACTTAGTTAGCCCAACAAGAATATAATGAAACATGTAGAAGATATCATTATACCTTGAATAAATCATCACATAATAAATTGATATACAAATATAATATCCCCCATAGTTGTCTTTATCAATCATAACTATCAATATGATTGGATCATTGATCTAGTAGGATCACTGATCAATCCAAAAAACTAGAAGCCCTTTATAAGATAGTTATCTATCTTCCTGATACACAGTTAAGATTATATCATGAACCTAGTAACTTCATAATCTATGATGTTAAAATTATACATATCACGATGTCTACTTTCAATCTCTATCTTCACATCTTCTAACTCCTTGACCTCTTTCCATAATGAATTGATCTTTAAACATGTATCCTACACTGTTCTTCATACTTAGCTTATTTTCGTCACCAAAACAATATGTAAGAGAAATATATGAAATGTGGACAAGAGTAAAGTGTATATTTACCAACAATGACAACATATCATTAACTATCACCCATCTCTCCCCAAAAATCTCCCCCTTGGCATACATAGCAATACTTAGTTAAAAATGACTAAGTGTCTAGTCAAAATTCCAAGTCTCAAAAACTCTCCCCAAAAATGTACTCCCCTAAGGTATAAATCTCTCCTCTCTTAGGTATACATGCATTTTTTACTATATCTCTCCCACTTTGACATCAATGGAAAAGGAAGCCCGACAAAAAGACAAAACTTATCTACCAAAACTCCTATACAGTTCATATAAAATCTAGTTTATCAATCAATAGGTTCTGAAGATTTGAAAAACTTCCCTTCATCCTAAGCCTTTCATCCTCAATAATTTTGATTTTATCATTGATCTTTATAATCTTAGAGTCAAACATTGAATTTTTCTCCTTGTAAAGATAAAACTTTAATTCATTCTCACTCAACAAGGCTTCATTCTTTGAAATAATTTTATTGATGTCCTTTACATGCGCAAAATAGTCAATGCATAATCTATATGCCTTTGTTCCATTTTCAATTACCTTCTTCATATTTTCAAATCCTTTATCCAATGACTCCTTATCCTTAGAAAAATTATAATAAAGATGATTTAAATAGTTTTGCATGAATTCATATTTTACCTTAACTTCAGTTGCCTTTCCCAATGACTCAAAGTGATTATCAAACACATCTAGTAGACCTTTCAATTGATCTACAATAGAACTTCTAGGTTCTGATTTCAGAGGTACAATCTTCTTCATCACATTAGATTCTCTTGCCAATAATATTCCACCTTGTTCACTTTTCTATTATGTTCTTACCTTAGCCTTAAAGTGTGCTAATATTGAAATATTTATTAACTCATCAGCATCTGTTGCATACAATTTTATAAGTGTTTTTTATTACATTCTAGACACATATATCATGTATATTTCAAACAATTTTTTGGTTAGCTCAAGTAATAGCTCTTCATCTACATGATTTTTTTATTTTCTATGTTAAGTGTGTTCTTATTATTTCTTTTGGTAGTCATCTCTCCTAACATATTCTCCATCATAGATCTCAACATCTTCCACATTCATAGCATCAAGATCCTGAACATCATCAATATGTTCATCAATCTCCTTTTCCTCTTCAACTTCAATAGGTGTATCTGCAATATGACCTTTTTCAAACATTAGTTCTCTGATTTCCTCTGCTAATATTTCAAACTTGTAATTCATTAAACTCCTTGGATATCTTCTCCATCATCATCTTTAGTACTCAATGAAATAGGCATCAGGCTATATAAAGAGACCTTGTTCTATACTAGAGGAAGTAGATGGTTCATGCATATCATATGTATCTCCTCTTCTCTTTTTCCTTGGATCCTTCTTCTGCGATGTGTCATGTTTGAAATGATTAAGCATTTTTCTAAATATATCATCTATTTCTAAATGATTTCTTCTGATATTCCATTAATTTATATGGATGTTTCTTGAATTCATATCTTTGCTTCACAAGTGCATCAACAATTTGAGGTGTATCCATTTTACTCTGATGAAATCAACAATTTTTTCCAAAGATTTTCACCATTCTAGGTTTCTCATACAAAATTTGATCGATTACACAATTTCTTGGTAGATTTCCTTCTACTTAGGAAATCAATTATTCTCTAGATATAAAGGAGTGAAATGAAGTCATAAGATTCATTTTTATCCCTGAATTCATTCATTTTAGCTTCATTCAATGTCATTCATTACCTAGCATCCAAAAAGATGATATTACCAGTGAATTACATTCCACCCGTGATGCATGATAAGCTCATGAAATATTTCACAATTTGAAATATTAAGCTAAAATTTTATTTTTCAACTCATGCTACCATCATAGCTTCCACTATGCCAACTTCAGGGAAGGATATAATTTTTTGATAAGAACTCCCCCTTAGGTCCTAAGACCTAATTGGTTTTATGATGAGTTTTCCACACCAGGAGCTTGTGTGACATGTCTAGTTGAATCATTTTTTTCTTTCCTCACTCATTTATTATTCATTTCATTCCTCACTTCATTAACATCAATTTCTTTTCCTTTATTATAATTTCTTGCATTGTTCTTCTTAATCGATCAATTTATTATTATTCCAGTATTGTTGTATCTATAGTTTCTATCTATATGACCAAAATTATTGCATTCGTAACATCTATCATTTGGATATACATACTTTTGATTTATCTTATTGGTCTTCAACCCATAGACCCTTTCAATATGGCCAAAAACATTTCATGTGTAACATGTAGGGTTACCTTTATTTGTAGATCTACTATTAGGTATAGCTTTAAATATGCATTCATTATATTTTTTTTCATACTACCAACAGGTGAAACAATATCTTGTAAATGGTGTAGTATAAGTATTTCTCCTGCATTCTCTTTTCCTATGACCAGATGGGTTTCACATGAAACATCTGCCATTGAAATTTTGCATAGTAGGTGATTTCTTTGGTTCTTTATTATTTTTTCCAAATCACTACTTTCTTGTCCAGACCCAAAGCTTTCTCCTTTCTCAAATACCAATCCTTGCATTTCTCTAGGTTATCTCTAATTTGTAATTTTCTCATTAAGTTTTTCAATGCTAGAATTAAACTTTTCTTGAATATCCTTAGTTGATGCAAGCTCTCTTCTCAATATCTAATTTACTCTATCCATATCTTTCTTATTATTTTTAGATTCCTCAAGATAAACTTGCAACTATAAAACTTCACTATTCAACTTGTAGCATTCTTTGGTTTTAGCTTTCAATGATTTCTCAAGAGTCTTCTTGGATTCTATCTCCTCAGTCATATTGATTGTCATGGATTCCATCTCATTTTTAGGTTGTTTCTTTCCTTCATAATTAGATCATAGTCTTTAGGTTTTCCTTCTCCAACAGGTGCAGAGTCACTTCCTTTCTATGATAGCTGATCCATAAGGTCTTCCCTCTTGTCTCTAGATTACCTCAATTTATCTTTCAAGATTTCAATAAATATATCTGACTCTTTCAACATTTCTTCTAGATCAAGGATGTGAGCATTGCAATTTCCTAGATCTTCAAGTGCATTCAAAAGCTACTTTTAAATACTATTAGATGTTTCAATCAAGATAGGTGCATGAGAACCTAAGCACTGGGAGGTTTTAGGAAGTTAAAGGTAATAATATGAACAATTTTATTGTATTTGGGTTATTCATGATGTATTTATGTCATTTGAGTCAAGTGAATCCAAGTGTAAAGCTATGAAAAGCCTAAGTTGTAAAAGTTGTCCCAGTTGTCCATTCAAGACCTAGATTGGTCAAATAGTCAAATTTATTTAAAAGACCCATGGAGGGGTGAATTTTTTGTGAAAGTTAAAATTGAGTACATTTTAACATGTTAGGAAGGTTCCTACCAAGTTCCAAGGTAATTTTGTAAAAGATGCCAGAGTTGCATAAAAGTTGCAAACTGCAACTTTGCAAAGTTGAACCAAATGTTGCTAATAGGTGATTGATTGGTCCAAGATGGTTTAAAAAGTTGAAAAATCTCAATAAAATTATAAAATGGAATTTTAAATTTGAGTTTGTGTGGTAATGATCAAGTTACAAGAATGAATTTAAAGATGTAGCATTTATGTCTCTAATTGTCACCCATTCTGCAGATTTATGGGGACAATCATGGAAGCCTTGAACTCAAATAGAATGGATCATCATGAAATGGCACAGGAAGTTTGGATAATATAGGATAACACAATCCAAAAAAAATTGTAATGTATTTTGTTAATGATTAAATAAATCCTTTAGAGTTACTTTCATTGAATTGAAAATTATTGTTGCAAATTGTTGTTTCTTGGCATTTTGTTATATGTAAATGGATTGAATGAGTCTTGATATCTATGGGAAAGTATAGTTAAAGAAATATATTTATTTGGAATCCATTATGAGGTCATTCGATGGCCTATATATGATAAAATATTTTTCTAATTCTTTCAAACTACATGAAACCCTCAAGGATGGCTACCTATTTTGGTAGAAAGAAAATAATTTTCATTTGCACCATTGGATCGACTTATAAATTGGGGATTATATCTATAGGTAAACAATATACAAACTAAGTAGAGAGATTTTGAAAATTTGAAGCCTAGTTAAATTTATTAATGACTGATCACACAGTTATTCATGACCAAAATACAGTAGTTTTTTTTGTTTGGACTAAGTTTTGCATGATGTTAATTGTTATTTATGTTGAATGACTTTAAATGGAATATGAATGTTTTAAAATGAAAAGTAAATTTATTTAGACTCTTTAATAAGAAATTGAGATGTGTTTATGTTAGTTTGAAGGGACTAAACTAGTAGTTGCAATCTAACTATTTAATACAAGACAATAATAATTAATGGTAAGATTTTAAGGGTTGGAGTAATGTATCTCTTGGAAGAAATAGGATGAGACATGGTGAATTTTTTGGTAATTCCTTATGATAAGTATATTGGTAACTTGATAATATGTATATGTGTAATCTATAATGGTGACTATGATTTGATTATGCATCTAATATGTTTTTACTATGATAGAATAATGTTTGGATCAATATGATCCTAGGAGATTGAAAGGTTTATCATGATTCTCTACATCCAAATGTATCAAAGCTAGAAGAGCTTGAGAATGTGAGGAGTAGAAATTCACAATATTACCTATCCCAAGAAGGATTTGTTATTTGTTCTACTAATGAAGTTTTTGGTTGCAAGTGGTCATCCATCTAGTTGCAAGTTGGTAGATAGGAAGGTCTATCAAGGGCTGCAAGGATGGTCTCAGGTAGTAGGAGATGGTCATTTGGTTTCCAAAAGTCATAGGGAGAGAGGTAAGGAAGGGACTCTTGGGTGAGGCACAATAGTTGGTGAGGTGATGCAGCATGGAGAGTTGGATACAAGGTTGGTAGTAGAATCATGGATAGAAGCCTTTACAACTCCATTGGTAGGAGTCACAAAAATATTGCTTGAAGGAAGGTAGAAACAACATAAATCATATGAAAGAAGCATGAAGTGGTGCAAATGAGGAAAATGTCAAATATTTCACTCAAAAAAAATTATTCCAGGTCATTGTAACCATGTTTCCAAGAGGCTTGGAAACTTATCAAGGTCAGGAGTATGGTGCAGGTGGACCTAAGTACTAGGAGGTTCCATGAGGTTGAAGGTCATAATATGAACAATTTTATTTTATTTGGGTCATTCGTGATGTATTAAGGTCATTTGAGTCAAGAGAACCTAATTGTAAATATATGAAAAGCCAAAGTTGTAAAAGTTGTCCTAGTTGTCCATTCAAGACCTAGATTGGTCAAATGGTCAAATTTATGTAAAAGACCCATGGAGGGGTGAATGTATTTTGAAAGGTCATATTGAGTCCATTTTAACATGATAGGAAGGTTCCTACCAAGTTCCAATGTCATTTTGTAAAAGATGCCAAAGTTGCATAAAAGTTGCAAAGTGCCACTTTACAAAAGTTACACCAAATGTAGCTAATAGGTGGTTGATTGGTCCAAGGTGGTAAAAAAAGTTTAAAAATATCAAGAAAATTATAAAATGTCATTTTCAAGTCAAGTTTGGGTGGTGGTGATCAAGTTATAAGAAGGAATTTAAAGATGTAGCATTTATGTCTCTATCACCCATTCTGCAAATTTATGGGGACATACATGGAGGTCTTGAATTAAAATAGAATGGATCTTCATGGAATGGTGTGAGAAGTTTGGATAAGATAGGTGAACATATTCCAACAAGTTTTGTAATGTATTTTGTGAATGATTATGTTGGTTCCTTTTTCGTCTACTTGCAGATTTACAATTTGATCAACAAACTAATGTCTCTAATTCTTTAAACCCACTCCAAATCTGACAAGAAAAAGAACAAATTAACAAGGACTAAGGTATTAGTCTTTCTACACTTTGAGACTTAATGTTCATGTGGGTATACCTATGTATTCACTTCTTAAAAGGAATCAGTAAAACCTATTTACATTTATTCAATATAAATACTATACATTAGTATCCTTAACACATTGACTGAAATATTTTATCATATATAAGATGATTGATGATGAAGAATTTCTTCCTAAGAACAAATTGGTGTCTTATTTTAGGGAATAGATTCAAATACAAAATACATCAATAGAAAATTTAACTCAAACACACCCAGACCCTAGAATAAGTGCTCTGTAGATTATTCCTCTCACTCTCACACTCAGATATCAAATTCTAACAAGTATTATGAACTCTCTGAAATTACCCCAAAGAATTACCCCTCCCTTGAAAGGAACTCAAAAATAAATTCAAAATTTACTTTGTAAACCATACATTAAATTGCCTTGCAATATTATAATATAATAATTCAAGATCACAACAAGAAGACATTCAGAAATATAAGATGGAATTCTAGTGTATTCTCATTAAAAAATTTCAGTATCAGTACATTGAAAATGGCAGAATGACAAAACAAAAATCTAGATCAAAATTCTCTTTGTTTAGTTGCTAATTTCACCATCCCTTTAGAAATACAACAACTAGCTATATATATCACTCACTAGCCATCTTAGAATCTTGGAAAAATTGGGATGCAACAAGCTTTAGATGGCTTAGGGAAAAATTAGGGTTTCCAACAACTACAAACACCTACAAAAATCAAGAAATTTACTATAGAAAGGACATGCCAGAAAATCTTGAGAAAAATGATCCAATTTGATCTTCAATTAAAGCTAAAACCCTACCAACGAGCCACAAGGACAAGAAAAATCCCTTTGGTGTCTAACAAGATCATTACTTGGTAGATTGGCCACCCTTGCAATTAATAACTAATCCTTTAATGTAGTTATTCTCTTTTTAAAACAATCAGATATGATTAGATCAGTAGGAGTATTCAATTCTCAACTGCTTCGGCCCTAGAACAAAACAAAATTAGATTTGGCCTGTCATTTCTGGCTTAGCAATTCAATCCCACCAGAAAAACCCTTAAACAATTTGAAAAACTAGCCACAATGGTTAATCAACAAAATTTAAAGCATACTCATTGATCCTTAGCTTTCCTGGCACATCATTTGGTTCATGAAAATAAAATAAAACCTATGATTGACTTAAAATTTTATTTGCCACATCATTTCCCTATGTGAGCAATCAGAAGAAAACACATCAGCAACACCTAGCACTGATGACCCACCTTTTTATTTGTCTTTCTTTAGACAATATCAAACGGTTGTTGCAATCCAATGATTAATAAAGGTTGGTTACTTTCGTTTGAGGCATCATGCCCACCATAGATATTTCTTAGGTTTTAACCAAACTTAACATATTTTACTAACTGTGCCCACTTGATACTAACCGCCAGAATAACCTTAACCCAACATTTTATTAGAAGCTTTCAAACTATGCGATTCCAATGACAAATGTGGATAGGTGGCAATCAGTCATGATCCCATGATCACTAATCATTAAGCACATTTCCTTTGCGGCAACACAACCACTGTCAAATCTGACTACTCTTTACTCTTACTCCAACGTTTGGCCCCACTGACGTCACTCCTGTCGACTGGAAGATCTAATGGTCAACATGATCCTACGATCACTATCAACTAAGCATGTTCCCATTAAGGCTTTACACCCATCATCTTATCAAAACTAACCTGCAATGTCTTTACCATTTTCTCTAAGTCACAAGCACCTCTTACTAACTATTACTTTATCCAGTGAACTGGTGACTAATTGTTATCTCACAATCTCTGAATACTTGTCTTGACCATGCTTAGTTAATGAGATTGAGTGAAAAAGGATTTCTCATAATGGTTGGATGTGAGCTCTAACCATAGTCCTGTCATGAGATCTAGCGATATCCCTTGATCTTTCCCATCATCTATGGTTGTTGCTTAATATCCAAATGTTTCATGACTTAACTGTTACTTTATGAGACTTGAAGATAGCCACCTTGCCAGGTCAATGAATGCTAGATACTTAACCACCAACATTGTGAGATCAAGTCCTTCACTTTATCGTTGAATCTCTAGATCCAAATAGACTTTATTGCTTCTTCATGAGATTCAGATATAAATGTCTCTCTTAAAACTTATTTCCTTTGTCTCTTGGTCTCTAAATGATCCTTGACTTAACTATTACCTTGTGAGACTCAGAGAAAATCACCATGCCAGATCGTTGAAGGTTAAGGCATCACCACTAGACATTTGGGAGACTTAGGGAAATCTTTAATTTCCAAGTCGCTAAATGAAAACAACTAACTTCCTAGGACTTGGAGATTAAGAGATAAGCCAAAATGTTAAGCCCTTTACCTTTCTCACTAAATCATCAAAGGACTGTCAGGTTTTGCACTACATATCGACTGAGCCCGAAAGACATAACACTTTTAAAACATTAGGACTTACGAAAAATTGAGAGGCATCATTGGGTTTTTATAACTTGAAATATTTTGCCCCGCCCGATGATAACTTAAGACATGTGCAAAAAATAAGAACTTAAGTGACCCAAAAAAGTAACAAGGAAATAGAAAAGGGATAGGGTTTTATGGACTTAGAATTTTTTTTTGTAACCCTAGCATAGATAAACACTATTTCATCATACCTTGACACAGGATATGGAAAATTTTAAATATTTTGTACGAATGAAGACCATTTTCAACTGATTTTTTCTATGACAAGAAAATGGGCTAATAGAGTAAATAAATCCTTTAGAGTTACTTGCATTGAATTGACATCTATTGTTGTAGATTATTGTTTCTTGGCATTTTCTTATATGTAAATGGAATGAATGTGTCTTGATATATATGATGAAGTATAGTATGATGAAATATATTTCTTTTTAATCCATTATGAGGTCATTCCATGGACAATGTTAAAGGTCTTGCTAATTCTTTCAAACTACCTGAAATCCTCAAGGAGGGTTACCCGTTTTGGTAGAATGACAATAATTTTCATTTGCACCATTGGATCAACTTATTAATTGTGAACTATATCTATACATAAACAATATGCAAACTGAACAAAGAGATTTGGAAATGTACAACCTAGTACAATTTATTAATGAGTGATCATGATAGTTATTCATTACCAGAATACAATAGTTTTCTTGTTTGGACTGAGTTTTGTATGATGTTAATTTTTATTCACGTTGAATGACTTCAAATGACATATGAATGTTGGAAAATGACAAGGAAATTTATTCACTCTTTAATAAGCATTTGAGATGGGTTTATGTTGGTTTGAAGGAACTAAACTAGTAGTTGCAGTCTAACTATTTAATACAAGATAATCACAATTAATGGTAAGATATCAAGGGTTAGAGTAATATATCTCTTAGAAATAATTGTTGGATATTGCTGATGTATTTAATATGTTTAATCACCACATTATCTTGTTGAGTGGTGTTGGAATCATATTGTTTTCAAGTCATGTTTTGTCACTGATGTCAACATATGTTTCTATGAAGAAAGAAAACTAGTTATTACAGTATAGAGATACTGTATAGATGATTCAGAATGAGTGAACACATATTTGTGTACAAAAAGGTGTTGTGATCTTATATTTGAGATTTCATGCTGTAATAATTCATATTGTTTGAGTTACAAAAGATTTAGTAAAGACTGGTTACTAGATTGTGACAGTGAAAGTTAACAGAGTAAGTCTTTGAGTTTTGAGTATATCTTACAAGCGACGTGAATTCAGTGTATGCAAGCTTAAGGGATGATAGATAGAATAATGAGGAATGTTCATTGATCTTAGAAAGTTATGGAAGGCATGATGATGTCAGCAATGGTGTTCTCTCTAGAGGAGAACTATTTGGGGCCAACTTCAGAATTGAACAATGTATTATGAATGGTGAGCATGAATTACAGAGTGCGAACCTTAATTGTTAAAATGTAATTGTTATATACTTGTTCTTGTAGAATATGAAAGCCTAATTGGCCAACCTAATCATTTATTTGTAAGAGGGTATATATGTAAGATATTTTCTTTTGAAAAGATGTTATAGTATGAATGTGATGTAAAAGAGGATTTTGGAAGCTATGAGCTTGTATCTGCTAGATGTAGACCAGAGGATAGTTTACACTTCATTGGAACTGACCAAGAAAAGATAGTTTCTATTAGAGAGTTCAAGGATTGTGTATTTCCTTACATACACTTGTATTTCAAAAAGGGAGTTCTGAATGTGGACATAACCTTCTTTGGGAAGTGAGCCTAGGCAGTGAGCCTACTCTTTTCTTTGACTCCTAACAGGGTTTGTCCTTTAACATGGGTTGTCTACTATAATGTCTTAATCAGCTCCTAGTAGGGCTAGATCTTTTAATAGAGATACAATACTCCTAGTACATCATTTGTGGGTGTTAATTCCCACCAGGGTTTCACCTTTAACATGGTTTCCTCAACAAAAAAATATGGTTTCATTATGTTCTTACTATGTTATCATTTGACTTCGTATTTCTACTATTCAATGTTCAAAGTTTAATATTTTTTCCTACAACTGATTCTTAGAGAGAAATCTTGACAGCTTGAGGTGATCTTGGAGATGGCATTCTATAGGAAGGATAGTCAAAAATTTGATCCTAAAAACTTTGACAGCTAGAAGAACAAGATGAGAACCCATTTAATATGTTTGTGTATTGACTATTGGATGATCACAAAATATTGTTTCATTGTGTTCTTACTATGTTATCATTTGACTTAGTATTTTTGTTATTCAATGTTCAAAGTTTAATAATTTTTCGTACAACTGATTCAAACCCCCCCCCCCCCCCCTCAGTTTTATTGGTGGACTGTTATTCATAGCACTTATTTACAAGACCAAATTTCAAGCTATAGAAGAGATTATACCTTTGACTAAAAACTTTAGCAAAGAAATTTTGATTGCAAAGATAACTACCTTTGAAGCTACAAAAATGGGAGATTCTTTACCTAAAATTGAAATAGCATTTAAGGCATCTACACACAAAAAGACAATATCTAGAATTGCGAGCACTAGCAGTGATAATATAAAAGAATAACTTGGTGAATATGCTAATGAATGGGAAAATATAAAAGAAGAAGAAAGAAAGCTAGATGAACTTGTTTCCCTGATCGCTAGAAGAGAAAAGAGAGGTAAGGGTAAATTTGAAGGAAAGTTACCTTTGAAATATTTTTCATGCTATAAGATAGGCCACTTTGCATCTAGATGTCCTAAAAGATTTCCTAAACACAAACCTAAATATTCAAAAGAAAAGGATTGTTATTATGCTAGTGAAGATATTTTTTATGATGAAGAGATTGGATTTATTGCTATCAAAGATGAAAGACCATTACATGAAGAAAAAGCTTTAGTATCACATGTTGATAAGAAATCTGAATGGGTCATAGAACATGGTTTCTTACATAATATGACTGGAGATAAAGACAAGTTTGTTAAACTAAATAAGTATGATGGTGGTGTTGTAAGATTTAGAGACAACATTCCTATACCTATCATAGAAGTAGGATCTATTTCTTTGGATGGAAGGACTAATACTGACAATGTACTACTTTTTGATGGACTTAAGCATAAATTGTTGAGTGTTGGACAACTGATGGACAAAGGATATCAATTAAAGTTCATTGATGGAATTTTTTTTATCTGAAGTAAGATAGGAAACTTGATTGCAACTAGTACTAAAACCAGACGTAATGGATTTGAGTTAAAGACATCCGAAGCTTTTTGTTTTGTTGCAAAGATAGATAATAGTTGGTTATGGCATAAAAGGTTTTTTCATGTTAATTTTTATAATATTATGAAGGCAAGCTTGACAAATTGAGTAAGAGACCTACCTAAAATTGTTAAACCATCTAACACTATGTGTAGAGAATGTGTTATAGGAAAGAAGACTAGAAGCAGTTATAAAAGTACATCATATACAACAAAATGAAAGTTGGATCTAATACATACTGACCTATGTGGACCTACAAGGACAAGATCATACTATGGTGAAAGGTACTTTATACTTTTTGTTGATGACTTTTATAGAATGATGTGGATCACTTACTTGAAAGAGAAATCAGAAGCATTTGACAAATTCAAGTTATTCAAAGAAAAAGTAGAAAATGAATCAAGCTTAAAGATAAAATGTTTGAGATTAGATAGAGGTAGATAATTTACTTCAGATCTATTCAATTCATATTGTGAAGAGAAGGAATAAATAGATAGACATCTACTCCTAAGACTCAATAGAAAAATGGGATAGAAGAGTGAAGGAACAAAAAAATGTTAGATGTTGCTACGACAATGTCACTAGAACGAAATGTATCTCATGTAAATTAGAGGGAAGTTGTGATGCAAGGGCATCCTAGGGTACTCAGTGAATTTTCTTGGAGGTGTGTTGTTTTGGTGCTATGGTACTCGGTTGTAGCTTTAACTGATGGTCTCAGTTATTGAAGGAAGCTCAGTCGCTGAAGGAACTCGGTGAGACTTCTTGTGCTTAGTGGAACTGCTGCTCAGTAATGCCTATGTTTCTCAGTGTTTCTTGGCTTGGTTGGTTGTTTCACTGGTGCTTGGTAGTTATGGTTTACCGATTGGAGTTCTTGGTGATTCGATTGGATGACTTGGTGCATTTATTGTTGGTATCTTTTGTTGTATTCTTCTATGTACATCTAGAGGCCAACATGGAGAATTAAATAATTGTAAGGATATTTGAGAGCTGACTTTTATTGCATTTAATATTTGTTTGTAGGAGTTAATTGTTTCTTCCAGCCGACTTGTGGCTGAAGATTAGTATTTAAGGAGTGTTTGGGTAGTTGTTTAGGATAGGAGTCCAAAGTGGGAGATAGAAGTGAATTTATGGAAAAGATCTTGGATCATATGAGATCTGGCAGATCAAATTAATTTCTGATAGTTTGTAATAGAAGAGCTAGTGGTTTGCATGCTTGGAGACAAGGAGATTTCTTGGTGGCTTGTGAGAACAAGTTCAGATCTACCTTAGGGTTTCTATCAGTTGTTGATTTGTCTCAAAAATTAACTAGCTAGAGTTGGATTGGATCTTGTTGTTCTTGCAGAATTACTTTTGTTTGTAATTGACCCTAACCTGGTAGGCCTTACAACCAGGCATTTTAATAAAATAAATCTGATTTGAGTATATCTTGTTGTGTTTTTTCCTCCATGTGGTTGATTGGCTACAAGGTTGGATTGTCCTTCATTGGATCCACCATCCTTGACTGCGTTAGGTGGTATTAGAGTTGAGTTGATCTTGTTGAGAGAAGGTTGACCTAGCAAGGCTGATCTTGAAAAGTTGATCTTGTTGGTGAAGAGATCATATGATTTAAGTTGCAAATCCATGGCACTGAACTTATGGAATCTTGACCTAGTTGTTCATGCAAGGTGGCAGGCTGATCTGACTTCCATACAACTTGAAAGTTGTCAGAAGGTGGTCAGTGTAGGGTTTTGTTGTAGAGGGTTTTCTTATATTTAAGGATGCCTCTGAGAAGATTGGACCCTAGGGTGATTGTGAATCTCTGTGATACTATGGAATCTAGGATTACAAAGAAGATAAAATTTGATTTCAGATCTTAGATGGAGTTGATGAAGAATGACATGGTCATTGAGATCATGAGAGCTATCACTAGTGTACCTCAAAATGTTGGTACTAAGGATGGTTATCAGGAAGTTGCTAAAGACTTTGAAGCTCTTGGATCTAGTAGTGATGACCAGAGAGATAGATCTGGTGAAGATAGAATTGCTCAGTTGCCTAGATCTAGAGCATGGTTAAGTAATAGTTACCGAATGGAAGTTTCTACTTTCTTGGGTACTTTGAAACCTGAGAATTTGATTGATTGGATTGGTGAATTAGAATATTTCTTTGAGCTTGAATAAATTGAAGATCCTCTTCGAGTGAGATTGGCATAGACTAAGTTGAAAGGACATGTTGCTCTTTGGTGGAAAGAATTACAAAGGGATAGAGAAGATGAAGGTGAAATGAAGATCAATCGGTGGATGTTGATGGTGACCAAATTGAAAGCTAAGTTCATACCTATGGACTATGAGCTTGACTTGTTTAAGAAGTTGCAGAATCTGAAACATAAGGATTTTATTGTTGAAGATTATACTGAGGAGTTCTACAAGCTTACTATTCAGTTTGGACACAGAGAACTTGGTAAGGAAAAGGTAGCTCGGTATGTGAATGGTTTGAGATTCAATATTTAGGATGAGCTTGGTATGCTGAAGATTGATTTTGTCAAAGATGCTTATCAGTATGCTCTTAAGGCAGAAGATAAGTTGAAGAGGAGACAACATAGTAATCCCCATGGAAAGGAAAATATTGATCACTCGGTGAAGGATAAACTGACTACAGAAGATGAATAGAAACTTGTAGAATTGAAGAAGAAGATAGGTAGAGTTATCTTTAAGGGTACTTGTTATAACTGTGGTGAAGAAGGACACCATTCTTTTGAGTGTACATAGAAGAATCTTGGTGACCGAATAACTACTGTGGTGAATGAAAATGTTGAGAATGAACCTGAATCTGAGAATTTGTTGATTTAATGAACATTGCTTAGTACAAAGAAGGAACCTTGTCAGAGGAGTAACTTGTTCAAGACTTGGTGCAAGTCTAGAGGTAAACTTTGTGATGTTATTGTTGATAGTGGTAGTACTAATAACCTTATTGTTGAGGACATGGTTCAAAATCTTGGTTTGAAAATAATGAAGCATCCTTGTCCTTATAGGATTGGCTGGCTACAAAATGTTCATGCTCTGGAAGTAAGAGAGCAATGCTTTGTTGATATTTAGATTGGCTAGTATAAGGATCTTGTATTATGTGATATTGTTAAGATGAATAGTTTTCATATATTGCTTAGTAGACCTTGGAAATATGATTGTAGAGCTATGTATGATTGTGTCAAGAATGTTTTACTGTTGAGAAGGATGACATGAAGTTTTCCTTGATTTCTTTGCTAGATACAACACTCAGTAGGAGAAGCCTGAGTATTGGTAGCTAAGTTGAGTTGGTAGATCCTAAAGGTATGGATGATCAGCTTGAAGAATAGACCTATATGTTATCAAGGAAATACTTGAAGAGAAAAAGGAAACTAAAGTGGAAGAGTACACAAGCTGAAAAGTTGGAGGACTTGTATGTGAAGAACTAGTTTGGGGTTTATGTGCTGAATCTCGGAAGATGTTCTTCTCACATATGAACATATTTTCAAACCTGGGGTGTTTGATGCAGGGGCATTCTAAGGTACTTGGTGAATCTACATGGAGGTGTGTTGTTTTGGTGCTATGGTACTTAGTTGTAGCTTTAATTGATGGTATCATTTATTGAAGGAAGCTCAGTCGATGGAGAAACTTAGTGAGACTTCTTGTGCTCGATGGAACTAGTGCTTAATAATGCCTGTGTTTCTCAGTATTGCTTGGCTTGGTTAGTTGTTTCACTGATGCTCAGTTATTTCTCTAGTGCTCAGTTGTTTCTCTGGAACTCAATAGTTCTAGTTTACCGATTGGAGTTCTTGGTGATTCAGTTCCTGACTTAGTGCATTTATTGTTGGTATCCTTTTTTGTATTCTCCTATGTAGATCTAGAGGCTGACATGGAGAATTAAATAATTATAAGGCTATTTGAGAGCTGACTTGTATTGCATTTAATATTTTTTTGTAGGAGTTAATTGTTTCTTCCATCTGACTTGTGGCTGAAGATTAGTATTTAAGGAGTGTTCGGGTATTTGTTTAGGATAGGAGTCTGGAATGGGAGATAGAAGTGAAGTTGTGGAAAAGACTTGGATCCTGTAAGATCTAGTAGATCATATTGATTTCTGATAGTTTTTAATAGAAGAGCTAGTGGCTTGCATGCTTGGAGACAAGGAGATTTCATGGTAGCTTGTGAGCACAAGTTTAGATCTACCTTAGGGTTTCCATCAGTTGCTAATTTATCTCAGAACTGAACTAGCTAGAGTTTTATTGGATCTTGTTGATCTTGTAGAATTACTTTTGTTTGTAATTGGCCCTAACCCAGAAGGTCTTATAGTTGGGAATGTTAATAAAAAAATCTAATTTGAGTATATCTTGTTGTGTTATTTCCATTGTGTGGTTGATTGGCTGTAACATTGGACTGTCCTTCATTGGATGCACCATCCTTGATTGCATCAAGTTGTTAGGACAACAATATACACATTACACATAATTTAAATCAGAGAAGGTACAAATAAGACTCCTTATGAATTATGGTTTAATCATACTCCTATTGTAAAATATTTCAGAATATTTGGAAGACAATGGTATATCAAAAGAGATGATGAAATAGGAAAATTCGATGCTAGAAGTGATGAAGAAATTTTTCTTAGTTATTCTACTAAATGAAAGGCTTACAAATGTTTTATCTTGAGATTGAGAAAGATGATTGAAAGTAACAATGTAAAGATAGATGAAAAGTTTCAAATACAAGAGAGAATGTATGATTATAATCAGAATACAGAGATCAAGGAGGCCACTACTAAAGAAGAAGAAGAATATTTTGAAGCTGACCATGACAATGAGAATTGTGATGATGACACAAATGAGGCTACTAAGATTCCTAAGACTCTGAGGTATGTTAAGAAAGATCTGTTGGAGATTTTCTAGCAGGCCAGTACTGACTGTATGTTTGTCATTGATGAAAACATATGGAAAGTAGCATGTGTGGAAGTATTATGCAGTAAGATTTTAGTATGTGTATCATGGACATGATATCAACATGATATCATGGGTGCAGAGGTTAACTATTAGTATAGATAGTTATATAGCAGCTGGTGTCAGTAGTGTTCCTAACAGAGTAACAAACAATGTTTTGTGTATGGTTGTTCGTACAGTTATCATGAAGCCTTGCATGCTTGGATATATGTTGAAGACATGTTAGTGATGTTTCAGTCATGGACACATAGTTTGATATTTAGTAGAAGTGAAGATATGAAGTCGTTATTCACCAGTAGCAGTTTCTTGTGTTTATTCAGGAGAGTCAACATAGATTTATTGGTTCTTGAGTTGTGCCTATCTTTAGGGTATGTGCCCTTGGTTTTAAGCTTGGAGAAGAGTTATTGATGTTTAGTTAAGAGCACATGAGTTAATTCATCTTGAGGAGAAAGATCCATCTACAATTATCTTATTGGACAGGTCCCAGAATGTGTTGCGCGCATAGTAGAGCCGATAGAATGTTTATTGGAGTTTGTTATGGTTTCTCTAATATTATTTCAAGGTGGTTTCTAATAGGCCAATTTGATTATATCATTTAAAGGAAAGATATTTATAGGCAGTCATTTGTGATTGCTTGAGTGTGGTTCATGGTTGACTAAGAAGAGTAGAGTAGAGTGTGAAAAGTGTTGAGATATTAGAAGAAGGTCTATGTGACCAAGTAAATTATTTTTGCTATACATTGGAATTGATCTAGATAGTAGTTTAAAGCGCAATTCACCAAGATCTAGATATAGTATGTATATGTTATTCAGAAGGTTGTAGCCTTCGCCCCTTTGAGCAGTGAGCTCTCGGATAGTGTGTCCTCTACCCTAACAAGGATAATTATAAAAGACTCCTAATAGGGTTTGACCCTTGGCCAGGTCTACTATACTAAATATATTGTAAAGAAACTCCTAACAGGGTTAAGGATCTTCTAACAATGATCACAATACACTAGTGCAGAATATTAGTGGGTGTCAATTTCCACCGGGGTTTTTACCTATTTGGGTTTCCCCATAACCAAAATATTGTGTTGTGTTCAAGTGTTCTTTCATTATGTTTAAGTATACTTAATTGGATAAAGAAGTGAATCTTGTAGATAACTAATTCACCCCCCCCCCCCCCCCCTCTCAATTATCTCTTGGGACTATTCCTAACAATTGGTATTAGAGCCAAGTGCCTCAGAGAGAAATTTTAACAGATTGAGGTTGATCAAATGGCATACTTCAAGAAAGAAAGTCCTAAGTTTGATGGAGAGAATTATCTTGATTGGAAGAATAAAATGGTGACCCATTTGCAATGCATTGTTTTTGAAATTTTTGATGTAACCATCAAAGATGCTAGGATTCCCACCTTAGAAGACCTTGCAAAGGATGATGCTACTGATAGGAAAAAGGAATTGTTTCATTAGAATGCTATAGCTAAAGAAGCTCTTATTAGCACCCTATCTAATGGTGAGTTTTTAGAAATAAAAAAGGTAGATACAACCCACAAAATATGGAAGCACCTAGAAGACATATTTGAAGGAGACAAACAAGAAAAGGATGGGCACAGAAAGACATTGAAGAAAAGGTACAATGCATTACAGATGTTTCCTAAAGAAAATATTAGAGCTTACAATCAAAGAATAAATGAAGCAGTTGCTGGTGTCATGCCCAAAATTAGGGCAAAACACACAACAATTTTTTTTTTAAATCACTAGCACAAGGTTTCATACTAAAATACAAGGACAAAACATCAACCAGTGCACATAGCTTACAAGGGGATTCGATGCAAGCACTGGCTTGCCAACATCCCCATTACGTCAGGTGCACTAGGTCATAGTAATCACCAACTAGTGTTTAAACAATGAGGGCAAGAGGAACGATTCCCTAGTCCTAACCACTCAAAAGTTTAAGCAATAAAATTGGGGCAACAAATCTACTATAAAAGGTAATAATAACCTTGCCTAGATTAATTAATTAATAAAAGGATTAATTGAACATGAAGAATTTAAAATTCTATAATAGAGTTCTAATTTTATAATTTAAGGAATAATTAATATTACTAAGGGTTCTCAACCATCCTAGGTCCACCTAGGGATAATAGACTAATTATCCCCTTTAAGAATTAATGATCACTATTAGATAAAAGGATGTTAAAATGGGAAGGATCCATAAATTGATAATTAAATTAATTTAAGAAGATATAGTACTAAAAGTTTATTTATGTTAACTAAAATAAATAATTTACAAAGGAAGGAACATAATCTAAGAACAACACATCAATTAATATCCTAGAAAGAAATATCGAAATAGCATCTAAATTCAAAATCGATACATATCCCAAATTAATAGGGGACTGCCAAAGAGAAATAGCTAATAACCTTAAAGAATTCATACAAAATGAATAAAATGAGGAGATGATATAAAATGAAATAGAATGAAAACAAAATAAAAATGAAGAAAGTCATTCAAGAACCCTAAAGTGAAATTTGGGTTTCAATCAATATAGACAGTCCCAAAAACCTAATCTCTACTTTCTACCCATTCATTGCCATAGTTTTCCTAAGGTTGGGCCAAAGATTATAGTACCAGCTCGATAGATCTCTTGATCAAAGAATGACCTACTGGTCAAAAGTCATTAACAGATCCTTAGTGTATTGATATTATTAGCATACAGTATCTTGTTAGTTATAAGTGAATAACATATTGTTCATATCTATGCCCTTTTTACAGGAATAGGGTTACAAACCCAAGATTGGTGTTTACTGGTGAATCTTGCTAAAGTTACAAACCATTCTTCTATAATGAAAAGGAACATTATTGATCTATAACAGGATTCCCTAAGGATAGTTGTTTGTGATTCGAAAGTCGCAAGGCCTATATGTTGGAAATATAAGTGGGAAAGTAATACTGAGAGGGGGGGGTGAATCAGATATTACCTACTTTTATCCTTAGATTTGATAAAAAATTTTATATAACATAAATAAAACTTGATCATAGTAAGTGACAAAACATATAAAGCAGCATGCATGAAATTACTCATAACACCAAGATTTTGGTAACCCAGAAACCCTTGAAAGGTAAAACTAGGGTGGGGATGACACCCACAAATCTTCACTACCATAGTAATAAGTTTTACCTGTTAAGGCTTACAAAATGTGATCAAATCATGATATATCCTATGAAAGGTCTACTCGATTAAAAGCTAAAAGACTTGTATAGTCTACCTTGTTAAAGGATTTATAAACTTACAATAAAGTCAGCACTCGGTAAAGAGATTTACAAAAGTTTTCTAAGACTACTCGGTTAAGAGATTTACCCTAATACACTAGTCAAAATGTCTCAGTACCTAATCTTTTAGTTTGCACTAGTATGCAGATTATAGATCTACTCTTTTCTTTATATTTTGATCTCTTCTATCTGATCTTTCTTGATTCTGTCCTTTCACTGCTTAGCTTGGCCACTGAACTCTATCTGAATACTTTTCTATTCTAAACATACTTCTCTGATCATTTTCTCATACTAATTCAATCTAATATCTCTTATTCACATGCTTATCTCTGATCTAGATCTTTCCCTTATATAACAACAAAAACATTTTACCATTTCAAGATCTATGGATCAGATTTATTTCTATTACCACCTTAACTATACAATTTTCTGATTGGCTCTAGGTTTTACATAGGGATCAATGATAGCAATATGGATGCATAATTACCTCTGTAATTACCTTAATAGACAAAATACAAAACATTATTATCACCAAAAATGGTTTACCTCGATCATTGTACCATTCCAAACTTGTATGTCAATTCTGGCTAACTCGGCAAAAGTTATTCTTGGCACTCGGCATCAACTATACTCGGCATCAGTTGAACTTCTCTATCACTTGGTAATCATTGATATATGAAACTTGAAAATAACTATACTCTTAGCATATTACAAACATATAGTGACCATGACTTTACTCGATAGTACTACTTCTCGGTAAGTATACAATACAAAACTCAACCTTTACAAAATGACTCGGTCATAGTGATGACCAACCATCATTGCCTAGGTAAATGACTAAGTGTGAAACACTAATGGTCAACAAAAAATATAGATATCTACAATCTCCCCCTTTGACATTAGTGGAAAAAATACTTTGTCATGACATCGGTAAACACAATTTACAAAAATATGTTTGTACTGACCTAATACTCCCCCTAAGATATATATACACATTCAAAATTTTATTACCTGTCCCTGTTCTTCCCTTGTTCAGACTCATGTCATGATGATTCCCCCTTGTTTTTGACATGACTAATCTCTTCATCAGTAGGTAGTTCACAAATTTTCTCTAGAAAAGGTTTATGCAGCACTGTGATCATGTAGAGTGCATCGGTCCAAGCAATCGAAGCAAGGCTCAAAAATTTTGTCCGCATTTCTAAATCAAGAGCTAAACTGATAAGGCTCTCGGCTGTGGAGAGATGTGGATCACTCTGGATCAATGTTTTAGCCTTTGCTAATTTTCTGTGTATAGCCTCTAGATGTGGTGTTAACACAGTTTAAATAGAGAGTAGGCGAGAATGAATCTTTCCATCATTAGCCATCAACTCGACTAACTTACCTTGTGTCTGCATGATTTTCACATAATGTGCAGCACTGGTGTCTACATCCAAGGTTAGGCACTAACTTGTAGATTTGATTTCTTTCTTGAGAGTCTCAAGCAATTGTTGATTTTCCTCTGTGAATAGTTCAACATTACATATCTTGGCCAATAGAGACTGTCCATTCACAACTAATCTCTCGGTCTCCTTTACCAATTTGGATAGCTCAACCTGTTTTACTACAATCTCGGCAGATATCTTATCTAGCATTTTGGTTTCAAACCTTCTTTTTGACCATTCAAATAACTTATCACTTGCACAACTAACTTCATTATTTACTTTCTGAACAATGTGTACAAATTGTTCCAATATAGGAATAGAACTATTTACATATGATAAGTCATATACTTCATTAAATATATCTTTAATTTCATGAAGAACCTATTTTTGCTGATGCTCTCTTCGAAGTTCTGCTTGTCTTCTCTTTCTTGTCAACAAATCTTTCAGGATCTGCAGTTGCTCATAGGAAAGATTATATGTATCCCATTTAGGAATAACAATTACTTCATCAATTGTGACCTCATTTTTCTCATGTTGTCCTCTCGGTGGAGTGATTCCACTTGACATTTGTACAAGAGCTTTTATTACCTCTTGTTCCTTTGGTTCTTGGTTTTCAATGACTTTTCCTTTTATGTTTTCTTCTCCTTTCTCCTTCTCCTCGGCATGAGGGCTAATAGCTTGTTTATCTAATTTTCTTCTTTGTTCTTCTATGATGTGTTCTTCCTTAGGAGGACTTTGAATATTGTCTATTGTATTAACTTCTTCCTCAGCAGATTGAGTTAGTGGTACCGACTTGATGGGTTCCTCGGTAGGACTTGTACTGACTAACTGATCAACAGTACCAACACTAGGTAGAGTAGGATTATCATCGGTAGATTATGTGCTAGTAATGGTGGGATAATCCATGACTTGCAATAGTACAGTGTTGCTACTAGGCAGGGGTGTGTCAGTTGCTTTAGTGTTCTTTAAATCATCCTCAGTTAAGAATGAATTCTTAATAGGACTCTCCTCCGGTATGTCAACAATGTGAACCTCAAATGTATCATGTGATTTCACTTCCTTAGGAGTATCAGTCTCCATTTTATTTTTCTTGATGTCAGATTCAACACCTGTTGAAGTGGTAGCATCTTTTCCTTCATTATTTCCTTCATCCTTTTCTTCATCCTCTTATTCATCAGGAGCAAGTAACAAACCATACAATACCTTCCAAATTTTTAAACTTTCTTGCACAACATCTTCAACCTTGTGTTGAAGAATGTGATAGGCTCTAATTTTAGGATCAAACTTGCCTCTATATTGCTCAATTGTCTGTTTGATGTCTACAGGGGTGAGAGTGGATTCAACTTGTGCTAGTGTACTCTCCCTAATTTCCTTCTCTATTTGCAAAGCATACTCCCATTTCTGTGTGACCCTGTTGCATAATTCCTTTGGAATTCTATTTTCAATCTCAATTGGCAACATCTTGAAAATGCATAACATTTCAAGGATAGCATCCTCAACTTTCTCTTTATCTCCAATACTCATTTTTCCAAACTTTAATCTTTTTACCTCATCTACTACTTCTATGCTAGTAATCTTAAGACATAACTCATCAATAGTGAGTTGATGTGTACCTTGTTGTGTAGCCTTCCCCTTTATTGCTTCATCACTTTCTGTTTCTTCATCATATTCTGTTAGAACAAGTTTCCTTCTCAGCTTCTTCATAACCTTGGTGGGCACTCCCTTGGGTTGAGTGAATTTTCACTTTGAAAATGGAGGAGTCTTCTTAGGAGTTTCAGTAGTAGCTCTTCTAGTCTGAGGCCTTAGTGATGGTGTCACTGACACTTTTCATTTCAACACTCTTTTCTTTGGTGGGGACTCGGCAATTACTAGTTTCTTCTCTTCCTCTTCTTCTTTCTCACTACTACTAGTTGCACTCAGTTCATCTTCTCCCAATCCTTGGGTCAACTCTAATGGTGCATCCTTCTAAGATTCTTTAACATATTCTTCTAGATTTCTCACTGTTTTCTTTCTTTTCCTTTCAGTGTTGGCAGCCAATAATCCTAAAGAAATCTTGGATTTGGCCTCTTCAAATGTTCCAAAGTAGGGTGCCTTTGTATGAATTTCCTTAGCTAAGAGGGTTGTGATTGCTGTAGTAGCTTCATATATGTTGAGTTCATAGGGTAATGGCATTAACCATGAAACCCTTGATAGGACTACCTATGCATAGGTAAAGTTTGTGTCTACTAGAAAACATATATCTTTGTTGTATTTCTCAATCAAAGACATAGGGATTCTAGTCCTATTCCTCATCTTCTTCTTAAACTCAATGAAATAATTATCCATAATCCCTTTAAAATCATCACCAATCTGGTTTATAAAATCATTAATTTGAACTATGATGGGCGTCTTCTTATCCCATGTTCCATCACCATGTGTAGGAAAACACTTCTTAACATAAAAGAATATACAGATCAGTAGGGAACTGAACTTACACATAAAGTTCTTTGCTATCTAGATGGAGTTCAAATTCTTGGCAAGTTGAGTCAGCTGGAGCTCGGCAAGGTCATATGTGTGCCCTTTCTTAATAATCTTCCATGCCTAGTCCACTACCATACAAGGGACACTGTCCAACCGACTGGATTGATAAAACTTGTGCGAGATGACTCTAACAGTAAAGTCAATTTCTGGATCATTAATGGTGGAAATTGTCATGCCGTGTTTGTTCCAAACTACCTGGGTGTTTTCTTGAATATCCTCTTTTCCTGCACATTTCATCATTCTTTTCCCATCAATTGTAGGGTAACCAATGACCTTGTGTATCATTTCCTTTCTGATCTTCACCGGTCCATCTTCCAACCATAACTGCATGTTGTGTACTCAACCCAAAATGATCTTGATCCATTCCACTTTGAAATTTTGCTAGAAATTTGGGGCATGCACTAACCCTTTATCAGTAACAACCTTATGTTCTAGCTTCAGTACTCCTTTGACACATAGTTTGTCATATGCTTCCTTGATCTCATAATCACCAATTTCTCCAATTTTGCACACATAGAAAGACCTAACATCGTTCATCAATAACACATTCTCTGTAATAGATGATAGGGCTCCATTCAAATCTCCTCTGATAGCACTTTCTGACATTGTCTTGAATACCCTAGGTTTGCAAACTTCGTTCCTTACAAGTTGCACATTGAAAACTTCCATCCCTTATTTCTTAACTGGTGCAGATGAAGATGATGCCATTTTAAACTATAATTTTTGAAAAGAAAATATTTTCTCAGTAAAGTACCTTTTTGTCAATAACCCTGTAGATGAATTTTGCCGACGGCATGCTGAGAGAATTCAGAATCACTTTGCTTAATTTGGTTGCTCAAACTCTAAATCACTCTTTGAAATCTCGAATAGCCTAGTGAAATGAAATTAATGACAACTTTCTGCTTTATAGAATCTGAAAAAATAAGATTAGGGCCTCATAAATGCTCCGTAAAGATTTAGGTAGATTACAGTTGTCTCAGCAAACTCACAAGCTCGGTCGATATAACTATTGCGATACAGCTCGGTGTACATAGCATTTTGGCCATAGCAGGTTCTTGGCATACATTGATAGCTCGGTCGTTGACACTGATGCTCAGCATCAAAAGTGAAAATTTCTATTTTGCTCACATATGTCCTAGTGCATCTTTATCTATGTTGATGTGGAATTTTTCTCGGTTCTATGTTAGGAACTGATAAAAGATAAGGCTTTGCAAGACTCATTTTCGAACATACCTTTCCAGCTTAATTAGAAGAAGTGTGATCACCTAATCCATTGGATTGGGTGATCACCGATGTGCTAGCTTTTCTTGAGTTTTCTTGTTCTTTCTTCCTCCATGTATTTTCCATCTGACTCTTTAGTTTCTCATGAATACCTCCATTCTGATTTTCATTGCTCAACATAGGTGAGCTACAGTCTTTCTTTAAATGACTGACCTTGTTACATTTGTAACAAGCCATGCTTCCATCCATCCATTTTTTAGATTTACCTCTAAAGTGAGTCTTCATGCAATTTTCTCCGATGTGTCCATACTTGCCACAATAATGGCAATTATACCAAGTGTTGTAATCCCAATTATAACAGTTGTGCTTTGTGACTGGCTTTGTTTTCTCATTTGATGACCACCTTGGTCTTGATCTACATTCAAATGCTTTATGCCCATATTTATGACAATTGAAACAACTTCCTTGAAACTTGGGTGAGGTGGATGAATTACTAGCTTTGAATCTACATTCATGTGCTTGATGTCCATGCTTCTTGCAATTAAAAAAATTTCCAATAAACTTAGGCTTAGAATCAGACTTACCATGTTTTCTTTTGCATATGTTGGTTGTATGTCCTAGCTTTCCATAGTGATGACATGTGGGCTTGGTGTTCTTTGGTTTAGCCATCTTCTGTTCTCCATTAATTGATGATTCTCCTTCTTCAGTAGATGAATGTTCATTCAGTCCAAATCCTGATCTATCACTAGATCTTCTAGGTGATCTTAACAGCTCTTCAAAATATTTTGCAGCTTCATTGGGTTTGTTCATCCTTTCATTGATCTATTTTTCAGCTCTCAAATCATGTTTCAACTGATTATTCTTAGACCTTAGTTGATTCATTTCCATATCTTTTCTGCCCAATTCCTGATTAACCATTAGTAGCTGATTTACCATGTCTAGTTGATTATTAGTCAATCTTTGCATGTCACTTATTCTTTCATCTAGTCTTATTGCAATTTGTCTTTTGTCTTCCTCAGCCATTGTCTTATCATCTTCAACTTTCTTTTTCTGTTCCACTAATTCACAAAGTTTTACAGATTGAATTTCTTGTTCTTTCCTTAGAGTTCTGATGTCATCATTTAGTATGTTATTTTTCTCTAGTAGTTCTTTTATAGCTTTATCACTCTCGGTAGAGTTACCATTGTCAAATAGTCCAAAGATGTCTTCCTCTTTGTACTATGGCTCATTCTGTTGAATTGCAATCTCTCTTCTCTTGCTCAAAGATTTCTTCAATTCTCCTCTGGCTACTTTCAGTTGCTGCAATGCCAACTGTACTTCAATATTTTGATTCTCTATGATCTTTCCTAGTTTGTAAGCTTCCATTTTAAGATCTTTTTCCTAAAGTGGTTAGACTTCCTTAAGAGAAACCTTGCTGCTCTAATACCAATTGTTGGAAATATAATTGAGAAAGTAATTCTGAGAGGCGGGGGGGTGAATTAGATATTACCTACTTTTATCCTTAGATCTGATAAAACTTTATGCATAACATAAATAAAACTTGATCATAGTAAGCGACAAAACATATAAAGCAACATGCATGAAATTACTCATAACACCAAGATTTCGGTAACCGAGAAACCCTTGAAAGGTAAAACTATGGTGGGGATGACACCCACAAATCTTCACTACTGCAGTAATAAGTTTTTCCTATTAAGGTTTACAAAATGTAATTAAATCATGATCTGTCCTGTGAAAGGTCTGCTCGGTTAAAAGCTAAAAGACTTGTATAGTCTACCTTGTTAAAGGATTTATAAACTTACAATAAAGTAAGCACTCGGTAAAGAGATTTACAAAATTATGCTAAGACTACTCGGTTAAGAGATTTACCTTGATACACTGGTCAAAATGTCTTAGTACCAGATCTTTCAATTTGCACTAGTATGCAGATTACAGATCTCCTCTTTTCTTTATATTTTGATCTCTTCTATCTGATCTTTCTTGATTCTATCCTTTCACTGCTTAGCTCGGCCACTGAACTCTGTCTGAATACTTCGCTATTCTGAATATACTTCTCTGATCATTTTCTCATACTAATTCAATCTTATCTCTTTGATTCACACACTTATCTCTGATCTAGATCTTTCCCTTATATAACAACAAAAATGTTTTACCATTTCAAGATCTACAGATCAGATTTATTTCTATTGCCACCTTAACTATACAATTTTCTGATTGGCTCTAGGTTTTACATAGGGATCAATGATAACAATATGGATGCGTAATTACCTCTATAATTACCTCAATAGACAAAATACAAAACATTATTATCACCAAAAATGGTTTACCTCAATCATTGTACCATTCCAAACTTGTATGTCAATTCTAGCTAACTCGGCAAAAGTTATTCCTGGCACTCGGCATCAACTATACTTAGCATCGGTTGAACTTCTCTGTCACTCAATAATCATTGATATATGTAACTTAGCAATAACTATACTCTCGGCATATTACAAACATATAGTGACCATGACTTTACTCGGCAGTACTATTTCTCGGTAAGTATACAATACAAAACTCGGCCTTTACAAAATAACTCGGTCGCAGTGATGACCGACCATCATTGCCTAAGTAAATGACTAAGTGTGAAACATTAATGGTCAACAAAAACTATAGAGATCTACACTAGATATAATAATAAGGGATTGGCAAATTCGTATGGCATCAGTTCTTATATCGTCTGTATACTAAAAGTTTTATTATAAAATTTAAAATTAAAAGAAAACAATGTGCTTTTTTTAAAGTAAGGTTGCTGACGGTTTTGCACAGACCGGCCCCCATACATAGCCGCACGTGGGAAAGTAAAAGGGGCTAATATGATTTAGTTAATAGTCTTTCAGTTTAAGAACAGAATGATTTTATTAGTATTGCAAGGTTACAAAAGAAGAGGGCTTCTTTACAATGCCCATCGCAATATATACACTTCGTTTATCATAGAATCGTTTGCTTAAGCTGTAAGTGTTAACGCAAGATCGGGAAGCAATCTGGAACCCACCGCCAAAATCATGGGAGGAGACCTAGAAGTGAGAGGTCACCGGGCCAAGCTCCCGGGGTCGAGTGACTCGGCCTCTGCTTGCAGCGGCCATGCTGCTCATGGAAGTGCCGTCTACTCGACCGCCATGGGGTTTCCACAGAGAACCCAATGCATGAGATAAACACCGAATACCAAACTTTCGTTAATACTACATTTTCTCCATTCGATGAATGCTAGGGTTTAGCGTAGAATAGTTTCGGTGATTAGCAAGGGCTTTGCACAGTGAAATATATGTGCGATAATATATATGCTAATAAGGTTTCATTTTAAGTTGCTATTTCATTCGATGCAGGGTTTAATACTTGCAATGCATTACATTGAATAAATAACTTTAAGCTACGCACGGTTAAAAGGAGAATGAGTATAGTATTATTATATATATATTAAAAGGCAAGAAAACTAAAGGGTGTATATACACCCTTTAGTTTTCTTGTCTATTTATTATATATATATATAGAACCCAAAATTAATTAATCTAAAAAGTATTAATACACATATAAATACATATCAACTATATTAAATTGTTTGAGCATATATATATATATATAGAACCTAAAATTAATTAATCTAAAAAGTATTAATACACATATAAATACATATCAACTATATTAAATTGTTTGAGCATTAATGAGTCTACCAAATTTTAATAATAAGATACATGAAATTAATAAACAAAATCTTAGCATATTTACTTGAAATATCCATATGTTAATATAACCAGAGTTATATTAACATACAAATATTTAGATATCTGTCATAAACTTCTAAATATAAAGCCACTTAATTTATATGAAATTAATCTACTTTCTTTCTTAATCAAGCAACAAAATTAATAGAACATTTAATTTACTAGAAAACTTTCCATGATGTGAATAAATATTTAGTCGCTCCATTAATGTGTAATCAACCTCTTTTCTTTTCTTTGACACACTCAATATATATAAGAAACTAATTCTAGATACAATTTTAATATTTCATTAAGAATGAATGATAAAATTATTCTCCCTAAGCTAAGCAATAAATGATTGAACATATATTCAAAAAATATCCATAATGACAATAAATCTTTTCTTTTTGAAGAAACTTAGATATATTACATGAATAGTCCTTAGTATACTTATTCATAAAAGAAGATATTCCTTCTTTTTTTTTGAGAGCACTAAGTAAAACAACAAGAAGACATTTACATAGATTTCAATTAACTTTTAAACAACATTATTATCGTGTTTCTTCAATATCAAGAAGGTTCAAGCATATTTCAAATAGACATTTTAGTAAAATAGATGAAGAGAAATAAATTAACCTGTTATAATATACATGCATTCCAAATGCTAGGCTTTTCAACATAGCCATGCTAAAACTATTTCCACCAAGGCTCAAAGCCAATCAACTAAATTGCTTGAAGAAGTTACATTCAACTCCCAACTAGCTCCATTAAAATCAGCAAGTTAAACCTTTCAAAATCTGCAAGAGAAACAAAACAATAGACCATGGAGGCTCACCTCCCAACCTAGGCCATTTCTTGGCCACCCTCGAGCTAGGGGAAAACAAAGATGGATAGGGAATTACATGCAATTAGTCAAGCACATAAACAACAAACCAACATCATATATAAACATAAAATTCCCTCCCAAAGGCTTAGCACAACATGAGTCACCTTGGACCCATAGTAGGGGTGAAGGTGGAAGCTACTCAACTAGGAGAATGCCAAAGTACAATAGAAAACTAGCCTTCAACAAGGCTCCAAAATCTGCACAATATGCATTCACAAGGCCATAGAAACAACCATCTACCCTTCTCATACTCTTCGCCATAACAACACCCTTATGCCCCCCAAAAGTATACACAAAGATGGCACATGGATGCCCATACATCCATGCCTTATCCCCTTTCTCCTAGAGGAAGGACTCTACACTAGAAGAGTAGTCCCAACTTGTGCCCTTCACCCATCAAGGCTCCCTTCCCTCCCAAGGGTGAGTTTGGCCTTGCACACCCCAAAGAAAATAAAGTACAAAGAAAATTCACGTATAAGCAAAGACAAGAAACCATAAACTCTAACATGAATAACTAGCATTCACACAACATAGGAAAAGTAGTAAAATGTACATAGCAATAAGGACAAGAGTAAATTAAGACCCAACTTTGAATCCAAGCTTATGGCAAGAGGGTTGAGATGAGCTATCCAATGAGTCTCCTCCTTTGCTATGCCATACCAAAATCTCCCAATAACAAAACCAAAAAAACTCTCACAAATTCTCAAGTCTCCAAAAATTGGAGAGTGGGCGATTACCCACTAATTTTCCCTCCATCTCCTTAAGAAGACAAACCCTAAACGTATCAAACCAAAAGAGGGAAATTCAAATTCAAATTTCAAATGAAGAGTGGGCTTCACATGCCTCTTCCAATTTTAGTCACTTTTCAAAAGAGCATCTTTTAGAAGGGCAAAAATAGTCAAAATGCATCACAATGGTCAAAATTTGACCCCCAACATATGACACCACTATGGGGTAGCCTATTTTAACCTCCACTATCATAAATGGTCATTAAAAGCCACTCAAAAGACCACTCAAAGATTGAATCCGAAAATGAAATAGAACCCCACTTATGGCCCCTAAAAATAGAGACCTCTCACACACATTAAACACTTGGGCATGCCAACTCACATGACATGTGTCAATTGACACCACAATAAATCACATTACACACAATACACATGGCATGCCAAGTAGACTAAATAATAAAGTAAAATAAACATAATACAATAATTACATTCATGCACCACTTTACAAAATTACAATTTACAATGATGTTAATTTCTCCCCTTGGAGATATCCTTGGCTTAACATGATTTTACAAATATCCATCTTTGATTTCCCCTGATAAATTCCATGGTCTTACCTGCACACTTGAAAAAGTATCAGTAGCTCATGAAATGTCAAATATCATATACATATATGTAAATGAAATACATGTAAAATTCACATTATTAACATCATAAATTTCTAACTGCATTTCATAATAATTCTCATCTTTTTCAACATAGTATTTCTAAAGCATATAAAGTCAGGAATAAAATGATACATGTTAATTCACCTAACATAATAATCATGATCATATCTAACAAATTTCCCTAACATGAATGTAACATCTAGGTATCATACATGAATCAAAGATGTATCAATTACTATGCTCCTAACCTAATAAATAGCATGAAAGTAAAAGTCCTATATCATCGTTACATAATCAAACTCTAGTACATCTTATAGTCCAACTGCATCCACAATTTACCACAAGAAAATAACCTGCTTCCAATAATACATTTCCAAATTTCAAATCAAGCTATTTCAAGAACATAAATATATCAATTAACCTAATTTATTAACCATGATTATCTCACATAAACTCTTCTTGTACAAACATGAGATTATGGCATAATATTCTAACTTAAACAATTCCTCAATACCTGATAAGGAGAGGGGATGAACCATTCACAAGTTCATGCTGCTTTGTCTATGTTTGAGACTCTAGGTGCCTTGTAAGTACACCAAATGGATCAATAGGATCTTTTCCAAGGTTAGATCCCCTGATCCTGAACCCACTCTTCTATCTTGATAAAAAATTCTCCTTACCAAAGTGCAAAGCTCTCATGCTGAATGAGGAATACACAAACTAATCAAGCTTCCTTAGTGTCTTTCTACATAACTTCTTACTCTTCAAAATGTAGGGTCGTAAGATGTTTTCAAACCTTTCAAGTGCTCTAATTCCATGCTTAGAACAACCCCAAACACTAAGTCTCTCTATTGATTCCTTAGTTTCCACAAAAATAGGGCTACAAGGGAGCCCCAATTAGCCCTCCTGCTCTGAGAAATCAGGCTTTTACCCTAGTTTTCTCCACTGATCTCCAAAAGATTCCTCAAGAGAATATCACTTATTCAGTGCAACCTTAGATATTTTCTAGGTTTTGGGTCTCTAAGAAGCCATACTATACCAGTACACAAACTGAGGGTTTGGAGGGTTTCTAGGCCTGTCTGCTCCTTGGATTGGTTTGGTTCCTTGTGGGATTGGCACAAGCTTCTCCTTCTCATCGGGGGGTCTTCACTCACTCCCCAAACTATTCCATGTGTTCTTGATTCACCATCTTTACAACCCTAGCATTTGTAAGCTCTGCAATAGTCAAATTCCCTAGTTGGGCTGGCTTATGCTCGCCTAGGGCAACAGCTTAAAATTGCTTCCTCTCATTTTGAAGGGCCCTCCTCCTACACACATATAATACATTGAACCTACTCACTATCCCCAAATTTTCATACTAATTCTACAGTGGGATAGTGTGCTACATGGCTTACAAGTTCAACTGCCTGGTTTAGGATAGTAGACAGGCACACACAAACTAATTAAAAACTTGATAAAAGTTACCTAGTTACATAATAATCACTGAATCAAATATACTAAAAATAAGTCTAATTACAATGCCAAGTTATAATAGTTCAAAAATGGCACACAAAACTCTTCATTTCATTCACTATTGTCTTTTCCATGTACAAAACAGTCACACCAGTCACTCTGTTCGTACTCTGACACACCGTATTGGCAATATTAGGGTTTTGTCCTTTCATATATTGTCTTCTTAGGTCTTTCCTAGTATGACTGGGGTTCTCATCACTTTAGAGGAAGTCTCCACCATTCTAGGACATTTTTATCAATTTTGTCAAGCACTTTTCAAAAGTTGCAAAGTTGCACTTTGTAACTTTTGCAACTGTTGTATTTTTCTTTCTTCTTAAACTCATTTGAAGCCTTCTAAGGCTTATGACTCCTCTTAATTGTAACCTAAATTTCCCAACCTTTTATTCTAGTTTAAAACAACTCTAAAAATCCTAAATTGGATTACTAGCTTCTTTTAACGACCCTGTTCTCCAGGGTGCCTATCAACTCCTAAGACCTTCTAGACTCCAACAGACCTTCTAAACCCCAACTAGCTTTGCCAAGTACAAAAAGAGGTCCTCAGACCTTTATTCTAATTACAAATCTCATTAAGAGCATCACACAAGAAAAACTTAATGCATTGGCGAGGGCCCTGTTCTAGGTGCCCCTGCACCATACTCCCACCATAAAAAGGCTAAGTCCCTATTGGAGACAGGAGGGAGAGATCTATGCCTTGGAGATGAAACTAATTCTCAGGGACCCAAGTGGCTTCTAAATCAAGTTTACCCTTCCATTTTATAAGGTGTTATTTATAAACTCCATACCTGGTCTTTGTATGCACCCAGGAGTCTAACACTTCTTTGCTCTTAGTCTGATTTTGGGAGGTAGGGCTTCTGTCTGAACATCTTGTTTAGCTTCATGCACATTCTGATCTACCTCAGTGAAAGTTCCTTTGTACTTGAAAAGGTCTACAACATTGAAGATGGGGGAGATTTCCAGATCATTCAGTAGACCAATTTTATATGCATTCTATCCATATTTGGCTAATATGGGATAGAGACCAACTCTCTTCATTTGCAGCTTTGTAGGAACCCCTTTGACCATCCTTTCTTTGTTCAGATGGACCATGACTAAATCACCTACACCAAACTGAACCTCTCTTCTCTTGAGGTCAACTTTATCTTTGATCTTCTTGGTGTTGTCAATAAGAGACTGTTTTACTTGTTCATGTACTTCCTTCATTGATTGACTGAAATCTTCAGCATAACCACTATTAGGGACTTGGTTTTCTAGATTTCTTAATTCACATACACCCCTAAGATGTATCCCATAGACAATCTCAAAGGGACTCTTGCCAGTTTTCCTATTAATGCTATCATTATAAGAAAATTCTTCTTGGTGAAGGACTAAATCCCATGTCAAACCATATTCTTTGGTTAAGCACCTCAACAAATTACCAAGTGTCCTATTTACCACCTCAGTTTGACCATCAGTTTGAGGATGGTAGGTTGAACTGAATGCTAGATTGGTACCTAGTCTTTGCCATAAGGACCTCCAAAAGTGTCCCATGAATTTCCTATCCCTGTAAGAGACAATACTACTTGGCAAGCCATGAATTCTTATAACTTCTTTGAAAAACAAATAGGCAATATGACTTGCATCATGAGTGAATTTACATGGGATCAAATGACTCATTTTACTGAATCTATCCACTACAACATAGATACTATCAAAGCCACTCTTTGTCCTAGGTAAACCAACCACAAAATCCATACTTACACATTCCCATGGTCTGCTTGGTATTGGGAGAGGCTGATAAATTCTTGCATTTGTAGAAGTACCCTTGGCTCTTTGACATATGGTGCATTGCTCAACATAGGTCTTGACATCTTTTTTCATTTTGGGCCAATATTAGTACCTTTGGACCAATTCCAAGGTCTTGTTGAGGCCAAAGTGGCCACTCAAACTCCCATTGTGTTTCTCTTGAATGAGGTTCTCCCTCATGGATCCCCTTGCAACATACAATTTCCCTCCTTTGAATAAGAGTCCATTCTGCAATGTATACTCTACAAACTCACCATGGAAATTGTTCAAATGTTCTTAACACACCTTATATGCTGCTGCAAAGTCTTCATCCATTTGGTACAACTCCTTGAAGTTCTCCAATCCTATGCTCTTCATTTGGAATTCTTGCAATGTAAGCAACCTTCTACTTAAGGCATCTGCTACTTTATTAACCTGTCCTTTCTTATGCTTTATGGTGAAGGTGTAAGACTGTAAATACTCCACCCACTTGACATGTTTGTGACTCAACTTGTCTTGGGAGTTGAGAAAACTCAAAGCCTGATTGTCTGTGAACACTACAAACTCTTTGGGAAAAAGATAATTCCTCCACTTCCTAAAGGATTGTACAAGTGCATAGAGTTCTAGATCATAAGAAGAATACTTTTTCTTTGCTGCATTAAGCTTCTCACTGAAGAAATCCACTGGTCTATTTATTTGACTCAAAACTCCTCCTACTGTTATGTTACTAGCATCACATTCTATGACAAAGGGTTCATCAAAGGTTGGCAACCTTAGAATAGGCTTAGTAGCTACCTCTTTCTTTAATGTCTCAAATCCCTTATCTGCTGCAAGTGTCCACACAAATTTAGTTTTCATACCACCCTTGATGGTTTCCATCATTGGAGCACATATCCCACTGATGTTTCTGATGAACTTTCTATAGTATTGAGCTAGGCCATGAAAACTCCTCACTTCACTAGCATTCTTGGGAGTTGGCCAACTTAATATTGCTGCAACTTTAGTTTCATCCATCTTTAGGTCTCCTTGAGAAAGAACAAATCCTAAATAGACTAGTTCCTACTTCATAAAGTCACACTTATCCAGATTGATGGTTAGGCGTTCCTCTTTCAATTTAGACAATACAATCTTGAGATGATTTAAATGTTCTTCTTTACTCATGCTGAAAGTTAATATGTCATCTAAATAGACTACCACAAACTTACTTGTGAAGTCTTTTAGTACCTCATTCATGAGCCTCATGAATGTGCTTGGAGCATTGGAGAGACCAAATGGCATGACTAGCCATTCATAGAGTCCTTCAGTGGTTTTGAAAGCTATCTTCGACTCATCTCGTTCTGTTATCCTTATTTGATGATAACCACTTTTAAGGTCTATCTTTGTGTAATACTTAGCTGATCCTAGACAATCCATTAAATCCTCAATCCTAGGTATGGGAAACCTATATCAAATTGTAATCTTGTTGATGGCTCTAGAGTCTGTGCATAACCTCCATGTTCCTCCTTTCTTGGGTGCCAAAATGGTTGGGATAGAACATGGGCTGATGCTCTTCCTTATTAGCCCTCAATCCATCAACTGGTGTACTTGCTTTGCAACATCCCTATTCTATTCAGTAGTTAGCCTGTAGGGTGCCTTGTTTGGTAATGATGCCCCTAGGACCAAATCTATTTGGTGGCTGATTTCTCTTTTAGGTGGCAAGGTGGCAGGTGCTCCATCTGATATAATGCCTTTAAACTCTTTCAAAATCTGCTACACTTCATAAGGTATGCTCTCTTTCTTGGTCTCTATGTCTTCCTTGGGTTTCACTACAATAGAATAACCCACTCTTTCTTCTTTCTCAAGAGTCTTCATGAACTCTTTCCCCTTCAACATTAATACATTTGGTCCACTTCCTTGGATGTCTTGTTCAAGTAAAGATTGAATTTTCTAGCTCACAGCATCCTTCACAAATGTGTATGAATTTAGTTCACCATTGTGCATAGCCTTTCTATCAAACTGCCATGGTCTACCTAGTAAAAGGTGGCAGGCATCCATTGGAAAAACATCACATAATAGCTTGTCCTTGTATCCTCCTATAGTGAACTCAATCCATGCCTACTCATTAACTAAGACATGTTGCTCTTTATTCAACCATGTGACCTTATAAGGAGTGCTATGAGGTACTTTGGGAATTTTGAGCTTGGTGATGGCCTCCTCAGAGATTATGTTATCAGTAGATCCTAAATCTATGATAACTTTGCAAACTTTTCCCATTATTTTGCATCTCACCTTGAAGAGTGACCTTCTTTGTTTAGGCTCCTCTTTGATTGGCTCTTTGATTAGGACCCTCTTTATCATTAGATTTTCACCACTCTTGAAATCCAACTGAATATCAGGAGACTTCACACTTGAAGTATCTTCATGCACATAGGCTATCTTCTTGTCACCTTGAGAAGATGACCCCTTTTCAGGACACCTATAGGTAGGATGCCCCAATTGTTGACAGTGGTAGCACTTCATAGTAGTAAAATAAGATGGTGCTCTTCCTCTTGGTGATCTACCCCTTCCTCCAAATCCTCTACCTCTATTTGATCCACCCCTTTGGCTAGTCTCTCAACTTTGTTCAGTCAACTTGGACTCACCTTGAGGTCTATTGTCATTTATTCTACTCCCATAGCTTCCCCTATGTCCTCTGCCATCTCTACCCCTTCCTCTATTCTTTGAGGTTTGGTCTTGCTTCCTTTTCCCTTTCTCTTCCACCTTTAAAGACATTTGATAGCATTGATGGAATTTTTTAGGAGTGACAAGGCTCATATCTTCTTGGATGGACCATTTAAGACCATTCAAGTATCTTGCCAACCTAATGCTTTCATCTTCCACCACCTTGGACCTTAGGCATAGATTTTGAAATTCTTCAGTATAGGAGTGTACATCCATCTCCTTTTGTCTAAGGTTCTATCTTCTTCTATGCAGTTGTATCTCATAATCATTAGGAATATAAGCCTCCCTAATTTTAGTCACCATTCCTTTCCAAGTAACTATAGGACTCTTCCCTTCTTTCTCTCTTTCTATTTGCGCAAATTTCCACTAGGTTAGAGCAGAGCCTCTTAACCTTGACTTTGTTGTTTTGACCTTTTGAGCATCAGAGACACCATCACATTCAAAATGGTTCTCCATTCCATCAATCCAATCCATGATCAGATCTGCATCCATCTTACCACTAAACAAGGGAATGCCTTCTAAAGCTTTTCTATTTATTGCTTTTAATTCCTTTAAGAAAGGCTCTTCTGGTATAACAGGGTCTGGTGTTGGGGCTTCCTCCTCCATCTCAAGCTCCTTCTCTTTAGCTTCCTTCTCTTCCTTTTTCACCATCTTGTCTTTAACTTTGTTTGTCGTGTCTTGCACATCACTTAACAACTGCTCTAATTGTGCTAGTCTTTCTCTCAATAACTTGTTATCCTCCTCTTGCTCTCTACTTTCTTGGCCAATTCCACATTGGTCACCATCTTTCTTGATCCACTAGATTCAGTAAGTGAAAGCATCCACCTTTCTCTACAATGACCTTTCTGACACCTTAGTATGGCTTTGATACCACTTGATAGGGAGAGAGGATGAACCATTCACAAATTCATGTTGCGTTGTCTATGTTTGAGACTCTAGGTGCCTTGTAAGTACACCAAATGGATCTATAGGATCTTTTCCAAGATTAGATCCCTTGATCCTAAACCCACTCTTCTATCTTGATCAAAACTTCTCCTTACCAAAGTGCAAAGCTCTCATGCTGAATGAGGAATACACAAACTAATCAAGCTTCCTTAGTGTCTTTCTACACAACTTCTTACTCTTCACCATGCAGGGTCATAAGATGTTTTAAAACATTTCAAGTGTTCTAATTCCATGCTTATAACAACCCTAAACACTAAGTCTCTCTACAGATTCCTTATTTTCCACAAAAATAGGGCTACAAGGGAGCCCCAATTAGCCCTCCTGCTCTGAGAAATTAGGCTTTTACCCTAGTTTTCTCCACTGATATGCACAAGCTTCCTCAAGAGAATATCACTTATTCAGTGCAACCTTAGAGATTTTCTAGGTTTTGGATCTCTGAGAAGCTATACTATACCAGTACACAAATTGAGGGTTTGGAGGGTTTCTAGGCCTGTCTACTCCTTGGATTGGTTTGGTTCCTTGTGGGATTGGCACAAGATTCTCCTTCTCATTAGGGGGTCTTCACTCACTCCCCAAATTTTTCCATGTGTTCTTGGTTCACCATCTTTACAACCATGGCATTTGTAAGCTCTGCAATAGTCAAATTCCCTAGTCGGGCTGGCTTATGCTCGCCTAGGGAAAGAGCTTAAAATTGCCTCCTCTCATTTTGAAGGGCCCTCCTCCTACACATATAATACATTGAACCTAATCACTATCCCCAAATGGTCATACTGATTCTATGGTGGGATAGTGAGCTACATGGCTTACAAGTTCAACTACCTGGTTCAGGACAGTAAACAGGCACACACAAACTAATTAAAAACTTAATAAAAGAAATGTAGTTACACAATAATCACTAAATCAAATCTACTAAAAACAAGTCTAATTACAATGCCAAGTTATAACCGTTCAAAAATGGCACACAAAACTCTTCATTTCATTCAATGTTGTCTTTTCCATGTACATAACAGTCACACCAGTCACTCTGTTCATACTTTGACACACCATATTGGCAATATTAGGGTTTTTTCCTTTCATATATTGTCTTCTTAGGTATTTACTAGTATGACTAGGGTTCTCATCACTTAGAATGAAGTCTCCACCATTCTAGGACATTTTTATCAATGTTGTCAAGCACTTTTCAAAAGTTGCAAAGTTGCACTTTGCAACTTTTGCAACTGTTATAATTTTTCTAATTTTCTTGCTTCTTAAACTCATTTGAAGCCTTCTAAGGCTTATGACTCCTCTTAATTGTAACCTAAAGTTCCCAACCTTTGATTCCACTTTAAAAAAACCCTAAAAATCCCAATTTGGATTACTAGCTTCTTTTAAGGACCTTGTTCTCTAGGGTGCCTATCAAATCCTAAGACCTTCTAGACTCCAACAGACCTTCTAAACCCCAACTAGCTTTTCCAAGTACAAAAAGAGGTCCTCAGACCTTTATTCTAATTACAAATCTCATCAAGAGCATCACACAACAAAAACTTAATGCATTGGTGAGGGCCCTGTTCTAGGTGCCGCTACACCAATACCATAAGTCAAGACCTAATAATCACTTTTTTATTAATATATGTCTCAATATAAAATAAATTCAAATGGTCCTTTACGTAAGCATTCATAACCAAAAAGAAACATTTCAACATTCAATAGCGGTACACTCATACCTTCCTTGTTACATTTCTTCTAGAGATTACATACATACAAGGAACAATATTTAACTACATTAGAATATATACATATTTCACCCTTTTATTATTTAAACTACCTTATTCCAATACAATTTCTATAAAACTTGCACTCGATAGTATTATCACAAAGATCCGTCGACTTCTTATTTTAAACACAGAGCCTCCTTAGACTTTAAGAAACATGAAAGGAGTAAAACACAAATGGTGATCTAACCTCTATCCACAAGGACACAAATCATAATGTAATAACATAAATTTCTAATTACTGAGTTTATTATGCAGTAGGATAATACCAAGATAGAATCTCTTAAAACACCTGTCATGAATTCCAAAGATAAACTCCTAATAAACATAAGGAAAGTCTGGGAAAAGATCATCTCATGATGCCATCAACCAAACACAGGTAACAATCACTACATCCACATGAATGACTCATCCCTACTCTAAGGGTCTCTAGAATGCGATTCAAGACCATATCCTATGTCTCTTAGCTCATGCAGAACATCGATACTTACTCCAAAATAATCCTCCTAGTGGATCCTCCCTCAACTAGGGCCAACATGACCCTTCCCTTCTAGAGTGATAGTCAAAACCACACCATGAGGATTTTGGTGCAAAGGGGGCAAATGAGGGAGGCACTACAGTTGGAATCAGAAACAATGGTGGAGATATTTCAGAGGAGGACATTATGGACAAGTTAATGACTACTCTTACTCCTGAATATGAAAGAAAGATCAACATCCTTGATGAGACCATGCAGCTTACATCTAATTTCAAGAGAGAAACCTTGATCAACAAAATCTCAGCTTTTGAGATTTCAAGATTGAAGACAGAACCAAAGAGTGAGACAAACTTCAAAGCAACAATTCATGGTAAGAAAGAAAACACTTCTGGTAATTTTGATGATGATGATGAAGAGAAAACATTAGATGATTTCATTTCTATGATTTCCAAAAGAGAAAAGAAAGGAAAAGGAAAATATGAAGGTCAATTACCATTTAAATTGTTTTCATGTAATAAGATCGGTCACTTTGCATCTTAGTGAACTATTAGAGATAGAAAGTTCAAAAAGGATTACAAGCCTAAGTACTCTAAGGAATCCTACTATGTTGGAGATGGAGTTTCAAATGATAAATTAGGTGTAGAAGAAATTGGATGCATTTCTATTGTAGACAAAATGAATAATAAGACAGTTCATGAAGATAAGAAAGAGAATCAAGAGCTAGCATAAGGACAATCTGGATTATAGATAGTGGTTGTTCACATCACATGACAAGTGATAAATGCGGGTTTGTTCATCTAGACAAATACAATGGTGTGATGGTTGGATTTGGAGACAACACTCCTAAACCAATAGTTGGTAGAGGAGCCATCACCTTGGATGGAAAGAATAGTACTGATGATGTTCTTTATGTTGATGGTTTGAAACATAACCTTCTTAGTGTTGGATAGTTACTTGGAAAAGGCTATCAGTTGGAGTTTAAAGATGACAAATGCATCATTAGCAATAAGGATGGTGTTATGATTGCATCAGGATCAAAGACAAGAGGTAATGTTTTTCAACTCAATTCAGAAGCAAGTTGTTTTGTTGCTAAAATTGATGATAGTTGGTTGTGGCATAAAAGACTATGCCATATCTATTGGAAAGTTGTCTCTACTAAAGTATATGACTAGATATAGTGTTTTCATTATGGCAACAAAGTCATATAGTAGTTTGGAGTCAGCGCACTTAGTATAAAGATCAAAATTTAGTTAAGTGTTGAAGACTGGACAGTATATAGAGTTCCAGCAACTCAAAGAATCAACGCACATGTGTACAGATGAATTATGGTATATGCCCTAAAAGATAAGTTTGTTAGAGTATACTTATACTTAGTCTATGAGTGCATAAGTAGATATGCAAAGATGTGAAAGTTACAGTCAGTTGAAGTTGCATAGCCAGTGTGTACCAACAGAGAATAGAGCATGAAGCTGACAGTTAGCATTTTGATTTGTGATTGTAGTGTAATATTTTTAAGATCATGCACCTATTGTATTTAGGTTGCTGACATGTTTATATGTGTAATTGTAAGCACGCTTAAGCCAATTCATTTGGAAGCATTGTTTTTAATTAGTTATAGGGCTGACCTATTTATGTATTTTATATGACTGCATAAATATAAGGTGCACCCATTGTACTTGGTATGGATGTTGTAATAGAGTTGTGATAATAAAAGCAAAGCTATGTGAATTTAGCATAAGATGTATTAGAGATTTTCTAGAGGTCAAAGCATCAACACACCAAAGGAACTGATCAGAAAAGCAATGTCAAGTAACAATTCACCAGTATAGAAGGTCTACTATACTTAAAGCATTGAAAAGCTACTCCTAACAGGGTAAAGGATCTTCTAACAAGGATCAAAAAACACTAGTGCATATTATTAGTGGGTATCAAGTCCCACCAGGGTTTTTACCTATTTGGGTTTCCCCGTAACCATATTGTTGTCATGTGTTGATTTCATATTTCATATTTATGTGAATGTTTAATTCAGTTCTTAAGCATTTATGTTTAGCATAAAGATTAAAGTAAAAATTTAAAATATAGTAAACACTAATTCACCCCCCCCTCCTCTTAGTTTTCCCATTCCTAACAATTGGTATCAGAGCTCTGGTCCTCAGCAAAGAAGTTTAACCACTTGAGGAGATCATGGACAAAGTAGATATGAAACATTTGAAGAAAAATCTTGAAGCCACTCTTGAAGACCTGGACAATTTAGAAAGCGAAATTGAAGAACTAAAACAAAAAGTCAGTGATGCTCAATTAGTTATCAAAAGACTAAGAAAGGATTTGAAAGGACACTCTAATAGTGAACTTGAAGAAAAATTCAAGAAGTTGAGTGAAGAAAATGCATCCTTATTAAGTCAGCTTGAAGAATTTGATGACAAACTAATGAACAATCAAGATGTCTACAATGAACAAGTCAAGGAGAACCTTCAACTCAATGAAGAACTAAGGGAAGATAACTTAGAAATGTTGGAGCTAAAGAATATCAAAGAAAACTTGGAATCTAAATTGAAAAAGACAAATGATCATATTGACAAATTACACACCAGTGCTGATTTGGTAGAATCTCAGTTGTATGCAAGAAGAACCAAAGGAGACACTAGCTACATTGGATACAATGAAACACAAAATCAGATTGACAATATGTGATCAAGAAAGGATTCACAAAAGAACTCTACTGATGATAAGAAGACTGAAGATCAAACCAAAGACAATGGTGATCCTCCAAAGAATGAGCGCAAGCAAGTAGAACGCACTTGTTTTGCATGTAACAAGAATGGACACATTGCAAGAAAATGTATAGTGGTAAGACCTTTTAATGGCTACTATTATTCATGCAATAGATTTAGTCATAGAGCTATGAATTGCAAAACTAGTAAGAAGAACAGGACTCGGCAAGATCAAAGAAATCAGAATCAAACAAATGTTAGAAGTTCTCAGAATGTTACATGTTAGATATGTAACTATAATGGTCACTCAGCCAGAACATGCAGAATAGTGACTCATGTCAATGTGATGAGGAATAATAGACCTCCAGTCATTTTTCACTCTTGTAACAAGGTTGGACATATCTCAAGTTTCTATAGATCAAGGACGCAAGGTCAGGAAAGCCCTAAAAAGACCAAAGAACTAGTTTTGGATCCTGAAGCAGAAGTCAAGTTTTTAAAAGCCTCAAAGGATGTGAGCTTGATTTGGTTAGAAGGAAAGAAGGAAAAAGCTGATGAGAATGTATTGGATACATCCCCAGTGGATGCACCCTCTACATCTACATGAATGGCCCTCAGGGTCATAGGGGGAGCTAATTTAGCTCTAGACCCTTGCGTGGCTGGTATACTCATCCTTAGAGTATGCGCCTTTGGACTTAAGATTTTGAAGTGTTTAGTAACCTTCATGCAAGAGTGCACATGTTGATTGTTAGTGGAGCTCAAGTTTGAATTTTTGAAGTGACAACCTAGTTTACGTGACGTGCATTAATGGCAGATTTTTCACATTAAAGTACATAGAAGTCATTTGATTGCTCATTGCTTTCAAATTCAGAGTGATAGGAGAGCATAAAGAGCCTTGGAAGTTTTTGTGAAGTCTTGGAGATTGAATCTATCAAAGATTTGCTGCAGTTATCAGTGCATTTGATTGGTTGTAGTAACCCTAGCTCGTTGCACCGATTCAAAAGATGTCAGATCAGCTATAAGTTTAGTTGGAAAGCAATTAAAAAGTAAGTCATGGCCACTCCCATAGTTTTTGATGTTGCTGAAAAGAAGAGATACATATTCAAGAGGAACTCATTTAAATCCACCCTAGATGATTTAGAGGGAGCTTTTTCCCACACGCCTATGGGCGTCATGCATGTGGAAGACATAAGGGCTTACATCTACTATAAGAAAGAACTTGTTGGACTAGATAGGTTAAGGGCACACATGGATACCATGTTGAAACAAGATAAAACATTCATGGATGAATATGCTAAATGGAATGATCACCCTATTGTTGAGTATGCTACGGCATATGAATTCTATAAGATAGAATGGATAAAGATCTTATTGAGTAGAATCCATGATGATTTGTTTTGGATTGGAGATGTTCTAGTTAGAATCACAAATGACTTAATTCATGAGATGACATGCCTCTCTAGAATAGGCATTGTCCTTCCTATGGGAAAGGATGTCAGGAAAATGGTAAAACAAGTATGTAAGTCAACGAGCGATAGGTGTAGCATGACCATCAAGCCCATTGAGAAAGAAGACATCAAATTGATGTCAATGATATTGGGTTACAAATTTCACCACACCAGCAGGGTGAATAGTGTGTCTATGGGCACTATTCTAGTAGCTATCAGGCTTGTGAAGGAAGATGGGGAATTCAACTTGTGTGAGATCTTGCACGCACATTTGATAGATAACATCAAGGCCATCAAACATGAAAAAACAAAGATATTCAAGTTTTGGTCCCTAATCATCTATATGTACCTTCATATAGTTGGAAGAGTTTCAGATTTGTATTTGGACAAGTCCATACCTACCATGCCCCAGATATCCAACAAAGCATCCACAAAAAGCACACTAAGAGATTACATCACTTTGGAATTGAATAATTTTATAGCTAAGATGTAGATGAGGTATAGGATTCCAAAAATCATAGTAGAGAAGTATTATGACACACAGTGAGTTGACAAATCAAAAATTCATAGTATGATTGTCAAACACATGATCAAGCTCAAGAAGAAAGTCCTTGATTTGAAAACCTTCATTCTAGATAAAGTATGAGATATTTTAGAAAACCTAAAGAGACAAGAAAATGAAGAAGATTTAAGGATCAGAGAAAAAGTATTAGAAGACACTCTTCCAGTATGTTCTATTGAAGAAAGGTCATTGTTACTGAATCTAGTGAAGCCGCACTTAAGGAAAAAGATGAGAACTCTACACATTATGAACAAAGACTATGAGTTGATAATGAAGGAAACTGAGAAGGAAATTTAAAAGGTGTTATTGGAACAATAGATAAAACCACCTACTGCATCTATCACTCATGCACCTAGTAAGCAAGACAAAGAAGCAGAGACTTTCAATGTACCAGTGACAAGTCCTCAGGACTCAGTGCCCATAGCAGAAACTCAAACAGAGGCAGACAAGTCTGTGCCCATCTCAGAATCACATGAAGGCAGCACTATTATCATAGATAATGTGGATATAGCCATGGCGGCTACTGATAAGGATTTGAAAAATTTTGAGGAAGCATTTGTTAGTACTGAAGAAGTAGATATCTTATGCAGTAATTCACCTCCCACTCAGCAAGAAGAAGTACTCATAGAAGATGTATCTGATAAGAAAGAAGAAGAAGAGGTAGAAAAGAAAGAAGAAGATACTTCTCTTGATCTTGCAAAGGTAAAACCAGAAGTGATGGACATCACTCCCATCACTCCCTCCTTAGCATTGTTGTCAAGTTTTACACCTGACACAAGCAGTTTGGACTCTTGGAAGGAAGAAGACCTGATTAAGTTCAACATCTTGGCTATGGAGAAGGCAAAAGAAAAACAAGTTATGAGGAATCCTCTCCTGATAAAATTAGTAAATATTTTGAATAGTTTTCTACTAGAGGATAAGAAAGTGCTAAAAGTACATTCGGTTGATGATGTGAGTTCAGTCCTCTCACAATTCAAAATCAATTTTTCCAACCTAGAAGAATCTGCGTCCATAGTAGTAGAAGAGAATTACTTAAAGAAGAGATTGAATGAGTTGATAAGAAACTTTTCACTAGACTTGATCTCTTTTAAGTTTGGTCAAGCATCCTTGAAAGAATTTGCTAATGAAGGAAGAAGGATCATTGCAGCATGCATGGATCAAGACAAGCTAACCATTAATCATTTCAAAAAGATAAAAGAAGCAGAAACATTGATTGAGTAGGTGAAGAATTTAGTGATAGACACATCCACTGATGTGAACATGTGCAACAATGTCTACCAAGGACATTTAGACAAGATTGAGAAGGAAGAAAAAGAGATAACAAGGATAAGGTCCAAACAAACTCAGTTGAGGAATGGTCTTGCACCCTCTTTAGACATCCTCAATCAGAATTTAAAGGAGATTGATGCCACCATGGTAACTTATGATCATGGTCCCATTAGTGACTTGGAGAAGATGGAAAAGCTTCAATATGCATTATGCACCCATCTCTAGATAGTTAACTCTCTGATAACTTTTTGGAAGAAGGAGATCTAGAACCTCAAGATTGCATATCCAAATTTTTTCCCTTAGTGAGTATGTGTATATACATTTTTTTGATGCACCTTTGTCATTAATATCAAAAGGGGAGTTGTTTCTAGAATATGGAGTATATATATGTATAGGGAGATATAAGATTATGTATAAAAATGTATAGAAGACAAAGTTTTTGTGTAAAGGGACAATTAGCAACTTGGCCATATTCCTTTATTTCCATCAATGAAAAAGGGGGAGATTGTTGGCAAGTTGTCTATACTGAAGTATATGACTAGATATAGTGTTTTCATTATGGAAACAAAGTCATATAATAGTTTGGAGTCAGTGCACTTAGTGTAAAGATCATAATTCAATTAAGTGTAATGTAGCCGACAGTTAGCATTTTGATTTGTGATTGTAATGTAATATTGTTAAGATCATGCACCTATTTTATTTAGGTTGTTGACATGTTTATATGTGTAATTGTAAGCACGCTTAAGCTAGTTCATTTGGAAGCATTGTTTGTAATTAGTTATAGGGACGACCTATTTATGTATTTTGTATGAGTGCATAAATATAAGGTGCACCCATTGTACTTGGTATGGATGTTGTAATAGAGTTGTGATAAGTAGAGAAGAGGTATTCGAAGTCAATATAAGATGTATTAGATATTTTCTAGAGGTCAAAGCATCAGCACACCAAAGGAACTAATAAGACAAGCAATGTCAAGTAATAGTTCACTAGCAGATATAGTGTGTATCTGAATTCAGAAGGTTGTAGCCTTCATCATTTGATCAGTGAGCTCTAGGATAGTGAGTCCACTCCCCTAATAGGGACCATTGTAAAAGACTCCTAATAGGGTATAACCCTTAACAAGGTCTACTATACTTAAAGCATTGAAAATGATGAAGGGTGCTCCCCTTAATACCATAAGCACATAACAGAAATAGAGAAACAATAACAATAATATGCAAGAATAGAAAATTGGCTTCTTATTATCTCCACAAATGTGGAATTACAAACTTTCAGAATTACAATATGCAAAGCCACATGGGCATTCCCTTACAATATTCTGTAGGACAAAGCCTCGAATCAATACCCAGATCTACTACCTAGAACTGCCCTAGACAACACTACGGGCCTTCTTTATATAGGCAATTTCCACCGCCTGAGAAGGTTCTAGAAATTTAGCCCTTAGGGCCGACCAAACTTAGAATTATTTTATTTTACAATTTATTACATCAAAGTCAGCTCAAAATGAGTTTTGAAACCCAAACAAAAATTTTGAAAAAAAATTATTTTTCACCATTTCAGGTGACCCAACTTTTGAAGACCATAAGTCATCGCCCGTTGACCCGATTGGCTATTATAACCCCATTCTGGAAATGCCACGAAGTGCTCTACAGGCTTGACTAGTGCAAAGTGCCTGTTGCCCAAATTTTCAACCTCATCCGGGGCCTCTAAAGCCTTCAAAACTGAGTTCGAAGTTTCTGTACCCTGCTGCCAATACCAAAAATCTTCAATATCTTCAAAACTACAACTGATCTAGCCATGAAACTTTGCTGGCAGGCTGATATGACTGAGATGAACCTCCATATGTAAAATCAGACATTCTGAGATCGTAAGACCAAGTTACTAAAAATAGCAAGTTTCCACAAATAGCAACTCTGCATAAGATAGCCCTTATTGAATACAAAAACAGAAATATTTTTGGGTGATGCAAGATTGCTCTTACACCCAGGATGCTCCTGCATCAGACACCTGGGGTAATTTGAGAAGTGACCCTGTGACGACTCAGGTGTGCAGAGGAAAACCAAGATGGTTAACCTCCTCCTTTGTTAGCCATGATGAATCTTCCACGGGTCATCCTTTCCATTTGACCAAATACTCTTCATATGTCATGTTCCTTGTGCTTCTGCCAACATGACTGTCCAGTATGTCTTCAATCTCCTTGATATCTGAACTGGTTGCTGGAATACTCCACTGTGCTGTTGCAACCTCATCTTCAACACCTCCTTCATGATACTCTGTCAAATTTGAAATGTTAAACACTGGTGAAATATTCAGCTCAGTAGGCAATCCTACCTCATATGCATTTCCTGAATCATGTTTCTTCAGTATCTTACATGGTCCAAACTTCTTCATTTTCAGCTTGTTATATATACCAACTGGAAACCGCTCCTTCCGCAAATGAACCATGACTTCATCCCCAACCTGAAATTCCTTATGCCTCCTTTTCTCATCTGCCTTAGTCTTATACTACACATTCATCTTGGTAATATGCTTCCTCACCTCCTCATGGATGTTCTTCAAATGTTCTGCAGAATCCTCAGCTTCGGCACTACTTATTTCTCCTTTATCCATCTTTCTCAACTTAGATGCATTTCTTGGACTACTTCCATAAACAATCTGGAATGGTGATTTACCAGTGCTTCTGTGGACAGAATTATTGTATGAAAATTCTACCTGTGGTAAAATCAAATCCCATCCTGTTGGCTTATCTCCAACCAAACATCTCAACAGATTTCCTAAACTTCTATTCACCACCTCTGTTTGTCCATCAGTCTGTGGATGATGTGATGAACTGAACTTCAAATATGTCTTCAACTTCTTCCACAATGTCCGCCAGAAATATCCAACAAACTTAGTATCTCAATCTGAAACTATAGTTTTTGGCAAACCATGTAGTCTCACCACTTCTCTGAAAAACAATTCTGCTACATGAACAACATCATTAGTCTTCTTGCAGGGAATGAAATGTGCCATCTTCGAAAATCTATCAATTACTACAAAAATTGAATCATGTCCCCGTTGTATCCTTGGTAAACCAAGAACAAAGTCCATACTGATATCCTCCCAAGGCTTCTTTGGTATAGGTAATGGTTGATACAACCCTGTATTCTGCTTTACTCCTTTTGCCATCTGACATACTCTGCAACTTTGTACAAACTTCTTGACATCTTGCTGCAACTGTGGCCAATAATAATTTTCACTAACCAAAGCAAGGGTTTTATCTCGACCAAAATATCTAGCCAATCCTCCGCTATGTTTCTCCTTGATGAGATTCTCCCTCATAGAACTTCATGGAATGCACAACTGACTCCCTCTGAATAGCATATCATCCTGGATGATAAAATCCAACCATTTCATCCTGTCTAGAGTAACAGGTTCTTTACAAGCTTTCCAAGCTTCACCAAAATCAGAAACCTCTGGATATAAATTCTTGAGTTCCTTGAACCCAACCACTTCAATCTGCATCTCTGTTAGCAATAGTTGCCTTCTGCTAAGAGCATCCGCAACCCTATTAGACTTTTCACTCCTGTGTTTCAAAACAAATGTATAACTCTGCAAAAAATCAACCCATTTCAAATGTCTCTGATTCAACTTTCCTTGACTATTCATATATTTCAAAGCTTGATGATTAGTATACAAAACAAACTCCTTAGGAAGCAAATAGTGTCTCCACTTCTTCAATGCTTGAACTATAGCATAAAATTCCTGATCATAAACAAAATATTTTCTCTTGGCATCATTTAACTTCTCATTGAAATAAGCAACAGGTTTACCTTCTTGGCTCATAACAACTCCTATTGCAGTACCACTAGCATCACAATCTACTTGAAACACCTTATTAAAATTTGGAAGTGCTAAAATAGGTTGTTCTGTAACTTTTTGTTTCAACAATTGAAAACTCTTTTCTGCTCCATTAGTCCACTTAAACTCTTTTCTATCCCCTCTCATTGTTTCAGTCAAGGGTCCACAAATACAGTTAAAATTTCTGATAAACTTTCTGTAAAAGCTAGCCAAACCATGAAAAGATCTTACCTCAGTAGCACTCCTTGGAGTAGGCCATTCAAGGATAGCCTGTACCTTCTTTGGGTCTATTTTTAGACCTTCTACTAAAACTACAAATCCCAAATACACTAACTCTTTCTTTACAAAACTGCACTTCTTCAAATTAATCAAAAATTTCTCATCTCTCAAATTCTCAAACACCATACGAATATGCATCATATGTTCCTCCAATGTCTTGCTAAAAATTAAAATATCATCTAGGTAAACAATGACAAACTTAGCCAGAAATTCTTTCAGGACCTCGTTCATGAGCCACATGAAAGTGCTCGGTGCATTGGTTAGCCCAAAAGGCATGACTAACCACTCATACAGTCCTTCCTTTGTCTTGAAGGCAGTCTTCCATTCATCTCCTTCTCTGATCCGAATCTGGTGATATCCACTCTTCAGATCTATCATTGAGAAATACATAGCCCCACTCAAACAATCCATAATATCATCCATTCATGGCAATGGAAACCTATACTTGATTGTGCTCTTGTTTATTGCTCTGGAATCTGTACACATCCTCCACTCTCCATTCTTCTTTAGTGCTAATACCACTGGTACAACATAGGGACTCAGACTCTCTCTTATCAACCCCTTCTGCAATAACTCATGTACTTGTTTGTTCAACTCTTCACTTTCTGCTGGTGTCATTCTGTGTGCTGCCTTGTTTGGCAAACTAGCTTCTGGAATCAGATCCATCTGATGACTGATCTTCCTTACCGGTGGTAATCCATCAGGTACATTATTAGATACAATATCCTAAAACTCATTCAACAAATCTGCAACCTCTACAGGTACATCCTCTACTTCTTCTTTACCAACTTTTAGAATTAAAGAAAAACACACATGCTCATGCCTCATACCATCTAGGAATTTTCTTCCATCAACAAATGTTATTCTTGCATTACCACATACCTTTTCTTCGGTCTCCTTCAATGGCTTTAGCTTATGTCACACTCCATCCTTTGTCAGGGAATAGGTATTCGCATGACCATCATGTACAATACATTTGTCAAACTACCACGGTCTACCCAACAACATATGACATGCATCCATAGAGATGATATCACATAGTACCTCATCTTGGTACCTGCCGATCTTGAACTTTACATGGCACTGTTCACTAACCATGACCTTGTGGTCATCCTGCACCCAGGCAATCCGATATGGATGTGGGTATTTTTGTCTCTTGAGCTTCAACTTTGTCACCATCTCTTCTGACACCAAATTGTCAGTGCTTCCACTATCGATAATCACATCACAACATTTACCCTCACACTTGCATCTAGTGTGAAACAGGCTCCTCCTTTGTTCAGGTTCATTATCACCACTCAGCAAGACTCTTATGTTAATTAGCATTTCTCCTCTTTTAGCATCTTTAGAATTTGATGATCTAGCATCTTCATCTACATGTACAACTCTAGCCTGGCCTTCATTTATCTTGTCTGTTCTACCTTGGAACTGAGGACATTCAAATGCCCTATGACCTTCTTCTCCAGAGTGAAAACATGTTCCATGGAAGTCTCCTCTTCCAGATCCTTGTCCTCTTCCTCTTCCTCTCTGATCTCTATTACTTTGATCCTAGAAATAATTGGAATTATTTCCTCTCTGGTTCTGACTACTACTGGCCTCATCCTTCTTTTTCGGATCTTCATTTCGGCCACCATATGACCGTCCACCAGATCTTCCACCACGACCTCTTCCATTTTGTCTGCTCTCAAATTTCTTGTTCAGCTTTTCTTCTACTTTTAGGGCAAACTGGTATGCCTCCTCAATACTGTTCATTCAAACCAGATTCAACTCCTCCTGAATGCTTCGCCTTAACCCATTAAGGTATCAGGCAACTTTCTCCTTATCAGCTTCTGCATGGCCTGTTCTGATGAGGAGTCGATAAAACTCCTCTGTATACTCTTGAACAGATCTTCCTGCTTGCCACCAGATCTTCCTGCTCCAATTGAATTTCTTGCCACCAGATCTTCGCATGACCTTTCAATCTGGCCTTCGCAAATTTGACCCTATCAAGATCCTCAACATCTTCATACTCAAAATATTCCTCACATTCATTGATCTAGTCGATCAATTCCTCTGGGTTAAGATTTCCAGAAAATGTAGGAACCTCAATCTTAGGTCTTTTTCCAATCTTGGAAATCGCCCGAAAAAGTCTTTCTTCCTCCTGGTTCACAATTTCAACTTCTCCTTCTTGATATTCTTCTTCAACTTCATCCTCACTTTCATCTTTGACATTAAGATTCATTCCTCTATGATTCTCTTCTTGCAATGCTCACACTTGTCTCTGCAGCTCTCTAACCTCAGGTGTCATAGCACCAACTCTTCCACCACGTTCTGTTCGTGGAGGTATTTTTGCAATGTGCACTGAAACCCTAACCATGGTCCTGGTGCAAACTACCTCACAGTTGGTGATCTATTTACACACTCAAGAACTCCTGCTCTGATACCACTTGATGAAGGGTGCTCCCCTTAATACCATAAGCACATAACAGAAATAGAGAAACAACAACAATAATATGCATGAACAAAAAATTGGCTTCTTATTATCTCCACAAATGTGGAATTACAAACTTTCAGAATTACAATATGCAAAGCCACATGGGCATTTCCTTACAATATTTTGTAGGATGAAGCCTTGAATCAATACCCAGATCTACTACCCAGAACTGCCCTAGACAACACTACAGGCCTTCTTTATATAGGCAATTTCCATCGTCCGAGAAGGTTCTAGAAATTTAGCCCTTAGGGCCGACCAAACTTAGAATTATTTTATTTTACAATTTATTACATCAAAGTCGGCTCAAAATGAGTTTTGAAACCCAAACAAAAATTTTGAAGAAAAATTATTTTCCACCATTTCAGGTGACCCAACTTCTGAAGACCATAAGTCATCACCCGTTGACCCAATTGGCTATTATAACCCCATTCTGGAAACACCACGAAGCACTCTACAAGCCTAACCAACACAAAGTGCCAGTCACCCAAATTTTCAACCTCATCCGGGGCCTCTAAAGCCTTCAAAACTGAGTTCAAAGTTTCTGTACCCTGCTGCCAATACCAAAAATCTTCAATATCTTCAAAACTACACCTGATCTAGCCATGAAACTTTGCTGGCAGGCTGATATGACTGAGATGAACCTCCATATGTAAAATCAGACATTCTGAGATCGTAAGACCAAGTTACTAAAAATAGCAAGTTTCCACAAATAGCAACTCTGCATAAGATAGCCCTTATTGAATACAAAAATAAAAATATTTTTGGGTGATGCAAGATTGCTCTTACACCTAGGATGCTCCTGTATCAGAAAAGCTACTCCTAATAGGGTAAAGGATCTTCTAACAAGGATCACAAAACACTAGTGCAGATTATTAGTTGGTATCAAGTCCTACCGGGGTTTTTACTTATTTGGGTTTCCTCGTAACCATATTGGTGTCATGTGTTGATTTCATGTTTCATGTTTATGTGAATGTTTAATTCAGTTCTTAAGCATTTATGTTTAGCATAAAGATTAAAGTAAAAAGTTAAAATATAGTGAACACTGATTCACCCCCCTCTCAGTGTTCCCATTCCTAACAATATCAATTTTGATAATGTAGTAAAGATGAGAAATGTAAAGGTAGTAAGAGATCTACCTAGCATAGAAAAGCTAGTTGATACTATATGTAGGGAATGTGTGATGGGGAAGCATGTGAGAAATTCTTTCTAGAGTAAGCATAATTCAGTAGAAAGCAAGTTGGATCTGATTCATACAGACCTATGTGGTCCAACTCAAACAAGATCATACTATGGTGAAAAGTATTTCATTTTGTTTGTTGATGATTATACTAGGATGATGTGGGTTGCATTCTTAAAAGATAAGTCAAAAGCATTTGAGAAATTCAAAATATTCAAAGCTAAGGTTGAGAATAAATCTAGACTAAAGATAAAATATTTGAGATCAGATAGAGGAGGAGAATTCACCTCTGACAGATTCTATGAGTACTGTGAAGAACATGGCATAAAAAAATAGTTGAGTGCACCTAGGACCCCTCAGTAGAATGGAATTGTAGAGAGAAGGAATAGGATCATTCTTGATATAGTGTGTAGCATTATGATAGAAGGAAAAGTTGCACACACTTATTGGAGAGATACGGTCAATACATTAGTATATACCATCAATAAAATTCAATTAAGGCCTAGCGCTAACAAAAACCCATATGACCTATGGTTCGGTAATGTTCCCATAGTAAAATACATCAAGAGGGATGAAGCAGTAGGCAAGTTTGATGCAAGAAGTGATGAAGGTATTTTTCTTGGTTACTCTACTAAAAGTAAAGCTTATAGGTGTTTCAATTTAATATTGAAAAAGATCATAGAAAGTGCTCATGTTAAGATTGATAAAAAATTTATGGTTCAAGAAAGATATCATGATTACTCACCAATGATTGAAGAAGAACCTAGACCCTCCACTAGTGAGACAGTCATTGAGGAAATTTTTGACATTATTTATGTGTTATTCAATGACCTTGAGACAAGTGAAGAAAGTACTCCTAAAGCTGATGAGTCATCATCACCTAAAGTTCCAAAGTTTACATCTAGAAATCATTCCAAGAAAGACATCATTGGAGATTAGAGTAGCAAAGTCTTGACAAGATCACAAGCAAAGAACTCAACTAGCAGTGAAGTGGTATGTTTACTATCTCAGATTGAACCCTTAAGTGTTGAAGATGCTTATAATGATTTAGATTGGCATGATGCTATGAAAGAAGAACTTGATCAGATTATTAAGAATGACACTTGGGAACTAGTCCCAAAACTTAGTGATAAGAATGTGATTGAAACAAAGTGGATATTTAGAAACAAGATAAATGAAGATGGTACAGTAGTAAGAAATAAAGAAAGATTAGTATGTAAGGGATATGCACAAAGAGAAGGCATTGACTATTCGGACACATTTGCACTTATGAGAATATTAGAAGCCATTAAGTTGTTTCTAGTTTATGGTATAGTAAAAAACTTCAAAGTTAATTAGATGGATGTCAAGTTAGCATTCCTAAATGGAGATTTGAAATCTTGAAGAAGTATACATTAAGCAGCCAGAAAGATTCATCTTATCAAATAGACCTGATATGGTATGCAGATTGAAGAAAGCCCTCTATGGACTTAAGTAAGCCCCTATAGCATGGTATGAGTGACTAGATGGATATTAACAAAGATTGGATAAAGGAGCAACATATTGTAATCTATTCATTAGAGAGACATTTGAAGGTCTACTACTTGTAGCTATATTTTTTGATGACATTATCTTTGGAGGTAATGACAAACTAAGTGCAAAATTTGCCGAAGAAATGTAGAATGAGTTTGAGATGAGTATGATTGGTCCTATCAAATAATTTTTGGGACTAAATGTGCAGCAGATAGAGAAAGGTATTTTCATTAATCAGTCTAAGTATGTGAAAGAGATACTGAAGAAATTCAAGATGGATAATTGCAAGCTAGTAGGAACCCCTATGATCACTGGATGCAAGCTTACAAAAGAAGATGACTCACTAGTAGTAGATATAACATTGTACAAGTCTATGATTGGGAAACTTATTTATCTTACTCAGACTAGACCTGATATTTCAAATGCAGTTGGCATAGTTGGAAGATTTGGAGCAGAACCTAAACAAAGTCACCTCATGGAAGTAAAGAGAATATTTAGATACTTGTAGGGCACTATAGATTATGGTCTATGGTATCCTAATTCAAAAAAATTTGAGCTTCATGTGTACACTGATGTAGATTGGGTAGGATGTGTTGATGACAGAAAGAGTACATCAAGTGGAGCAGTGTTTCTTGGTGATAGACTTGTCACATGGAAAAGAAAGAAAAAAAATTGTATTTCTCAGTCAACAGGAGAAGTGGAATATGTTGTAGTAGCCTTGAATTTTTCTACAATTATTTGGATCAAGAAGATGATAAAGGATTTTGGAATTTAGATTGATTATCCTATTGTTATGCACTATGATAACACTAGCACTATCAATATGTCAAAGACCCCTGTGATGCATGCAAAGACAAAGCACATTGAGATCAAGTATCACTTCCTAAGAGAGAAAGTGGTAGAGAAAGAAGTCAAGTTGGACTATGTGAGTACTAAAGATCAGTTGGAAGATATATTCACAAAGCCCTTGCCTAAGGATACTTTTGAGTATCTTAGGGAGAAGTTGGGAGTAATTCTCATCCCTGATTCTGCTTAGAAGAAAGTAGGAAAGGCATCATTCCTTAGGGACTAATGGAAGGTTGACTACTCTACCTTAGGAGTAGTACAAGTGCTTAAAATGAATGGTGCCCTTTTCCATTGATGCCAAAGGGGGAGTAATATACAGAGTCATGAAAAATAGAAGTAAAAGGAGGAGTAATATACTAAGGGGAAGTAGTATTTAGTTATGATAGTAGTATAGTTGAGGAAAAGGAGAATATTAGAAAATATTGCAGTAGATGGAGGATTCATATTCGGGGGAGTTTTGATGAGGAAATGGAGAATGTTATAATAGAAATGCTCATTTGGGTTGATGGTGGTTTTTCATTCCACATGTTGCCATCAATGCCAAAGGGCGAGATTGTTGGAGATTTTCCAGCAGGCCAGCACTGATTGTATGTTTGTCATTGATGACAACATATGGAAAGTAGCATGCATGGAAGTCTTATGGAGTAAGATTTTAGTGTAAGTAGCATGGACATGATATCAACATGATATCATGGGCACAAAGGTTAACTACTAGTATAGATAGTTATATAGAAGCTAGTGTCAGTAGTGTTCCTGTAAGAGTAACAGACAATGTTCTGTGCATGGTTATCCATAAAGTTATCATGAAGCCTTGCATGCTTAGATATATGTTGAAGACATGTTAGTGATGTTTCAGTCATGGACGCATAGTCTGATATTTAGTAGAAGTGAAGATATGTAGTCACTATTCACCAATAGCAGTTTCATGTGTTTATTCAAGAGAGCCGATAGAGATTTTATTGGTTCTTGAGTTGCACCTATCTTTAGGGTATGCACCCTTGGTTTTAAGCTTAGAGAAGAGTTATTCATGTTTGGTTAAGAGCACATGAGTTAATTCTGCTTAAGGAGAAAGATCCAATTGTTTTGGTAGAGCTGACAGTGTGTAGCGTGCGTCTACAATTATCTTATTGGATAGGTCCCAAAATGTGTTGTGTGCATAGTAGAGCTGACATAATGTTTATTGGAGTTTTTTATGGTTTCTCTAATATGATTTCAAGGTGGTTCTAATAGGCCAACTTGATTATATCATTTAAAGGAAAGATATTTATAGTTAGTCATTTTTTATTGCTTGAGTGTGGATCATGGTTGATTAAGAAGAGCAGAGGAGAGTGTGCAAAGTGTTGAACCATTAGAAGGTCTATGTGACCAAGTAAAGTATTTGTGCTATACATTGGAACTAATCCAGATATTAGATCAAAGCGTAGTTCATCAAGATCTAGATATAGTGTGTATCGGTTATTCAGAAAGTTGTCGCCTTCAGCCCTTTGAGCAGTGAGCTCTCAGATAGTGCATCCTCTCCCATAACATGGACAATTATAAAAGACTCCTAATAGAGTCTGACCCTTGACTAGTTCTACTATACTAAATATATTTTAAAGAAACTCCTAACAAGGTTAATGATCTTCTAACAAGGATCATAATACACTAGTGCAGAATATTAGTGGGTGTTAATTTCCACTAGGGTTTTTACCTATTTGGGTTTTCCCATTACCAAAATATTGTGTTATGTTCAAGTGTTCTTTTATTGTGTTTATGCTTTATGTTTAAGTATACTTAATTGGATAAAGAATTGAATCTTTTAGATGATTCACCCCCACCCCCCTCAGTAATCTCTTGGTACTATTCCTAACAAGATCATTTTGAGAATCAAATTATTGGCAATAAAAGTTAAGGAATAATGACTAGATTAAAGACAAGAGAAGAAATTTGTTTGATTTCTCAAGTTGAACCAAAGACTACTGATGAAGCTTGTAGAGATGAAAACTAGTCTTGGATTTAACTCGTTCAAGGTAAGTGAAGAAAGTAACGAACTAGATCTAAAAGTTTCTGAAAACATTGAAGAAAATAAATTTGATGAAGATGATAAATCTAAGAATATTCTTAAAGAAGAAGAACCACCTAAGCAAGAAGAATCACCTAAAGGTATGCAAAGAGAATTTAAAGGTAGATGTTTTTCATGTAATAGTTTTGGTCATATGAAGAAAGATTGTACAGGTAAGCAATTCAAACCTCTTAATGGTTTTTGTTATAATTGTCATGGTTTTGGACATAGACCTATTGAATGTAGGAAGCCTAAATTTAATAAGAATAATAATAGTAGTAGAATGTTTAGAGATACTAACCATGCAGATAAGAAACCTACTGAAGATATGAACAAAATAAATGGAGTAGTATGTTATAGATGCACCAAGGTTGGACATATTTCCAAGAATTAAAAATCATAAATCATCCAGACTGGATTGAGATATGGGAACAATGGAGTAGTTTTTCAGATATGCAAAAAATTTGGTCATACAACAAGGTTTTGTAGAATGAACAATATGAGAAACCGTAATCCTAGAAGTCATGCAAGGATAAATGAGAATGCAAGCAACAGTCAAGGAGGTTGCTTTAGTAATTTAGAAGAAGTGAAGTTTGTTAAAGCCACTAATCAAGGAGACATATTCAACACTGAAGGTAATCAGAAAGGTGAAGTATCAAATGGTAAGAGTGAATCTCTTCCTAACCCATCTCAAAGTACTTAATTCATGAAGAATGCAGTAGAATAGGAACTTAGGATAGTGTCAAAATTAGTATAGGATGAATTGAGTCTTGTGTAGTTAATATAAGGTATTATATGATGTAATGATGCTATGGTTAAGAGCACATGAGATAATATGAAGTTATGTGAGATCGCAAGAGTTTTAAGTTTTGTAGGTAAGCAGGAATAAGTTTTTGGAAAGAAGAGGCAAAAGAATTGAATGCGATGTCAGAACCTTGTGAGATTGAAAGGTTAAAAGCTTGTGATCAGTATTGTTTGATCATCAAATTGAATACAAGTGTTAAGGAGATCAAAGTAGTAGTGATTGAAAGCAGTTTGAAAAGATTTGGTGAAGGAATTTCGTGCTAGATCTACGCAAAGCCCTAAATCATGGAATTAAGGTATTTCACTAAGAAAATATATTAGTCAGTTAGAGAATTTGTAGAAGATGTGGATGTTTCATTAGTTCACAGTATAAGAGATAGAATCAGACCTAAGATTAAAAGGGAACCAGTAGAACCCTTGGAGGAAGACCCTAAATTAGCATCATCATCTGTACTAGATGGAGTCTTACATTTAGAGAATGTTAGAGGTTATTTGGGATGTGTAATGCCCCGCTAGGCAACCCAAGAGGACAAGACATAAAACCTCTATAAAATGCAAGTAGTGAATTTTTATTTTATTTTATTTATTTATTTTAACTAGAATAATATTCATCATTACACTTCATATTTCTAAAAGAAGAAATAATTTTCTACTACTTGAATGTAAGATTTATACAACTTAAGTCCTCCCAGGTTCCCTAACGTCGCTACTAAAGCAACATCATATAAACCATTTACATGCATAAGATATTCACGGAATCATGAGCTTAAAAGATCTACATTCATTTTAATGCACCAAATTAAATGTCCCTAACTTATTTCTTTTATTAAACATAGGTTAATCATCCAACATCATTATTCCTTTTATCAACTCATTCCATAAATTCATATTGATTTCATCTACATCTACTATCCTTTATATCACTTTTCTCTAATAATTTAGGTAAGAGATTAATATTCATTAAGGTAGGCATCATCCTAGGTACTTCATTAACATGAACCAAGTATTAACATTAAAATCAAATTACTATTCTATTGCATTGTTTCATAACCATTCATTGTTAATAATTCCAATCACTAATCTATCATTTCTCAATAATCTCTTTGAATTCTTTCATCAAGAGAGAATACATTATTGTTGTGATACATCATTATATATAATTATATTTAAGATTATTTCCTTTACACATGGACAACATAAGAGGATAGGAGAAATAACATAAATACTTTCTTTTAATGCTAGTAACATGTCCAATATTCCACATTCTTTTCCCTTTCTTTTACCTAGAACTACCCATTCCCTTAGCATTGCCTTGAATTGAGATTACATCAATAATACAAGACTCCTTTTAGGAGATTAAAATTACATGAATACAGATACATAAGTACATCTCAACATATTAAAATATCCAATAAGAAATCTTCAACTACAGATTTGGAAAGGAATATGTGCTAGGATCATCCAAAGAATCATGATCAATACCTCGATATAGATATTAACCACCCAACCATGTGGAACCAATAGGCCCAGTCCCCTGAGCTAGGAGATAGAACCAAAGGCCCATACAAGAGGTAACAACTGGGAAATTCCTAAAGTGGTGATAAAATTTACCCAAAGTCACAACACAAAAGAAAAGACAAGAAGACCACAAGGACTACCAGAGGCATGATAAAATTTGGTAGAGACTCTAAGCTACAAGCTAGGTGAGTGTCATCGCATAGCCCTCACCCCTTTAGTTGTCTTGGTACTAGCCACTCTTGGCCCCGGCCCCCAAGTAGGCACATGCGGAACCGAATGCCTCTCGTACAGACAAGGTCATCCAGTCGTACCTACGCATAGGTACCTTCTCCCACTCCCATCCTTAGTCTTTACTAGCACTAAAGGCATGGGTGAGGCACAATTAATCTTGATTAGTGTGTAATTTCCCATTCCAATAATCTCCCATTCCCAATTCATTTATTTAGGTTATCACTTGATTAAATAACTCATAGTAGGTTATCCTAGTACTAGCCACTTAGGGCCCCGGCCCCTCACTATGAGCCACTCACCTAGTGTACTTAGGTTCCCTAACATACATATAAAAATTATAAGAGCATAATAGATCCATCATCAAGAATTCATATCAATTCCATAACAATATTTGATTGAGTTTAGGAAAACATATGTTGTCCCTAGTCCACTTGACAACCCTAAACCCAATATGGCATATAGAATGTTCCAAACATATAAGAAGACATCCAAGTGATATTATAAACATATTCAGAGTATGCATAGATCCAATTAACCAAAAAAATATATTCTAATAGCCTCTGGTGACCATACGAAACCTTAAAACATAATGATGTTCTTAAACTAAATTATTTCCAAGCAAGGATTAAATGCAAAGAATAGTCATCATAGAACAATCATCCATATCTTCCACAAAACAAATAATAAAGGAAATATCTTCAGTGGAGATTTAGCTAACATAATTATGGACTCTCAGTTTAATTTTTAGGAAGATCCAACAGTGGGAAAGAAAGTTATGACTTCTGGTTTAAAATAGAAAATTCTGGTTAGGGTTCAGACCTGCCTTCACTAAAACGGTTGTAATTTTCACAAAACATAATAAAAATTCTCAAAACCAATTGGAAATGAAATATAAGACTTAGGATAATATTTTATATCAAATTTAAACTTTTATATAATCATATCAGCCTGTAGCATACGAATACATTTGACAGAAAATTCGGAATCAAGAATGGACAGGCATAGTCTACCAAAATATGAAAAATAAGGCATTAATTCGACCCTAAAAATAAAATCAGAGAGATACCCATTTGAGATCTATGAATTTTACTTTGATAAAATCAATTTAGTAAAACCCTAGATGCAATTTAAATTATTATAATAATAGATCTCCAAAAATGGGTTGCTAAAAACCCTAGGAAAACACATGCCAATTCTTACAAACAAAAACTCAAAACTTTAAAATAACCATAGAAATTAAAAGTACAGATATAATAAATAATTATAATATATAAATAGATCCATAATCTATCAGAGACATAAAGTAACTAACATATTCAATCCATACCTCATATCCTACGAAGGTTGAATCGAAGAAGGAAGGAAACAAAAGAGAAGACAAATCCAAACTTGAGATGCATCCTTCAAACCCTATCCACTTTCAGAAATCTCCATGAAAGAAAGAAATAATTCCACAGCAAAGAATCCCTCTCTCAACTATAGAAATTCTCACAAAAATGTCTCTCTCCCAAAAGCAAAGATAACCAAAAATTCTTAAAGACATATGCTTACAAAATCTCCCTCACATCTCCCAGTTTTCTCTCCAAAATCACCATGAAAATTAAGGCCATCCTCTCCTCAATGCTTCAGCCCCAAAATCCCCCCCTCTTCAAATGAGAAAGTAGTGCATATAAATAGATTTCCAAAGGTTGAGAGGAAAAGTAACCAACTCCCAACTAACTCTTAACTAAAGGGTATTATAAAATAACTTAATATCATACAACTATATTACTCAAATATACAATAAAAGATTATTTGTATTCATTCATACACATGTAATATTATCCTAACATATATGCATATGCCATCATTAATTACATCAATATCTATATATATAACCTATCCTCATTATTAATAATTAACAATTGAGAATAATATACCTCGCATTATTTAATATTTAATTATTAATAATATTATACTTTACATTAATCCCAAAATATACACCATCAACAATATCTACAATAATTAACATATAATCACATATAAATTATATATATATATAAATACATATATGTGTGCACCCATATATATATTTTCATATATGTATATATATTTATATTTATATAGATACATGCCAAATACCAAACACTATAATCTATAAGATTATGAAGTAATAGATCACAATATTATTACCTATTTATAATTGCTATAGGATATAACACTGAGGTAGAATAAAATCACATGCCTCAAAATAAATCTAATCATCCAAAGAGGCCATACAAATCATCTATGAAACATATCGAGAAAACCATAAGATCAAACAAGGTCAACCAAAGTCAACAAGGAAAGTCAAGCCAAACTCCTGAAACACAACATAGAAAGATTAACTAAGAATCATACCAAGAAGGAGAAATAAATAAAATGAGTAAACAAATCATACAACCAAATGAATTCAAGTGGTCACAAGGCACTAACTACAACCATGCCCAACCGGGTGCGTTGGATCTGGGTTTTTGACCCAAAGGTTGACTGACAAAGAAGGAACCCTAATATTCCCAAATTGGAATAATGACAAAGGAAGACTCATGTAGGGACCTTAGTACTATCTCCATAACAACAACCATCGAGGATTTGAGAGCATGCTCAGACCTGTGAAGCCAGGTGAAGTCGATGCCCGGTACCTGCAAGCCTGCATCACAAAGAAGAAATACATATGCACGGATATACATATAAAAGAAAACATTGCAGACAGATGACGAGGATCGATACATCGTGTGGACCTCAGCTATGTGAGTAACTACGACTTCATCCTGAATCATGAAAACACATCATGTATATATATACACTCAAAGCATGTAGCATCATCATAATGAAGGTTAGAATCTCAAGCATTGTGTTAGTCTCTAATAATAAATCAACATAATCAAATCATCAGGTGAGATACAAGATTCATCCAAGGTAACCTTAATAGAAATAAATATAAATAACCACTTATATATATCTATCAAGTACATATCATATAACATCCTAACTATGTTCATAAAGGTCTTGTAGGTACTCAATACATACATGGAGATAAATACATACAAAAATGATACCTTTAGATAGTATGTCTGATATTAGAATCATTGAGTACCAGCTTATGAAATTATTATAAACAACTATAGGAATAGATCAAACAAGTATCATGTACAACTTAAGCTGTAAGAAAACATCGAAGGATCTTAATTCTTTCAAAAACACAAAACTTATATTAGGGTTAGAGGGGTATTACAGGATGTAAACTTGAAACCCTTAGTGATAGTGATTTTTCTAAAGTGTATGAGAAGCTATACAACCAAGATATGTCTTTGAAAGTAGGGTTTCAACATATGAAGGATAACAAAATCATAAAGTATTCACTACAGTATGAATTTGATGATGAATATTGCGCTAAGATAATTCTAAGTAGAATACATAATGGAAAGTTTTGGTTAGATGACAGAGTGATAGACATTATAGCTAACCTAATTCATGAAGTAGCTAGTTTATCTAAATCTGGACTCATACCGTTCAATGAAAAGAATGTGAAGATGGACAACACTAAATCATCTTACAATGGTAGAGGTATAGTGATTAGGAAGTTTGAACAGGATGATATTAGGTGTTTATGCAAGATCCTAATAGCTAAATTTTGTGCTAATTCAAGAGAAGATGACATGGCAGCTAGAATGATTCATGCAGCCTATTTGATGTGTGTGGATAAAATTCAAGTGGATATGTGTGAGATTTTGAGAATTAAATTATTTGAGAATCTTGATAAGATTAAGAAGACTAAGAATTCACATTTTAGGTTTTCAACATTGATTACTGTATGCACCCTAAAATGGTCACATAGACTTTGGGCCCCCATTCAACAATTTATCAAATCCTTGAATCAATATTTTCAAAAATCGGCATTTTATCAATTATATCAATTTCCTTGATCAAGTCCTATTTTATCATTTTCGATTATTTGCCTTGGGCTAACCATTTTATCCTAGGTCTTTATTTATTTAAAAGGAATATTTCCTCCCCTTTTAATAAATAGAAAGCCCCCCACTTTTCCTCTTATCCTAAGTTGCGCAAATAAAACATTATTCCTATTTTATAAAAATAGAAAAAGCACTTTTTGTCTCATATGGACACAAAAGTCAACTCTTAATTTCTCATTGGAGGATATTTGTGCACATGGAATGCTTCTCTTTCAAGCTCCACCCTTGATTAAATATTTTTCCTCTTAATCTCCATCATCCATTCCTTCTCATTTCCTATAAAAGAAGAGCTCTCTTCCTCATTTGCATCATCTCATATTTTATGCTAACTTTATGCTACAGGATTTCTAGGTCACTTTGGAGCTTTTTGAAGATTTGAAGATATTCTTGCATTAAGATTTTGGAAGTGATTGTTGCATCACATCTTAGATTTCTTCATTACTTCATAGTTTAGCTTTCATTTCTTGCATAATAGTTTCATTCTCATGGCATTCATAGTTTAGATTTCCTTTATGCTATAGATTAATCTCACATAGCTTAATAGGAAGATTTGTAATACTTGCATATTTCCTTTCATAGTTTAGCTTGCATCTTTTTTTTCTAGCTTGCATATTTATCTTAATCTAGTTTCATTTTCATTTCATAGTGATTCTTGGGGATATTGGCATTCTTTCCCTTGTCTTCATTTGAATCTCTCATAGTGTGGTTGACTAGCAAGGTTATAGGCCTAATAGCTCTAGCTGAGAGCAATATTAAAACTATCCTTGCAACTCCATGCTTAGAGAGCTATGGATCAATTTTTGAGACCTCATTCTTGAGTGTTCTTGATTATAATGATTCATAGAAGTGCACTATTTTGTGTGTACATTTTTGGCACCCACCGTGGGGCAGAACATTAGCATTTTATCCTTCATTTCATGTATTTTCAAAAATTTTTCATCATAGTTTAGCATCATTTTCATCTCTCTGTTTATTTTGTCTCAAAGTGTCGTACGACATTTTTCCAGTGTCATGCAACAGTTTTTTGTATAGCAAGGTGACACTTTACCAGTTAAAGGTGTCACACTGTTTGGTAGAAAGTGTCACACTGTTTGGTATAAACTGTCACCTGTAGGTCAGTAAACTATCACCCGAAGATAAAATATCACCCCTGTATATAGAGAAGTGTCACATGACATTTTTGGTGATTGTACTATCACCTGTACCTGATAGTGAGTTGTTTTTTGGTTCTTTTTTACCAAATTTGGATCTAGTTAGCTTGCTGGCTTAGTTTGTTGTGGTTAGAGAGGTTTAATTTGCAGATTTCATTTAGATTTTGGTTTTTCTAACCTTGTGGGGCTAACAAGTTGTGCTTTTAGGTGCTCTCATTGTTTAAAATATTTTTCCAAAAGAATGCATGTCAAAGCTTCAAATGCACAAGGGCTACTAACGGTTTTTGTAGGGCTGCCCAAAGCATAAAAACCCAATAAAGTGCTTGTTGTTTATTTCATTTCAAGTGTGGCAATTACTAGTTGTTTCATTTCATAGGAACATAATATCTTGTTGTAGGAATTCTTGGGTGGTAGGAGAAGTATACTCTTCACCCTTGTGGTGAACCAGAAAATCTTGACCCATCTTTGGATTTTGAAAGCAAGAGGGTAATTGAACATTTGCTTGTTGTGTTTGGGAGAAAAATTTGGGATAAGCGAGTATGCTCTTCACCCTTGTGGTGAAACCAAATCTTTGAATCTCATAAGTTGATCCATTCTTTGTTTAGATCTTTAGAATCCTTTAGTGGGCCTACTCTTAAGCAATCAAGAGGAATGACCCAAGTGGGGACAAACTTATTGCTGGCTATTCCAACCCACTATAAACTCAAGGCTATCAAGGACACAAAACCTTGGTAGACGTAGTGCTTATCTTCACTTGATGTGAGTACTTGTGAGATTGTGACCATGAGGAGAGTATTGAGCAAGAATGCTTAAGGTACTCTTGAGGCCACAAGGTCCATTACTTGCTGCAAGGTAAGGAGTCCCTTTGGGGATCAAGAGGGATACTATGAATGAAAGCCCTTTTTAAGAACCATAGATAGAGGCCACCCTATTTTTCTGCTTAGCTTCTTGGTGCAAGGATTGATCCAAGTGGAATAACCTAGATCACCCCAAGATTACTCACCATCCGTGTTCCTTTGGTTGTGTCATTGGCACTTCCATGACAAAGCCAATATCTATTGTGGGTAACCACTTTGTGTGAGGCAATGGGACATCAAGTGTGGGCCAAGTTGTTAAGTATTGAGCCATTGTCCTTTTAGGCTAAAAAGTGTTTGAAGTGTTCTCATTGTGATATACCCGTGTAAACATTCTTGAAAAAAAAACATCACGGTAGCATTCATAGGATTTTATTGCTTTGATATCACAAGTGCTTATCTTGGAAAGGTTTCTTTTTCCCTTGTTTCAAGTGTTTTATGAGATATTTGATCACCTACTATTTGTAAACCTATAAATTTACTGCTGTCATTGTGATTGAGATCAAAAAAATCAACCCTCAAACTGAAATTTTGAACAAACGGTTATTAAAACTGAGATTTTTCTCTTCACTGGTCAAAGAGTTGTATGGCCCTGGAACAGTATTGCCCCTTTTACTGAGAAGTGTCATGTGATAGTTCGTAACTGGAATACTATCACACTATTTGTTGGAAACCATCGCCCAGGTCACCTGGAAATTGTCCCCCCACTTAGAGTGAAGTATCGCCTACTGAGAAAGTGTCGCCCTGTTTGCCTAGAAAGTATCACCCAAAAAAATTTTGCAGTTTGTCCAATTTCAGCCATTGTCAGTCACTTTTAGTTGACTAGATCTTTAAGTGGGTGATTTATTTTGCTGCTGGAAACTTGTCTGTACCTTGAGATACTATTTTTAGGCCTCTTGGATTAGTTTTCTTTGATTTTACAAAGTCATCTTGTGTGGAATCGCCAAGTTAAAAAATTATCCTTGTTGAAAAAGTATATCTCTAAATCCATTGGTAACATTCTTGGAGAATTTCAGTCCTCTTTTGTCCAAATTCATTTCCATCAAAAATCAATTTTAGTTATATAATTTGGGTAAATCCATCCTCCTGATTCATACATGCAAGGATACTAGAATCCTTTGATTTAAGCACCTCTTTGACAGTGTTCGTTTACTCCTATTGCAATTTTCTATCTCACCATCTCTTTTTGGACATTTGAGTACTTTTATTATCCTAGTTTGGTATTGACATTTTGTGAGGTCATCTTACCACCAAGGATCTTTTTCTTTCATGTCAGTTACAACAAGGTACCAAGTTAGTCAAGGGAAATGACCTCAAGTGGTCTTCAATCAATTGCCCTTAGTTAAGACTCATCAACAACGAAAGGCAAAGGAACCCATTTTTTATCAATCCCCTAAGAGTGATTCTAAAGTTTTTTTTGATCCAGAGAGAAATTTGAATACCTCTTTAGCACCTTCTCAATCGAATATGGATATGAGTTACACCTTCACCAAACAACAAAGAGAAATAATTGATCAATCTCTTGATGACATTTTCCAAAGACATAGGGGTAACATGTCATTCAAAGATGACAATCAACCTAACTCACCTCCTATTAATTCAAGATATCTAGATGCTCATCAATGAGCCGAAAGACATTATGCACAAGCTCATCAAGATGCACGGTTGCAACACGAGGACCAAAATAACCAATCTTATGATGCTCATGTGAACGCAGCTAACTTGTTCAACCATTCAAGACCAAGTTTGCCACTAAAAGTAGCTTCAAGATATACAAGTGAGAGGCTAAAAAGAATTGAGCGGGAAAAACAAGTTGCAAAAGAAGAATGAGCTACAAAAGAAGAAAAACTTAGGCTCCTAGAAGAGGAACAATGAGCCTTGTTGGACATAGAGAGAAAAGAATTCCAAGAGGAACAAGATAGGATATTAGCCCAACAACTCAAAAATCAATTTAACAATGGGGGTACCAATAGTGTAAACAACTCTCCACCCTCTACTCCCCCAAGGACTCCAAGAAGTGGAAGGCGGTCGAGGACTCCTTCAAGATCTCCTAGTCCTAGAGGAAGGACTTTACAACATGCTCACTATAGGAGACAGATGCCTCCTAGGAACTCAAGACAAACCTCCCAATGAGATCATCATGGCTCTCAACATGGAGGAAGTAGTGCAAATTATGAAGCTCAAGACTTTATGAGAGTACAACAAGAACCACTCTTTCAACAATATGTGGAGAAATATGTTGAGCAAAATAAAGATAGGTTCCTAGAGAGCTTGATCAACAAGGGTGTGAGGGTCCTTTATAACTTTGATGTGGATAGGAAGATCAAGAAATAGAGCCCCTCACAAGAAGAGGAAATTAAACAACTCAAGAAAATGATGGAGAAGATGATGGCTCCCAAGAGTTCTTTCAACTTGGACTCTATTTGTCCTAATCCTTTTGATAAAAGTGTGAGCATGAAAGATTTTCTTAGGAAAATTGAGTTTCCTCAATATGAAAAATATGATGGTAATGGTGACCCACATGATCATGTGTGATAGTTTTACACCATGAGTTTTGAATTTCACCATGAAGATTCTTATTTGATGAGATTATTCCCAAGGAGTCTAAAGGGTCAAGCTATGAAGTGGTTTACCAACATTACCCCTCCTATGAAAACTTTAAAAGAATTGGTACATAGATTTGTGCAACATTTTGCTTATAACTTATCAAGGTCAGTCACCATGCTTGATTTGTGTCACTTAAAGAAAAATCAAGGGGAATCTTTTGTTACATTTTTGCAAAGGTGGAGACAATTATGCTCCCGATATTCTAGAAAAATTCCTAAATAGGAGAGAATTGATATCATTGTAAGCAATTTAGTACCTGAGATGTGGTATGAGGTTCGAAAGATGGTCTTTGATTCATTTGACACCATGGTCAAAACCGCATGTAGAATAGAGGATGTTTTAAAAGAGCAAGGTATTTTGGCTAAACAACATAATAACAACAATAGTCAAAATAATAACAACCATCATAAGGACAAAGGCAAGAACTCACACTGGAATAAAAATAAGCAAGTAGTCAATGATGGAGTTGTTGACTCTAACCAACCAAAGGATCAAGGTGTCCTTCATTTATCTAGTGCAGTTCAAGCCATGAAGCTTAATACATCCTCTAACCAACAAGAGCATAAACAAAGATATCAAGAGAAGTCTAAAAAGGAAAGACGACAATTCTCTAAGCTTGGGGATTCTTATGAGGATGTTTTCAAAATGCTTGTTGATAACAATCTTGCATGACCACAAGATCTAGCAAAGTTTCACATACCTGACACTAAGCCATATTGATGGAATGAAAAGGCTTATTGCATAGTTCATAATGGCATTGGACATGACATAGAAAATTGCTGGAAACTTAAACATCTCATTCAAGATCTTATCAAAAGTGGAAAACTTGAGATTGATGGTTTGAAAACCAATGTAGATCATAAAGCATTTAAGGAACCTTTTCCTAAATATGATAAGGGGGAAACCTCTAAACCCAAAGATGGCAAAGCTGCAATTAACTACACCTACATGTCTATGGAAAATGTCATCAATATGCTTGAAGTTGTTGAAGAAAGTGTTAATATGATGGGAAATAGAGATCCCTATGGTCATGATGATAATTCTTCTCCTATATTTGATGCAGACCCTGTGATTGTTCTTAGAGGTCCCCACTCTCGAAGATCATCCCAAGCATTAAATGTTGTCACTAGAAGTCAGAACCAAGGTCCTGTGGTTATTAGGGGGCCTAATTCCAAACCCAAGCAAGTGGCATCTAAAAATGTCACCAAAATAGCAGTGAATCCAGAGATGAGCTATAATCTTGTTGATCATTTACAAAGAACACCAGCTCAAATTTCTATTTTTGAACTTCTGGAATTGTCTCCAAGGCATAAGCGTATCCTTGAGGATGCTTTGTGTATAGCTAATGTCCCCAACAATATTGATATTCATCAATTCTAACACATGGTTAACCACCTTGCTAGCCCTCACTACCTCACATTCTCAGAGGAAGATGACAAAGCCTTGAGCCATCCGCACAATCTTTCCCTCCATATTGAAGTCATGATCCACAAAACCCATGTTAAGCATGTGTTGATTGATGGGGGTGTTAGGCTCAATATATGTTCTTTAAGTCTTTTGAAAACATTGGGATATTCAGAGAAAGTAATTGACACAAGAAAGAAAATCACAATAAAGCCCTATGATGAGGCAGAAAGAAGCTCTAAGGGATTGGTTGTTCTTCCATTAGGATTGGCCTAGTGGAGAAAGATGTTTTGTTTCAGATTGTTGATGGTGGACCCCTAGCATAAAACATCTTGCTAGGTAGACCATGGATTCATGACATGCAAGAAGTACTGTCTACCTATCACCAATGTGTCAAATTCCCATACAATGGCATAGAAGTTTGCATACCAGGTGATAGCACCTTATTTGTTAATGCCATTTCAATAGGCATTCATGTTCCTCTTAATAGAGCAGTGGAAAATTGTGATACAACTTTAGAGCAATGCCAGAATAAGTTAAAATCCATAGACCTTGGTATGGGAGATTATCAAATTGATTCCTTAACAAAGTTGCCAATTTCACCTAGGTCCTATGGGAAACCTTCATAGGGGATGTGACCTTCATCCTCAGCTATGACTTTGTTTGACACTTTTGTAGAGTCATCTGTACCCATTCAAGATGAAAAGGAAGAAGTGGCCATTAGAGATTGGATCTAAAAGGAGGAAAAGTACCTACATAATGAAAATTTCTCCCCATCTCCTAAGACCTATGGGAGAGGGTATACTTTGGTCAAGAATATGGGCTACCCAGGTTATGGTCCCCTCAGTCATAGACTAGATGCCAGAACTGAACCCCTCAACCATGCTCTTTTTGGGCATAGGTCTAAAAAGACAGTTGGTGTAGGATTTGAAGATCCTAAAAAGAAAACCATTTCTATCCTAGCTGTAATGGATAGTGATGATGAGTCTAGTTATGTGCCCAATTTGCAAAATCAGCAAGACAAGTGTGAAGATTGGATCCCTTCCACTAATCTCCTTTGGGGAGATTTAGATGCTTTAGTTATTGATCCAACAATTTCAGAACAAGAACAATCTACTATTGCAACTCATGTTGAAGATCCTATTCAATATAAAAATGATATCCAAGAAGGTGTTACCCTTGGTGATGCAAATGCCTCTACCTCAAGGCCTAAAAAATATGGTTGGTGTAAGCATCCTAGTCAAGATTCAGATACTAATTCACATGAGTATGAGTGGGAGACTCTTTCCGATTGTTCTACAGTTGACATGGACATTGCTATTGTCCATACATATAGTTCCCAATCTGAGGTAGCTAATGAGTCTAGTGTAGGACTAGAGGATTGGAATCCACAAGTAGCTTTAGTGGAAAATGCTTCGCTTAGTAGGACAAGTCCTGATTTGAGTACCTTAGAGGGATATTTGATGAATCGTAATTCTGTGATCACTAGAGATGACATAATCCACATTCATAATATCAGACCAGTCATTGACCTACCCCTTGTCAATCTACACTTAATTGATTGGTCTAAGTGCTATCAAGAGCCTTAGCTCCCAACTTTTTCAAATGACTATGAGATAGTCTGTTACCTAAATGCTCTTGAACCTGTAGTCTCTTCCATCAACAAGCCAACTACCAGTATGACAGAGCTATTTATCAAGTACCTCAGTCAAAAAATAAAAAGAAAAGAAACAAAAAATAGGAGTTCTGATGGCGAAAACCACTATGTGGTGGTGTTAGAACTGAAAAAATAAAAAATAAAAGATGTATCTGAAGGTGAAAACCTCCTTGAGGTGCCTAAGGATGGGATACTTGATAATCTTCCAAGCTATTTTCAAGACAGGTCTTCAGTGCTTGTTGAGCCTACACAGTCAGTCAATCTAAATACACAAGAGGCTCCACAAATTGTACATTTAGCTCAGTCTCTATCTACACATGAGAAATAGGCATATACCAGGTTCCTACAAAGGAAGAAGATCAATTTTTCTTGGACTTATTCAGACATGCTAGGGTTGGACATTAGTCTTATTATGCATCATTTGTCCATAGCTCCAGGCATTAAACTAGTAAAATAGAAGTTGAGGAAAATACATCCTCACATAGCTCTCCTTGTCAAAGAAGAATTAGAGAAACTCCTCAGTGCAGGATTCATAAGAGCTATTGATTATGCCGAATGGATATCCAATATTGTGCTAGTTTCAAAACATGACAAGTCCATTCATGTTTGCCCAGATTTTAGAGATCTTAACAAAGCTTTCCCAAAGGATGATTTTCCACTCCCAAACATAGACATGATAGTGGACATGACCATAGGCTATGAGATCTATTCTTTGATGGATGGCTTTTTTGGGTATAATCAAATCAAAATATCTCCTGAAGACCAAGAGAAAATTGTATTCATGTGTGCATGGGGAACCTATTGTTGGAACATCATGCCATTTGGATTAAAAAATGCCGAAGCTACATATAAAAGAGCTATGACTACTATTTTCCATGACATGATGTATAAGAATATGGAAGACTATGTGGATGACACCCTTGCAAAATCCAAAAAAAGGAATACACGCCTAGAAGATTTGGAAGTAATTCTAGATCATATGGTACAGTTCCAACTTAGATTGAATCCCAAAAGTGTGCATTTGGGGTAACCTCTAGAAAACTCTTAGGATTCATTATTTTAGTTAAAGGAATAGAGGTGGACCCAGAAAAAGTTCAAGTAATAATGGATATGCCACCTCCTAAAAACATCAGTCAAATGAGGAGTCTTCAAGGATGTCTTCAATCCATAAGGAGGTTTATTTCACAACTGGCTGATAGAGCTCAACCCTTTAATAAGACTTTGCATAAAGGGGTCAAATGTGTCTCTAATGAAGAATGTCAGAAAAGCATGGATCAAATCAAACAGTACTTGGCTAATCCTCCAATCTTAATGCCTCCTATCCTAGGAAAACCACTTATATTATATGTCTCAGCAACAAAATCTTCCCTGGGGGCATTATTGGCTCAACTTGATGATACTAGAAAAGAAAGGGCCATATATTACATTAGCCAAACACTTGTTTCATATGAGGTCAACTACACTAGTATTGAAAAATCTTGCCTAGCGGTGGTGTTTGCTTCCCAAAAGTTGTGACATTACATGCTTGCACATACAATACACCTCATAGCCAAGATTGACCCTCTTAAGTATTTTCTCAGCAAGGCTTCTCTCACAAGTAGACTCGCTAAATGGATGATGATTCTTTCAGAATTTGACATAGAGTATATTGAGTGTAAGGCTATAAAAGGACAAGCTATCACTGATCAACTGGCTGATTTTCCCATTCAGGATAGTGTTCCCATTACAGTTGAATTTCTAGACCAACACATCATGTATATGACTACAAGAACCTAGAAGATTCTCTTTGATGGTTCTTTCATGCAAAATGGTTTAGGAGCTGGAGTGTTGTTTGTCTCTCCTCATGGAGATACTATTCCTAAGTCCTATAAGTTATTATTCCCATGCACAAACAACATTGCTGAGTATGAAGCCTTGACCAATGGATTGAAAATGGCTATAGAATGGGGAATTACAAAGCTACACATTTATGGGGATTCACAATTGATTATCAACCAAGTTAATGAAGAATATCAAATAAAGGATGACAAACCGATAACCTATAAAAAGATGGTTGATTCATTGCGATGATACTTTACCTTTGTTACATTTCAACAAATCCCTAGAGTAGAAAATAAGGTAGTTGATGCTATGGCTACATTAGCTTCACTTCTTCAATTAGAACAACATGAGTCCATATTTGAATTCCTGATGGAAGAGCTACGTTACCCTATTTTTGACTCCTCAGAAAGCCATGTCATTTGTACCTTGGTTAGCCAAGAATCATCTTGCTATGGTGCCATCTATTTATATCTCTGTGATGGTACTATTCCTGAAACCTTCAATCATTCTGAAAGAAGAAACCTTGTTCATAATGCCTCTTGCCACACCCTTATCTCTGGTGATCTATATAGGAGGAGTTTAGATGGGACACTTCTTAGGTGTTTAGAAAAGGATGAGTCCAACCAAGCATTAGTTGACATTCACAAGGGCATTTGTGGAGGACATTCCAATGGTCTTACTATGGCTCAAAAGTTGCTTAGGGAAGGGTACTATTGGCCCACTATGCAGAAAGATGCAGTAGCTTTTGCTAAATCCTATGAAAAGTGTCAAAAACATGGAAACCTTATTCATGCTCTAGGTAGGGAGCTTGTTCCTTCTATTTCTCATTGGCCATTTTAGCACTGGGCCTTTGACCTTGTTGGGTAGATTCATCCCAGCTCATCAGGTGGACACAAATTCATTATTACTGCTACTGATTACTTTACCAAATGGGTAGAATTTGTACCACTTTCTATTACCTCAGAAAAGATAGTTTCTTTATTTATTCTGAATTATATCATCTGTCGGTATGGAGTGCCTTCTGAGATAATTGCTGACAATGGGGGTCAGTTTAAAAATAAGGACCTTAAGCATCTCTGCAAGAAATTCAAGATAAAACAACATTGGTCCTCCATTTACTTCCTGCAAGGAAATGGACAAGTAGAGGCTTTGAATAAGACTATTCCCAAGATTCTCCATAGAACAGTTCACAAGAATGGTAGAGACTGGCACTTATAATAAATCCAGCCTTGTGGGCCTATAGAATGAGTATTCATACTCCAATAGGGCCTACACCTTTTTCCCTCACCTATGGTGCTATAGTAGTGTTACCTTTAGAGGTAGAGATCCCTTCACTTAGAGTCTCTCTCAAGGGTTTAGTGACAGATGAAGACTACTACACCATGAGGTTGCAGGAACTAGAACTTCTAGATGAAAAGCGTAAAGCATCTTTTGATCACATGAGAATCTACCAAAAGTGTATGTCCAAAGCATTCAACAAGAAGGTTGGCCCTAGAGAATTTCAAGTGGGGGATCTCCAAGTGGTGAAAAACTAGAAACAGGTGCTACTTGGGGCCTTTGCATGCTTATCTTTTAGCATCCATCCTCGACACTTAGCCTTTCTCCATCACACCTTGACCTTGTTGCCTTGGCTTGGAATTGGTCTTTCTTTGTCTAGGGGCATAACTGTGTTAGCATTGGTCCTTTAGGATGCATTGGTCTTTAGGACATTTTACAAATAGTGTTTTTCAACACCACCCTAGCGTCAAGTGTTTCTCAACACTTATTAGATATCCTACCCCACAGTTCAGCATGATATGATATTTCTCACTCGTAGATGTGATACTCAAAGTTGATTCTATGACCTACACACACACACTTAAACAAAACACTTGACTCATTGAGACTTGTTTGAATTATTTTATTTGTGTGCTGTCTATGATGATTTCTTTGATGAGTGTTCTCTCCCTATGATAGTTTTTGATGATGTATAGCTAGAAGACTGAGGGCATGAGGACATGTTTATTTCTTTTTCTACTTGTGGGTATATTTTGTTGGTCCTAATTGTCATTAGCATTTATGCTTGATCCACTTGACAATAGACCTACAGGGTATCATCCTTGACTATTTGTATGAGTGCATGCTTATAGCCATCTTGACCTTCTTGTGTCCTGATGCAAGCATAATCTCGCTATAAAAAACTTAGGTAATCTCACTGCACTAGTCATCTTGACCTATATGTCTTTGATGCCTAGGTGGGATTCCCACATTCCTATTTGATATAGATCATATTCCGATCCACATATTCATACTAGTGTGTATTGTATGATCTACGATGCTACCAATAAAGCTCGATGATGATTATTAGATGTCTATTAGTGTTGTGACCTTGCAAGTCAACCACTTTCATATTAGCTTGCATTTCTAGGTTCATGTTAGATTAATTTTGCATCTTTGCATATGGAGAGAGCTCTCCTTTTACCTTTCGTGGACTAGTCCGTTAACTGCACTCACCCTCTCTTCTTCTCGATCATATCTTTCGCTCCTTGTCTTTCACATCACATCTTGTTCTTGTCATCAAAAGGGGTTAATCCTATCATCATATCTATATCAAAAAGAGATCATTTTTAGAAACATGAACCTACATCATACACATGAGAATTAAACATACATCTATGAGAGAGAATATACATGAGCATTTATAACATCCATTTTGAGCAATATGAGAAGACAATACATAAACTGATACATCCATCACAAGTGAGACATAAACAAAAGATATATCAAACATCTAGTAATCTCATATATCAATAAATGTCATCATACAATATACAAAATGAGATCCCAAAATCTAGATCAAAAGTCTCGTGATATGTCCAAAAACCTAAGCCCTAAACCTAGGACTCGCTACCACCTTCATGTGGACCTGGTGGTGGAGGAGGTGGTGCCATGGCTAGTGCTACATCAAATTTTTCCACTACTATTGAGTAAGAAGGAGCTCTCTGACCCACTAGTACTACCTATATGTACAGCTTGTGATAGTACGTAGCTCATGTTGCCTCTCTTCGGCTCTCTGAAATGGTAGCCTATAGTGCTCTCTCTTGTCATTCTATCTCAGCCCTCTGATCTATGAGCTGCTACTTCCTAACTGCTATTGTGATCCTAATATATTTCATCTTAGCCTCTAGAGGCTATATCCTAGCTCTCAGGTCCTCTCCTCGTGCAGGTGGATCCTACCTGGCCTCTGCCTATCGGCGAGCTGGTCTCACCTCATCCTCAGAGGTCACTGATCTCCATCTCCATGGCCATTTACAACCACCTGATCTAGATCCCTCTCCTATCTCCCTCACCCTCCCTCTCCCTCCAAACCCTCTATCCCCTCTATCTCCTCCGTCATCTCCATCATCCCCCTATGCTCCTAGTTGAACATCTGGTACAGTGAATTTGGGGAATGGATCCCTATGCCTCTTTTCCCTATAAGCTACATCTGCACCTGCATCCACCATGTCTGGAAGGTACTCCCATGGCTCTTGATGTATTGTAGTTGTATCTTGTACTACCTACTGGTAATATAGCATCGGTAGCCAACCATGGCTCTCCTCATCCCAAAATTGAGCATATGTGGTGGTCTCCATAGGAACCCTCTACTAGTGTCCGAATTGCCTCCACACCCAAGTAATGACAAATCTGCCGACAAAGTTAGAATACTGACCTACTAGTGGCCGATTGCAAAGCATGTAATCCAACTCCCATCTATCACCCCACTACTCACATGCCCTATAAGGTCTCCATACGAATGAGGTGAGCTCATCTAGCACTCTCTTGTAATGAGTGACATCCCCACTATGTGCCTTAGAGATGAAACCAGCATAACTATACATATAAGGATACCTATGCTCCCTAGGCTGCACTCATGGATGCACTACAACAATGTGCTCCCATGCCCATATCTAAGAAAGTATGGCCCCACATGCCCAATTTCTGGCATCCTAGTATATGATCTCATGTAACTCGTGGTACATGTCAGCTAGAATAGTTGGACCCCATGCCATCTGTCATGGATGTGCCACTAGATCTACTAGAAACCTACCCCATCCTAGTGCGAAACCCTTCTGACTCCTATTAGTGATAAGGGTCTGTCTAATAATAGATGCAATGATGCAAGGCACTGGGAAGTCCCTGCCAAAATCATCCATCAATTGATCCTAGCTGACATGTCTGTTTAGGATGGTGATATCCTAGAACATGCCTTAGATGACCTGCCACCCCTCAGTAGGATCCTGATCATAGTATACCTATGCAATCAAAAAATCATGTTAGTTTCTATTATATAGACACTTTACATCTATGGTTATCTTTAAATAGGATTATACTTATAGGCTCGCCATGGCTAGGCACTCAGAGAATCTGATAGACATCCTCCAGTGAGATAGATGCCTCTCCAGTAGGAAAATGAAATGTGTTGTGCTCATTGTACCACCTCTCAGCAAGCGCAGTCAACAACCCATGGTCAGCTCGGATATGGGGCATCTGCAGTAAGTACCAGAAGCCCATAGCCCTCAAATCTACCTTGCCTAGATCATCTAGATCTCAGAAAAATCATAACCCTGTCACCTTCGGTGCTCTGATGTGTAGCACTGGAATTTTCTCCTACAAACCATTAACCCTAGCTAGATGTCAGCACATATCATGATGGATGTCTAAAAATCAGTACAAAAATCTTAAAAAGTAAACATTGTCAGGACCCATGTTATTTTGCTCAAAAAAACATTAAAACATGTCAAATTTTTATAACTAGGTGACACTATTTTTTGACTAAGTGTCATGCAACACTTTGTCCTATAGTAGTGCGATGATATTTATTTGTGCAATACTTCGCATAGTGTCATGTGACAGTTCGTCTCGTGTCATGCAACACTTTATTCAATGCCCGTGCGACACTATTTTGACCCATGAAGTGTCGCATGATACTTATCATCAAAGGGTGCAACACTTATAAAGGGTCGTACGAACTTTCACCTGAATTCAAAAATTTGAAATTTAAAATCAATTAAAAACATGTTTTAAATGCATTAAATGCACATAATGACTCAAAAAGGGCAAGCTTTTCTTAAAACATACCGGGGCAGCATAGTGCGGAGGCCGGTTGTGCAACCGGGCGCGCTCAAATCGATGCCTGTGAACGAAGATCGTTGCTTGCTGGGCCATTTTCTCTCTCTAAGCTCTCGAAATTCTCAAATTGCTAAAAGACATGATTTTGAAAATGACATTTTTTCCCCCTTTTATAGCATTTTGACTTTTTGACCTAATTTTTAAAACACCTCAGAATTGCGTAAAAATTGCACCCCTAGCTAATTTTGACGTCTTGGATCCATTTTCGGACTCAAAATCAAAATTTGAGTTAATCTTGATAGTCAAAATCATATTTCAAAATTTCACCCTCTTCTGCGCAGTTGGCTAACCATTTGAGGCCTGATCCTTCGATCTTCACTGGGGCATCTTTACTTCTTTACCCCCATCTCTTCTGACCTTCTAGTCTATCATTCATTTTCACTTGCTTCATCTTTCTAAGTTTGACTTGGTCAAATTGAGGCATGTCTTCACTACTTGATGGTCATCCTATCATCCTACACCTTCGATTATGATTTCTAGTGACTTGATCAAGTTTATCAATTTGTTCCTTCTCCTCTACCTAATTTTGATTTCAATTCTGAGGGGGTAGTACCTATCAGCTTTAATCTTTGATTTAGCTTTATTTCAGCTTGAGATTCTTATTTTGAGACTTCACTATCACTTAATAGCAACAGTGATGGTTTTGTCTTTCGATTCTTATCTCTTATTTTGAGATCTGATTAGCACTTAACAGCAATGGTGTTGATCTTGTCTTTTGATTTCAGACCTGACTATCACTTAATAGAAATGGTGTTGTTCTTGTCTTTTAGCTTATGCTTATGCTTGTCCTGATGTGTTCCCATCCGTCGAACACACATCTGAGTTGTCTTGTGATCCCAAATCGATCTCACATTTCAATTCTTCTTTGACTGCATGTGTTCCTAGAATGATCACACATTAGTCAAAGAGGGGAAAATGTATGCACCCTAAAATAGTTGCCTAGACTTTGGGCCCCCATTCAACAATTTATCAAATCCCTGAATCAATATTTTCAAAAATCAGCATTTAATCAATTATATCAATTTCCTTGATCAAGTCCTATTTTATCATTTTTTATTATTTTCCTTGGGCTAACCATTTTATCCTAAGTCTTTATTTATTTAAAAGGAATATTTCCTCCCCTTTTAATAAATAAAAAGCCCCCCACTTTTCCTCTTATCCTAAGTTGCACAAATAAAGCATTATTCCTATTTTATAAAAATGGAAAAAGCACTTTTTGTCTCATATGGACACAAAAGTCAACTCTTATTTTCTCATTGGAGGATATTTGTGCACATGGATTGCTCCTCTTTCAAGCTCCACCCTTGATTAAATCTTTTGCCTCTTAATCTCCATGGTCCATTCCTTCTCATTTCCTATAAAAGAAGAGCTCTCTTCCTCATTTGCATCATCTCATATTTTAAGCTAGCTTTATGTTGCAGGATTTCTAGGTCATTTTGGAGCTTTTTGAAGATTTGAAGATATTCTTGCATCAAGCTTTTGGAAGTCATTGTTGCATCACATCTTAGATTTCTTCATTACTTCATAGTTTAGCTTTCATTTCTTGCATAATAGTTTCATTCTCATGGCATTCATAGTTTAGATTTCCTTTATGCTATAGATTAATCACACATAGCTTAATAGGAGGATTTGTAATACTTGCATATTTCCTTTCATAGTTTAGCTTGCATCTCTCATTTCTAGCTTGCATATTCATCTTAATCTAGTTGCGTTTGCATTTCATAGTGATTCTTGGGGATATTGGCATTCTTTCTCTTGTCTTCATTTGAATCTCTCATAGTGTGGTTGACTAGCAAGGTTATAGGCCTAATAGCTCTAGCTGAGAACAATATTCAAACTATCCTTGCAACTCCATGCTTAGGGAGCTATGGATCAATTTTTGAGACCTCATTCTTGAGTGTTCTTGATTGTAATGATTCATAGAAGTGCACTATTTTGTGTGTATAATTACATACATGTTTTTCCATTTGATACGAAGATTTCCATTTACAATTGGAGATGACTGGAATGACAACAGAACCACCATGGATAGAATTAAGAAGGTATATCTGAGATACCCAGTAGACAAAGTCAATGAAAGTGCAACTTTGGTAATTAAGACATTTCAGAACTTGATGAAGAATAGATCAAGAATCCCTCAGTCAATAGTTGAAAAGTATAAGAATGAGATACGCTTTATGGTTGACATTGACTTTACATACATTGAAGTAGTTGAACCTAGAGTAAAGTTCATACACCCTCTTGCCTATGAAATTTTTGAAGTTGAAGTAGAAGAATACGTGAATAGTTTGCTTAAGAGCAAGTTGGATGTACATAGCAATAGATTTGGGACTTATGAGGAGAAGAGAGTGGAAAGTGCAATTAAGAAAATTTTGTGAGAAAACTATGTGATGTCAGAGATGATCATTTTTAAAGAAATTATGAAAGAACTTGGTACTCATCTAAGAACAAAAAGAAGAACCCTTCCAATAATGGGAGGTAACTGTGAAGAGATAAACAAAGAAATTGGGCAAGCAATAGTAAAGGTAATGACAAAAAGTGTTGCAGCAAATCAAGCTAAGGAAGATGAGCATCAGAAGAGCCTCTCCACCATCAATTAACATTGAAGATCAATCAATGCATGTGGAAGGAACTAAGATCACATTGGACAATGATGATAATCCTTTTAGTAACCTTGAGAACATTGTTGACAATTTGGTTCTAGAAGAATAGGGCAGATCAATTGAAAAAGGAAAGAAAGAAACAAGGAAAGATGAAGAAAAGAAAATAGAAAATAAAGAAAGCACAAAGATTCAAGGACAAAAAGAAGCACTTAGCAAAGAGGAAATCAATCCTACACCTGAGATTGTAGCAAAGAAACCACAAATTCAATCGATTTTTGAAAGCCTTGGGAAAGAAGTTGATGATGATGATGAAATGGAGTTGATCACATCCCTAACCAAGATAACTAGAAAGAATAAGAAGGTAAAAAGCCTTGAAGGATAATTGCTGGAAATAACAAAAAATTTATAGAGTGTTGTGACTAACAAGATAGGAGAGGCAAATCCACTGGAAAGAGCTAGAGAAGTTATGAAAGCATTTGATAATGAGTTCACTAACTTATCAGATATAGCTACAGTGAAGGCTCAAGCAACCTATGAGGCCAAAATATTTCATGATATAAGTCTAAATATCAGAAATGATATTAGAAATCTGGATGTATGTATAAAAGATCTTAGAAGGAATTTGGATAGAGGTAAAACTTTGTACATTCAGTGTACAAAATCTAAAAATCATGTTTCAGAAGTTGTTGAGAAGATTAAGGTGAAAGAGGCAGAAATTCAGTCAGAGGTAAATCTTTTAGCCAACCCTAATATGAAAATTTTTGATGTTGAGAAAAGAATCAGAAAAATGTATGATGAAATAAGGATTCTTAATGATGAAAAAGACAAGAAATTGAGAAGATTCACTCTTCTTAGAGAGCACATTTTAGTAAAGTTTGGCATAGTTGAAGGACAATTGGAAGAATGTCTTTCATCCAAGATATCCTATGAGAAGTTCAACTTTGCAAACCTTCGTGCATGTGAGATCACATCTTATGGTCTATGTGCACTCCTCAATGTTTTAGACACAGTAAAGAAGGCATGGGAGAAGGAGATAGAGAACATTAAAGTGAACTTTGTAGATTGTTTTGCAAGCCTACCGACTCTGCAATTTTGAATCAAGGTAAACATTTTTTTTGAGATCACAGTTTTTCACACCCTTTTTATCATTGTTGGTCAAAGGGGGAGTGATATGATAGAAAAAAATAGATATATGTTAAGAAAGTATATTCCTAGGGGGAGTATAAGGACATGGAAGATATATTTTTGTTATGGCCACAATTTTGAGTTTTGAAGTTTTGAGACTTAGCCAATTTTATCATATGTTGCCACCAATGACAAAGGGGGAGATTTTTTGAAATTTGGTTGAGTTATATATCTAGATGTTTTCATTATGGAAAAATATGATCTACATGAAGACCACATATAACAGAGAGCAAGTATGATAGAGCACAGAGCAAAATTGTCTAAGTATGTGCAGTATTTTTCTAGTGTAACCCAACACAATTTTGATTGGCGACATTGATTGAAGTAAGTTCAGTGCTTGTGCACTTGAACATAGATACTATGATGCATATGGAAGACTCACCTAAGAGCGTAAGTCCATATGGCATGTACGAAAGAAGTTATTAGAGTATTACTAGAGACAAAGCTGAAGCCGACAGGATAAAGAAAGAAGACAGAACAAGTAGAGAGTTAAGGGATTATTTTGTTTATCAAAATAATGTCTTAATAATATAAAGGGATGACATCCTAGATGTTAAACCTTGGGTAAAAATGTATTTTGTAAAGTGCTTTATGTTTAGTAAAGCCGACTGCAAGAGTTATTGCTCCTAATAACTTGTATAAATGTAAGGCATATGCAATGCAAAGTAGAAGAGTTGTAAAAAAAGTGAAAAAGTAAGAATAACATATGTATGTGAAAGCTATTGATGTGAATTTTTATATATGAAAGATCAGAATAGGAAAGCTATTTGGCAGCAATGAAAGGTTATTTACCTTACCCTTTTGCAATCAGATACTATTGTACATTACTTGTTTGGGCAGTGGGCTCATCTTGTAATCATTTTGTATTCTACCAACTCTTAGCAGGGTTGAGGCTTCTAATAAGGCCTAAAGTCCCTTAATTAGGACTGAGACACTATATGTATGTAATATGCTCCTAACAGGGTCAACATCCTTAACAAAATACTTTTGGTTAGTGGATCTTTGAGGGTACCATCCCCACCGGGGTTTTCCCTTGGCTAGGGTTTCCTCGAAAACAAATAATGTGTTATGAGATCATTTTCTTTATTGCTATGCATGTTATTTAGTTTACTTTGTTATGCGTGTATCAAGTTAATCTATTATATCCATAATTGGGCAAAAGTGAAAGATTGTACAATACTACTTCACCCCCCCTCTCAGTATTCCCTATTTCTAATAGAATTTGCAAGAAATAAAGGGTTTTTTTTTGTTGGACAAGGGGTTTACCTTGGTCAAACCTGTATGCACCCTAAAATGGTCGCCTAGACTTTGGGCCCCCATTCATCAATTTATCAATTTCTTGAATCAATGCTTTGTAATATTTTCAATTTAAATCAATTTCCTTGATCAAATCATAATTAATTCAATTATTTCAATATTTCCTAAGGTTTGATCATTTTATCCTAAGTTTTATTTAATTAAGAGAACATGCTCCCTTTTAATTAAATAGAAAAATCTTTTAATTAAATGATAAAATCACTTTATCCTAAGCCACATTTAATTAAAAGAACAAATCTCTTTTAAATAAATAAAAAATCTTTTAATTAAATAATGGAAACCACTTTGCTAAAAATAATAAATAAATAATAAAATAAAAATTAAAAAAAAAAAGACTTTTTGTGTACACATTGAATGCACACTTTCCAAGATGAGTGGAATCTCCTTTTGCCTCTTAATCTCTTCCACACATCTTTTTGGCTCTTAACCATGTTCATTGATTTTGCCTCTTGACAATCTTGAGCACATGGATCAACCAAGATTTAATCTCCACCATTGTTTATTTCTTTTTGCCTCTTAATCTTAACCATCCAAGATTATTTATAAGGGGCCCTCTCCTTCTCTTTTAGATATAGAAGATTTTTAAGTATTGTTATGTTGCAGGTTTGGAGAGTGATTTTGGAGAAGATTCTTGAGCACTCGAGCTTGGATATTGCAGCTTCTCTTTTCTTGTCTTCTTCTCTCATGCCTCCATGGTAATCCATTTAGATTAATATTTCACTTTCATATTAGATTAGATTCATATTTCCTTTCATAGAATAATCTTGCATAAGCATTTCCTTTCATAAATTAGTTTGCTTGCATGCATTGTTATCATATAGGATAGCTTTCATTTTCATCTACATGCATACTTGATGATCATGGAGACTAGAATTCTTTCTTTTCCTCTTTGAATCTCTTTTTTTATGGTGTACTTGCATGGGCATAAACTAGGTATAATATGAGGGCATTCATCACAAACCCTTTTACTCCATGAATAAAGAGCTATGAGTCACCATTTAAGACCTCATTCTTGAGCAATTTTGAATTTAATGACTCATAGAAGTGTGTCAACTTATTAGCACTCATTTTTTGGCACCCACCATGGGGAAAAAGATTGCATTTCTTGCATCATATTATTTTATTTTAATTTTTTGATGATTTTCATGTGTTGTATGTGCTTCTGTGCATCTTTGTTACGGATCCTTATGCAAAGTTTCTAATTGTATCGCACAAATTTTTGTTGGTATTAGCGGTTCTAGGTGTGACAAAGGCATTTTCTCACACGGGCTTGTGTACTTTCTTATGTGACCTTGTGTACTTTCTCATGTGGGTCTGTGTAATTTCTTGTGTGGGTCTGTGTACTTTCTTGCACAGCACTGTGTATTGTCTCGCATGACATTCTGACAGCAAAGACCTAAATTTCCAAATTTGCTAGTTTTTCTTGCTATTTTCTGACACTTAATGGTTTCTATGTTTATTTCCTTGATTCTATTTTCTAAAGTAGCATAACAGCAAGGCGCATTGCTTTGGATTTGAGGTATTGTGTTGAAACTCTATAACATTTTGATTTTGGGAATAAAATGAATCTCTCATGTGTCTAGCTTGAGTGTTTATTGCTTTCATAGAGCACACTTCAATTTTGGGCTCTAAAAAGAACATAGATTCAATTTCTTCCATATGTGTTTCACATAGTAATTAGGCCCTATGAACACTATTTGTGGCATTCTTGAGAGAGTGGGTTTCTTGTGAAGTGTTTCTTGATGATAGAACCCCTTGTAGGTAGGGAGGATATTGTTACTATCTCATGGTCTTACTTGGTTTAGTCTTCAACATTGATCAATACGTTCTCTCTTGGTCCCACTTAAAGAGCTTGGTAGACATTGTTGTTGACATTATGAACCTTGGTGAGGTGGTTTCAATCTTAGCATGTCAATGAACTTGCTTGTTATGTTTGGGCGAAGTGAAGAGGCTAGAGGATTATGCTCTACTCCTTTTTTGGGTAGTACCAAAAACTCAGATCCTTGAATCTAAACCAAGTGCCAATGTGGTCCTTTTTTTGAGTCACCTTTTTAGAGAGGGTTAACCATAATGGACATTCCATTTATTGGGTCAACCATGTGGATGGAACCTCAAGCGGTAATAGTCATTTTTGTCATGGTAGCAACAACCACTATATAAATATCCTTGTGGAAGAAATCTCCATGGGTGTAGTTTCTTGTTGGGTTGTTGGATCTCCCCAGCATCTCCAATTGATTAAATTCTTAGAATGTGTCAAAACCCTGGTGTGCCTGGATTGGAGTTTTTCCTCTTGAGATTACAAAAGTTGCAGAGTCAAATCATTACTAAGAACCATAGTGCGACCAAATTTTCATTTGCTAGGACTATGTGCATGATTGGAAAAACATTTTGAGAACATACACAAGTAAAATATTTAAGGAGTAGCATACTAAGTCACTATTCTTGTTCATGTGCAAGGTTGATTTGTCCCTTGCTCATTGTTTGAAGACATTTGTTGCTTGAGAATATTGATTGTTGTCTTGCATGCTTGATTGATGGTAAAAATATGTTGATGCATATACTTGGTTATTTAAAACAAACAAAAACTAAGTTCCTAAGCTTACAACTTGTTGTTAGGTGGTTTGATGATGTTTCCTCATCTGGTTCCCTACATTCTCTTGTGCAAGCTTTCATTTCCTTGCACGAACCATGCATTTTATCGCACAAGATTGCATTTCCTCCTGTGCAGTTTCAGTATAGTCTTGTCAAAAGTATTTGTTTTTTGTTTGCCAGTTTGATCCAAAATTTTCTCATGCAAGCCTGGCATATTTTTTCACAGTCCCTAGCATTTCTTTTCATGGGACTACATTTCCTCATGTGGACCTGTCCTACAGTCTATCAAACAATGAGCTGATTCCTGTCATTTCTAGTTTTCCTCAGTTGATTTGGATTATAGTAGGTCACTTACCTCACTGTTGGAAGCCTATTTGCACCTTGGGTTCCTATGTCTTGACCTCTTGATTAGTATTCTTTGGTTTCACAAGTGACCTTGCTTGGAATTGGTTAGTTGGAGATCATCCTTGTTGAGAAAGTAAACCTTTAGATTCTTTGATAACACACTTGGAGAGTTTCAGTAATCTCTTGTCTAATTCACTTCCATCCAAAATAAAATTCAATCAAATATAAATTGGGTAAATCATCCTCTTGATCCATATGTGTTAGGGTACTCACCCATTTATAGGGTACCTCTGTGGTAGTGTTGGTTTATGCCTCTTGCAAAATTTCTATCTTGTCATCTCCCTTTTGGACAATTGAGTGCTTTTACTATCGTAGTTTGATACCAACATTTCTTAGGGTCATCTTATTACCTATGATTTTCTCTTTCATGTTGGTTACAACAAGATATCAAGTAAATCAAGTAAAATTACCTCAATTAGTCTTTGACCAATTTCCCTTAGTTCAAACTCGCCAAAAATGTAAGGGAAAAGAGCCTGTCTTTGATCAATCCCCTAGGAACAACTCAGAAGTTTGGTTTGATCCCAAAAGTAATCTTAGTGAGTTGAGCACACCCTTAGCACCTTCTCATTCTGATATGGATATGAGTTACATAATGACTTGAAGAGAGAGGGAAGAAATGGATAAAAGTCTTGACAATATATTTGAAAGGCATAGAGACACCATTCTGTTTGGTAGTTCTTGTAATGAAAATCAACCAGTTTCGCCCCTTATCTCAACCAGGTATTTGGATGTGCACCAAAGGGTTGAAAGGGAAATGAAGAAGTTCTATCAAGAAGGATAGTCACAATATGGTAGTCAAGATGATGAACCTTATGATACTCATGTGAATGCAGCATATACCAATGACTTGTTTAAACATTCAAGACCAAGTTCACCACTCCAAATAAATTCAAGATACACAAGTGAAAGACTCAAGAGAATTGAGCATAAAAAGAAAGCCTCCATAGATGAACAAGCTGCAAAGGAAGAGAAGTTTAGACTCCTAGAGTCAGAAAGACAAGCCTTATTGGAAATAGAAAGGAGAGTTGCACAAGAAGAGAAAGATAGACTCTTAGCTCAACAGCTCAACAATCAATACAAAAACATATGTATTGGTGGTGGAAACAACTCTCCTCCACCCACCCCTCCTAAGACTCCATGAAGTGGGAGAAACTCAAGAACACCTTCATGATCTCCTAGCTCTAGAGGAAGAAGGGCTTCACAAAAAGATCATTATAGGAGAAAAACAACTCCTAGGAACTCAAGAAAACCTTCTCAACATGCTCACCATGGTTCACAATATGGGGGCAATAGCTCAAGTTTTGATCTCAACTCCCAAGATTTCATGAAGATACAACAAGAACCACTCTTCCAACAATATGTAGAGAGATACTTGGAGAAAAACAAAGATAAGTTTATAGAGAGTTTGATCAATAAGGGTGATAGGGTCCCCTATAATTTTGATGTGGACAAGAAGATCAAGAAGCAAGGTCCATCCCAAGAAGAAGAGATCAAGAAACTTAAGCGTATGATGAAAAAGGTGTTGGCACCCAAGAGGGAATTCTCGCTTGATTTGATTTTTCCTAATCCTTTTGACAAGAGTGTGAGCATGAAATACTTTCCTAGAAAGGTTGAGATCCCTCCATATGACAAGTATGATGGTAATGGAGATCCACATGATCATATGCATCAATTTTATATTATGAGTTTTGAGTTCCATCAAGATGACTCATACCTCATGAGATTGTTACCGAGGAGTCTTAAGGGTCAAGCAATGGAATGGTTCACCAACATAACTCCCCTCGTCAAGACCTTCAAAGAGCCAGTCCATAGATTTGTCCAATACTTTGCTTACAACCTTTTCAAGATCTATCACCATGTTAGACTTATGCAACTTAAAGCAACATCAAGGGGAATCATTTGTCACTTTCTTTCAAAGGTGGAGATGAAAATGCTCTCACTACTCTAGGACCATTCCTAAAGATGAGAAGATTGACATCCTTATTAGCAACTTGGTTCCTGAGATGTAGTATGAAGTTAGGAAAATGGTCTTTGATTCCTTTGACACCATGGTTGAAACCACATGTAGGATTGAGGATGTTTTGAAAGAACAAGGAATTTTGGCCAACAACAAAAACAACAACAATGGTCAAAATAATAACAACTCTAACAAGGATAAAGGAAAGAACTCACATTGGAATAGGAAAAAACAAGTGGTCAATGATGGAGTTGTGGACTCTTCTCAACCCAAAGATCAAGTCATTCTTCACTTGTCTAGTGTTGTTCAAGCCATGATGCTCAATGCATCTAACCAACAAGAGCACAAGTCAAGATATCAAGATAAGCCCAAGAAAGAGAGACGTCGGTTTTCTAAACTTGGTGATTCATATGAGGATGTCTTGAAAAAACTCATTTCCAACAATCTTCTACATCCTCAAGATCTCGCAAAGCATTGTATACCTGATGTTAAGCCACATTGGTGGGATGAGAAAGCCTTCTACAAATTTCATAATGACATTGGACATGATATTGAAAACTATTGGAAACTTAAGCATATCATCCAAGATCTCATTGAGAATGGAAAAATTAAGATAGATGGATTGAACACCAATGCTAATCATAATGCATTCAAAGAGCCTTTTCCCAAGTATGAGAAGGGGGAAACCTCTAAACCTAAGAATGGCAAGGCTGAGATTAATTACACTTACACAACTATAGAGAATGTTGTCAACATACTTGAAGTTGTAGAGGAAAATGTCAACATGATGAGAAATAAAGATCCCTATGGTTATAATCTAGACATGGACTCTCCTCCTATCTTTGATGAAGAACCTATTGTAGTGATAAGGGGTCCTAACTCTAGGATGTCATCCTAAATGCTCAATGTTGTCACATGAAGTCAAGGCCCCATTATCATTAGAGGACCCAGTTTAAGTCAACCCAGTAAACCAAACCAAGTGGCATCCAAGAATGTCACCTCAAAACTAGTAGTTAATCCAAAAATGAGTTATAATATTGTCGATCAGTTGTAGAGAACCCCATCTTAGATTTTGATCTTTGAGCTCTTAGAGTTGTCCCCTAGGCACAAGAAATTCCTTGAGGATGCCTTGCACATAGTGAATGTCCCTAACAACTTAGACATTGATCAATTCCATAACATGGTTACCCATCTTGCCAACCCTCATTACCTTACTTTCTTAGAGGATGATGATAAAGCTTTGAGCCACCCACACAATCTCGCCCTTCATATTGAAGTCATGATCCACAAAATCTGTGTTAGTCATGTGTTGATAGATGGAGGTGTTGGGCTTAATATATGTTCCTTGAGTCTTTTGAAGAAATTGGGTTATTCTGAAAAGTCATAGATACCATAAAGAAGATCACTATCAAAGCCTATGATGAGGTGGAAAGGAGTTCCAAGGGGTTGGCCATCCTTCCTATTAGGATTGGCCTAGTTGAGAAGGATATTTTATTTCAAATTGTTGATGCTGGCCCCCTTGTGTAAAATATCTTACTTGGTAGACCATGGATTCATGATATGCAAGAAGTGTCATCTACCTACCATTAGTGTGTTAAGTCCCCCTATAATGGAGTAGAAATTTGTATACTTGGGAATAGCACATTATTTGTCAACTCAATTTCAGCAAGTGCTCATGTTCCCCTCAATAGAGAAGCAAAAGAATTTAATGTGATCTTAACAGAATGCAATGACAAGTTCAAGTCGGTAGACCTTAGTGTAGGGGGGTATCAACTTAACTCTTTTACAAAGCTTCCAGTTTCACCTAGGTATTATTGCAAACCTTCAAAAGAAATGAGACCTTCCTCTTCAACTATGACTTTATTTGTCACATTTGTAGAGTCCTCAATGCCCATTCAAGATGAGAAAGAAGAGGTAGCTATTAAAGACTGGATTTATAGAGAACAGAAATACATGCACAATGAGAACTTCTCTCCCTCTCCTAAGGCTTATGGAAGAGGGTATAATTTTGTCAAGAAGATGGGTTATCCTAGACATGGCCCTCTTAGTCATGGATTGGATGCTAGAGCTAAACCTCTTGATCATGCTCTTTTTTGATGCAACTCTAAGAAGATAGTTGGCCTAGGATTTGCGAATCATAACAAGAGCACTGCTGCTATCCTTGATGAGATGGATAGTGAAGATGAACCAGAATACATACCTAATTTGACAAATCAAAAAGATATGTGTGAAGATTGGGTCCCTTCCACCAATCTCCTTTGGGGAGATTCAGATAATCTAGTTTCTCATGTGACAATTGTGACCTTAGAACAAGAATAATCAGATGTAGAAGATCCCATTAGAGAATGTCAACATAAGAATATTATTCATTTAATGGAGAGAGGTGTTACCCTAGATGATATTAGAGCTTCCACATCAAGACATCCCAAACCTTCATGGTGTAAACATCCTAGTCGGGATTCAGAAACATACTCACATGAGTATGAATGGGGCTCTCTCAAAACCTTCTACAGTTGACATGGATGTTGATGTCATCCATACTTACAGTTCTCAACCTGAGGTAGCTGAAGAGTCACATGTAGGATTAGAGGATTTGAACCCACATGTTGCCTTAGTGGATGATTCTTCACTTGTTAAAATGAATCCTAATCTGGGTAGTTAGAAGGATACTTGACAGACTCTGACTCTTCAGTCACCAGAGATGATATCATTCAAATTCATAACCTTGAACCAGTCATTGAATTACCTCTTGCTCATCCTAACCTCATTGATTGGTCCCAATGCTATCAAGAACCTAAGCTCTTAACATTCCAAAATGGCTATGAGATAACCTGTTACTTGAATGCCATTGAACCCATAGTCTCTTCCACCACTGAACCAGCTACTAGCATGATAGAGCCAGACATCAAGTACCTTAGTCACAAAATAAAAAGAAAAGAAAATCAAAAGAATAAGAGTTCTAATGGCAAAAACCACTATGTCGCAGTGTCAGAACCAAAAAAAGTAAAAATAAATGATGTATCCAAGGGTGAAAACCTCTTTGAGATTCCTAAGGGTGAGGTACTTGATCATCTCCCTAGCTACTTTCAAGACAAATCTTTAGTTCTTGTTGAGCCAACACAAGCAGTCAACTTGGGTATAGATGAGGCTCCACAGATAGTACATTTGGATTAGTCTTTGTTACAACAAGAAAAAGAATCTTACACTAAGTTCTTACAAAAAATGAAGATCAATTTTTCATGGACTTATTCAGATATGCTGGGGTTGGACACTAATCTTATCATGCATCACTTGTCTATAGCTCCAAGTGTAAAACAAGTCAAACAGAAATTGAGAAAGATGCATCCTCACATAGCTCTTCTAGTCAGAGAAGAATTAGAGAAACTTCTTAGTACAGGATTCATAAGAGCTATTGACTATACTGAATGGATATCAAACATTGTACTAGTTTCCAAACATGACAAATCCATTCGAATTTGCCTAGATTTTAGAGATGTCAATAGAGCATGCCCAAAGGATGATTTTCCAGTCCCTAATATAGACATGATAGAGGAAATGACTGCGGATTATGAGATTTATTCCTCGATGGATGGTTTTTATAGATACAATTAGATTAAGATAGCTCCTGAAGATCAAGAAAAGACTAAATTCACTTGTGCATGGGGTACCTATTGTTGGAACATTATGCCTTTTGGATTAAAAAATGCAGGAGCCACCTATCAAAGAGCTATGAAAACCATTTTCCATGGCATGATGCATAAAAAACATGGAAGATTATGTGGATGACACCTTGGCCAAGTCTAAAAAAAGAGACTCACACTTACATGATTTAGAAGTCATTCTAGATCACATGAAACAATTTCAACTAAGGTTAAATCCTAAAAAGTGTGCATTTGGTGTCACCTCTTGAAAAATTCTAGGATTCATCATTTCAACAAAAGGAATAGAGGTGGACCCTGAAAAAGTCCAAGAAATCATGGATATACCACCTCCTAGAAACATTAGTCAAATGTGGAGTCTTCAAGGAAGTCTTCAAACCATAAGGAGGTTCATTTCATAGTTGGTAGATAGAGCTCAAACTTTTAACAATAACTTACACAAGGGAGTCAAATGTGTTTGGAATGAAGATTGTCAAAAGAGCATAGACCAAGTCAAGAAATACTTGGCAAATCCTCCTATTTTAATGTTTCCTTTCCCAGGAAAACCACTTATCTTGTACATTTCAGTGACAAAATCTTCCTTGGGGGCATTACTAGCTCAACTTGATGAACATGGGAAACAAAGAGAAATATACTACATTAGTCATACTCTTGTTTCATATGAGGTTAACTACACCAGCATTGAGAAAGCTTGTCTTGCGGTTGTGTTTTCTTCCCAAAAGTTGTGACATTACATGCTTGCGCACACAATACACCTCATAGAAAAAATAGATCCACTCAAGTATTTACTCAATAAGGCTGCCCTCACAAGTAGACTTGCTAAATGGATGATGATCCTTTCAGAGTTTGACATAGAGTACATTGAATGTAAAGTCATAAAAGGAAAAGCCATAGCAGATCAATTGGCTAACTTCTAAATACAAGATAATGCACCTATTCAAGTTGAGCTCCTAGATGAGCATCTCATGTATATGACTAGAAGAACATGGAAGATGTTCTTTGATGGATCTTTTATGCAAAATGGTTCAGGAGCTTTTGTATTGTTTTTTTATCCTCATGGGTACACGATTCCTAAGTCTTACAAGTTATTGTTCCCATGCACAAACAACATTGTTGAATATGAAGCTTTAACAAATGGACTTAAGATGGTCATAGAATGAAGAATCATAGAGTTACACATCTATGGGGATTCACAGCTGATAATCAACTAGGTCAATGAACAATATCAAACAAAAGATGAGAAACTGGTACCTTATAAGAAAATGGTTGATTCCTTGAAATGATACTTCACATTTGTCACGTTTCAACAAATCCCTAGAGTAGAAAACAAAGTAGCTGATGCTATGGCTTCACTTTCTTCACTCCTTCAGTTAGAGAAACATGAATACAAATTTGAATTCCTACTAGAATAACTACATTACCCTATCTATGACTCCCAAGAAAGTCATGTCATTTGTACCCTTGTTAGTCATGAGTCATCCCATTATGGTTCCATTTACTCATACCTTCATGATGGCATTATTCCTAAAACCTTTAACCGATCTAAATGTAAAAACCTTATCTGAAATGCCTCTCTCCATTCCCTTATCTCTAGTGATTTGTATAGGAGGGGTCTAGATGGAACACTTCTTAGATGCTTAGAAAAGGAAGAATCTGACCAAGCATTAGTTGACATTCATGAGGACATCTATGGGGGAAATTCCAATGGTCTTTCCATGGCCTGAAGGTTGCTTAGGGTGGGGTACTATTGGCCTATGATACAGATTGATGCAGTAGCTTTTGCAAAGTCATGTGAAAAGTGTCAAAAACATGGTAACCTGATACATGCTCCAGGCAAGGAGCTCATTCCTTCTATATCTCATTGGTCATTTCAGCATTGGGCCTTTGATCTTGTTGGATAGATTCATCCCAACTCATCAGGTGGACATAATTTTATTATCACTACTACTGATTACTTCACTAAATGGGTAGAATTTGTCCCACTTTCTGTTGCCTCGGGCAAGAGAGTCTCTCTATTCATTCTGAACCATATCATCTATCGATATGGGGTGCCTTCTAAGATTATCACTGACAATGGAGGTTAGTTAAAAAATAAGGACCTTAAACAACTCTACAAGAAATTGAAGATTAAACAACATTGGTCCTCCATTTACTTCCCGCAAGGAAATGGTCAAGCAGAGGCATCAAACAAGACCATTCTTAAAATCCTACATAGAATAGTTTGTAAGAATGGTAGAGATTGGCATTTATAGATAAATCTGGCTTTATGGGCCTATAGAATGAGTATTCATACTCCTATTGGGGCTACTCCTTTTTCCCTTACATATGGTGCTGAAGTATTGTTACCTTTAGAGGTTGAGATTCCTTCACTTAGAGTTTCCCTCAAAGGTCTAGTTACAGATGAAGACTACCACACCATGAGACTTCAAGAGTTGGAACTTCTAGATGAGAAATGTCAAGCATCATTTGACCATATGAGGGTTTATCAAAAGTGTATGTCCAAAGCCTTCAAAAAAAAGGTTCACCCTAGAGAATTCCAAGTGGGAGATTTTGTCCTATGTGAAAATCCTAAGAATCAACAACATAGAGATCAAAAGGGAACAATTGAACCTAATTGGCTTGGACCTTACGTCATTACAACAACTTTTGGGATAGGTGCTTATTTATTATCTACTGAAGAGGGAGAGCAGCTCCCTGATCCTATCAATGTCTTGCACCTGAAGAAGTTCTATCCATGATGCCCATTCTGTCTAGGGGCATCCTTTGCACATACTTATTGATCCTGAAAAAATCCCAAAAAATGGTATATTGTCAAAAATTCTAAAAATTGGAAAATATCTTGAAAAAATGATCATCTTAGTGAAAAACTAGCAATAGGCACTTTGATGTATCTCAAAAAAAAAATTATATATTCCAAAAATACCAAAAAAATAAAAAAATAAAAAAAAAATAGAAAAAGTGCCTTGGTGAAAACTTGGAAACAGGCACTTTGGTAGAAAAAATACAAAAAAATAATAAAAATTCCTAAAAAAAAAAGGAAAAATTTGCAATAAAATCCAAGTGGTGAAAACTTGGAAACGGGTGCTACTTGAGGCTTTTGCACCCCTATTTCTTAGCACTCATCCTCGACACTTAGCCTTTCTCCATCATGCCTTGTCCTTGTTGCCTTGGTTTGGAATTGGTCTTTGTCTTTTGTCTACGGGGAATAAATGTGTTAGCATTGGTCTCTTGGATGCGTTAATCTTTAGGACACCTCGCAAATGGTGTTTTTAAACACCACCCTAACTGTGTTTTTCAATACAACCCTTGGCATCGAGTTTTTTTAAACACTTATTGGTTTGGTCTTACCCAATTTTTTCATGTGATCTTACCTACTTGCAACAATTTGATCCTTATCCTTGGAACTTAGTATCAGTTAACGCACTTAAATTTTTAAATATAACACTTAATGCTTGAGCTATGTCATGATATTTTCTTTGTGTGCTGACTGTTATTGATTTTTGTTGAGTGTCCTTGTCTATTAAGTCTCTCAGGGATGCATAGCTAGAGGACTTGGGACATGGGGCATGTTTTTATTTGCTTTCTACTTGCGGGTGTGGTCTTGAAACTCTAGAGTGTCTCTTGTTATTCTCTTGAAACACTTAGGAGATTTGAGGCATCATCCTTGACTAGTTTTGCACAACCGTTCTTATGGTCATCCCGACATCTATGCCTTGATGCGAGAATGGTTTTTCTACATTACATTGGGTAAGCTAACATCGAAGTCATCTTGACCTTTATGTCTTTGATGCTTATGTTAGAATCTTTCCACATTCCAATCCAATATAAATCACATTCATATCTTCATAGTTGTGCTTGTGACTAGTCATGATTGTGTGATTTTCTGATGTCCATTAATAATGGCCCAATGATGAAAATAAGGTCCTTAACATTCTCTAATGAATGATGAACACAAAATCCTATGTTACAGTTTCTCTATTGCAAGTACACCTTTGCATTTTCATGTAGCTTGCATTGTTAGACTTCATGTTAATTTTCATTTTTAGGCTACATTAGGAGTTTGAGAGGGTTTTCCTTCATCTTTCTTTTGGACTTTTAATCAACTATGGTCACATTTTTATCTTCATTTCCTTATCTTCTTTCATGATCTCAATCAAAATTCTTTATCTTAAACAGTTGATTGATTTTGAGGCATCCTCTTTCTTGAGGAAAATTCTCTTTCTTCTCTGCATTTCTTTCCACCTCTTCCAAACTTCTATCTTCCATTCACTTTCACCCCACCTCTTTTCTTCTAATTCAAACTCGGGGCATAATCTTTCTTAATGATCTACCTTGGTTTTGTAATCCTTATATCTTTCATCTTACATCAAGAACCTTATTTTTAGTTCGATTTGATCAAATTTACCAATTCTCTAATTCTCCTCTATCTCATTTCAATTTTGATCACAAGGGGGCAATACCTATCAAACTTCAATCCTTGATTTAGCTTTATCAAACCTATCAATTGCTTCACTTGGGGCAACCTTGCTTGAGACTTCAAAATTACCTATTTACATGGGTGTTGGCCTTGTCTTTTTCAATCAACTTGTCTTTGTCCTGATGTATTCTCATCTGTCGATCACACGTTTGGGTTGTTTTATGATCCCAAATTGATCTCACATTTCAAGTTCATTCTTTGACTACATGTGTTCCCATAAAGATCACACATTAGTCAAAGAGGGGCAAATGTATGCACCCTAAAATGGTCACCTAGACTTTGGGCCCCTATTCATCAATTTATCAATTTCCTAAATCAATGTTTTGCAATATTTTTAATTTAAATAAATTTTCTTGATCAAATTGTAATTAATTCAATTATTTCAATATTTCCTAAGGTTTGATCATTTTATCCTAGCTTTTATTTAATTAAGAGAACATGCTCCCTTTTAATTAAATAAAAAAATCTTTTAATTAAATGATAAAATCACTTTATCCTAAGCCACATTTAATTAAAAGAATAAATCTCTTTTAAATAAATAAAAAATCTTTTAATTAAATAATGGAAACCACTTTACTAAAAATAATAAATAAATAATAAAATAAAAAGAAAAAGAAAAAGACTCTTTGTCTACACATTGAATGCACACTTTCCAAGATGAGTGGAATCTCCTTTGGCCTCTTAATCTCTTCCACACATCTTTTTGCCTCTTAACCATGTCCATTGATTTTGCCTCTTGAGAATCTTGAGCACATGGATCAACCAAGATTTAATCTCCACCATTTCTCATTTCTTTTTGCCTCTTAATCTTAACCATCCAAGATTCTTTATAAGGAGCCCTCTCCTTCTCTTTTAAATATAGAATATTTTTAAGTATTGTTATACTGTAGGTTTGGAGAGAGATTTTGGAGAAGATTCTTGAGCACTTAAGCATGGATATTGCAACTTCTCTTTTCTTGTCTTCTTCTCTCATGCCTCCATGGAAATCCATTTAGATTAATATTGCACTTGCATGTTAGATTAGATTCATATTTCCTTTCATAGAATAATCTTGCATAAGCATTTCCTTTCATAGATTAGTTTGCTTTCATGCATTGTTATCATATAGAATAGCTTTCATTTTCATCTGCATGCATACTTGATGATCATGGAGACTAGCATTCTTTCTTTTCCTCTTTGAATCTCTTGTTTTATGGTGTACTTGCATGGGCATAAACTAGGTTTAATATGAGGGCCTTCATCACAAACCCTTGCAATCCATGAATAGAGAGCTATGAGTTTCCATTTGAGACCTCATTCTTGAGAAATCTTGAATTTTTGACTCATAGAAGTGTGTCAACTTATTAGCACACAAAACCATGGTTTGGAATCAACCTTGAAATGTAATTGAAATTTCAATTTATAAACAAAGAAAATTGAACTATTCACCTTGCTTATGTTGAAATCCTTGTGGAGGATTTGAATCCTTGAATCCACAAGTATGGATACTCAAAATGAATGTAGAATTGAATGTAGGATGTCTCAAATCAATTTCATTAGATCTTCAACACCAATCTTGAGTGGATCTTGGAATAGGAAGAAGCTTGGATGAATATGGATGGAAGAATCTTCAACAAGAGGGCTCCAAAGAGATTGAATCATTCAATGGCTATCAATGGATCTCCTTGATGAATTGGATCTTGAATGCTTGAATGCTTGAGGATGAATGAATTCTTGAATGATTTCCTTCTCCTTCTTTCTTTCTTGATGATTTCTTGATCACTTGATTTCATTTGAGAAATTATGAAAAGATGGATTGCAAAAGATGCTTGATCATGGATGTGAAAATGAGAGATGAAGGATTCCTTTTATACTAGTCTAGGGCACAAACTTCTAGAGAGGCAAACATAGGAGAATTAAATTCCAATTAAGCCACACCTATAAATGGACCTAGATTAAATACAATTTAAGATTTTACCATTTTGAAATCTGAAACAGTCGACCTGGAAACGGGAAATAAAATTTTTTGAAGCCCGACATCCCGAAACCTCTAGAATCTAAAATTTGGACCTAGGGTCAAGGTCAAGGTCAACTTTGACCTAGGTCAAAGTCAAGGTAATCATTGACCTAGGTCAAAGTTGAGGTCTACCTTGACCTAGAAGGTCGTTCTTGACCTTGAAGTCAAAGAGCTTAGTTTCTCAGGAAAAGGTGCCAAAAAGAGGCTGGAAATAGGTGGAGAGAGAAGCAAAACAAGGGGAGAAAGCTAGATCTAGAAAAAGACCCACTCAAAGGTTCTTGAAATGACCCCAGACCACTTACTTGGAGGGCTAAACCTGTCTAAAATGGAAGTGCTTCCATTGTTTGATGATACACTCTCTTAGGACATTTAGATGAAAAATGACAAAATTCTTTACAAGTCCAACAAGAAAAATATTTCTTACCTATAGGTTCTCTCCTTGTGATCAGTGTCATTGCATCATCATACATCCTTTCTTCCTCTTTCTTATCTTTCCAATCTCCGCTAGTAATTTCACTTCTTGTCAACTTAGGTCTGTCCTTTTGTACACTAAAAGTTGTTTCCACTCTAGGTGATCCTTCCTTCAATTTCATCCATTGATCATGTGCCTACAAATTTCCAAGTAGAAACTCTTTAGTAAAATAAAGTGTAATTATTTCTTCAATGATCTATGCTTTGTATTCATAAGCCTATGGTAGATATTTCACTATCTTCCATATGACTTCATTATATATTTTATTTTTGCCACAAATCTTAATCCCTACAAAAATCTAAGTAATCATGTTAAAGTAACCTCTTATAGTTCCATCCTCCTCCATCTTAGTACTTTTGAACATACTAATATAATTCTTCAATTTAGCATTCTTCAAAGTTTCATCTCTTTCAATTCTTTTTTCTAATTTAGTCCAAATCTCAATAGAAAGTCTTAGATCTCTTACCTCGGTATATTTTATATCTAGAAGAGCTGATAGAATAGTTTCTCTAGCAACCATATTGCACATTTATAAGTTATTTTATTCATTTGTACATGAATCAAGTTTTTCTTCTTACACAACTATCTTCTTCATCTTGATCGCTAGCCAATAGTCGATTCTCATGCATAAAAAAATTGTCTTCATTATTTCATTCCAATTGTCAAAATTAACTGTTAGAATAACTAAGAGGGGGGTGAATTAGTTATCCAGTGTCCCACAATTCAAAATGTATAATCCAAAACAATTCTACTACTTCTGCTACTCGGTAAACATATGATACTTTCACTATCAGTGTTTTTACCGATTGTCAGTCTAAACTTTATAATTGTTATCAATTAAATCTAACATGTAATATGAAAAGTATGATAACAAATAAATATCACAATCAACACATAAAATAAGAGATTTAATGTGGAAACCCTGTGAAGGGAAAAACCACCTGGGACTGGCAACCCAAAAAAATTTCACTCTTCTGAAGTGAGGTCGGTGAAGACCCAACCCTGTTAAAGGTTGCACACACACTGTTAGGTGTGACCTTGTTAGAGGATTTTAGACCAAAATTTATCATCCAACCAACAGTCACTCTGGGGTTGACAGGATAACAATGTTCACTCTATGAATGAGACATCAAAAGACTTTCATAGTCCACTCGGTTAAGAGATTTGACTGTGTACAATGGTTAAATATGTAATAGTAGATGATCTACCTTAAAACAACTTTAGTTTGTAGTTTACGGATCAATGTTCAACTCATTCAAATATTTCTGATCAATATAACACTTCAGATTCAATACTATATCAACTTACTATCGGTCGATAATTACTCTTTATAGCTTGGTAATTGTTCTACAGCTCGGTTCTTATTAACTAGTATGATCAAAATGCATGAAAAATTCTCCATGCGATAATTTTGTAGTATCTTCTTCTTTCAGCTATGTTCAATAATGAAATCAATGTCTCTTATATAGACGAGTAAATAATTTTCTTTTCCTCCATCAGATTTTTCCACTTAATCATATTCATAGATTTTGTCACTTTAAGCTTCCTCGGCTGATGTGTCAATAACACATTTCAATCTGCTCCATTAGATCCCTTTTTATTTATGTTAGCTGTCGATCTTCATAAAAAACCTTATCTGTTACCTTGATTTCATACACTTTACAGCTCATCACTTTATCGGCTAAACTGATCATTTAATTTCTTTCTGTTTTGCTCGGTTAACAAAGAAATGCATCGGTGAACACAAGCTTGGTTAACACTGTGCTTGGTATACACTACACTTTGTCGGTGTATACTGAAATGCTTTATTTACTGACAACACTGCTTTGTTTCTTTCAGCTCTATTCTTCATCATAGATGAATGCAACATAATAAAGTCAATTTCATCAATTCACAGACTCATCAACAAGTTACTCAATGTATTCCTTATCCTCATCTGTCATATACATCTTCTTCATGTAGATATTTTTGTTCTTCATCTCTTTCACCTTCCTTCAGATGTGTCGGTATAGTAACTTACAAGATAAGTATTGTCAACCTAGTTGACATCAATGACAACATAATACTAATTTAATCATCTTGCATATCTAATCATCAACTCCTCAATAATCTTAAATTACAGATTCTTCATTTAGGTTCTAAATTAGTTGTAGTTCATCATTAACTCCATCAAACTTTGGACTTTTGTTCTTGAAAAATTTAGTAGCCATCAATATCCTTAAGCTTTTAAAATTTCCCTTAAAGGACCTGATGCTCTGATACAATTTTTAGAAATTAAAGTCCACCAATACAACTAAGAGGGGGGGATGAATCAGTTGTGAGGTTAAATAACTTAAATTCAACTCTATCAAATCTTAAACTTGTAATCAATAATAACAATCAACACAAGATAATAAACATACACAATAACACCATATTTGTTGACTAGGGAAATCTTTGGTAAGAGGGAAAACACCGGTGGGAATTATGCCCACAATATGATGTACTAATATAGAAGTTTCTTGTGAAAGAATAGACCTTGTTAAAAGTATTTTACAATGCAATTAGTACATATGAGTCCCCGTGAGGAGACTTTGGATCCCTGCTAAAAGATCCCAACCTTGTGACGAGTTGTAGAGAAACATAATGAAGATAACTAAACCCACTATCCAAATGGCTTCAAGACTGTATTCTCTAAACAATATTTAGGATAACACATCTAAGGGTGAATTGACTAAAACAACAACTCTCTTTTCCTATATATTTCCTTTGAATTCCTCAACATATCAACAAAATCATCTTCTGCTTTGATCATAAAGATTTCACATTCAAGATTTGCATAACATCTCATGACCGCATGATACTGTTTTTCATCCAAATAAACTTCCTCTCCTTTATACCAAGTCCTAATGATTATTGAGTCAGCTAAAATGATTTCTCAATTTACAATTAATAATATAGGACATCAGTAAGAATTTACAATACACGTTTCATTACATCTAAACACTTTCATAAGAATATTAATCTATATTCATCTCCTAAAAAAGTAACATGCTTCACATTGTCCACAAGTATTCATAGAATACAAAGTAGATTCTTTTGTGTTTATCTAAACATCTTGAACATGTATTCAACAACATACCAACCTTTCTAAACTATCTTTATCCTTGCAAAAATAATAAATCTCAAATAACTTTCACCAGTTCTTGGAAATGCTCACTATGAATATTTTTCAGTAAACTTCACATAACTCAAAATTATCTTCATAAATTTTTCTGTGTGTGTAACCACATCATCAAAACATATTCCTGAATTCTAGTAAATTTTCACAAAACTTAATTCATTAGTATAAAACCTCGCCAAATGAATTTGTTCCTATAACTGTGTTAAATCTTTCTAAAAAGCATATATGTTGACATCAATGACAAATCCATCTATGAATATAACATATAAGAACTCAATCATCTCTAATAAATATCCAATCTTCCCTGCTAACAACATTCATTAACATTCATGCTAACATAACATTGAACATAACACATGATATCAACATAAACCGTTCAACAATGAACAATTAATAGATATAAAAGCCTCGCCATCCTACGATCAACTGAGTCAATCCTATGACATCATCATGGGATCTTGAGATGAATGAGAAAAAAAATGTAGCCCACCTCTTGAAAAAGTAAAGGGTTTTACTAAACATGAACATTTAACCCATAACTCAGTAGAATAAAAGGGAAGACTATGGGACAAGACCTTAGGAAAATACTACTTAAGACATGAAAGATTAAAAAGAACCCATACTTAATTATTTATGGTTCTAGGTTTTAACAAATGGGTCCCCTTTTAATGATGATGATCCCCTTGGCCTTATGAGACAAAAATGTAATGAGAGAAAATAACAATGTCGGGTTTATTGAAAATATTTTAATTGACCCAAAACCCTAAACTCTAACAAAATAACAGGGGGTCAGAAATGATCCTAAGGGATGAAATCAAGGTAAAGAACATACCTCTTGCTGGAAATTTGTCAACATTCGATTTCATGTATGTTTTCATTTATGGAAACACTTATCCCCATGACCACGACAAGACACAAGGACACAATCTTGAGAGGGAGTGAAGTGAAAAATTCCTAAGTCCATAGTTAGTCACATGCAGATAGGTATAGTATTGCGGATTGTAAGGATGCTACAAGGTGAATTATGGAATTCTAAGTTATAGGATAATGTATTGATGTATGACATATCTCTATGTGTGAGCACACATGTTTTGGATGGATGATTTCAGAGATGCAGCTATTTGAGTATAGTTACAAGAAGAGAACAGAGCATCAGGGCTTGTGAAGTTGCATAGGTATTGGTCAACCTATGTTATATTATTTTATGTACAGATCATGTATGAAAAGGCTAACATAATTTCATTTTAATGTATATAAGGTTGAGTGTTATAATATTATGTGGTTGACCTTGAATTATGTTTTGTAAATGCCTATTAAAGGCCAACTTAGTTACTATACTCCTAATAGGGTATAAGTATATGATGCAATATGTGATTGAAAAGTATGGAATGACTATGGATAATTCATGGATGTGAGTTTTCATAGAGAAGAATAGTATGCAAGGTGATTGAGAACATGTTTCATAGTTTGTAGTAATATTTCTCAAATATATATATATATATATATATATATATATATATATGTAATCTCTTTGTATATCAGAATAAGAAGTCCACTATTTTATAAGTTCCTTGAGAACACTTTTTGTATACCCCTAATAGGTTTCATCATTCCTTTAACCAAAAATTTTTCTATGTAATAATCAGCTCCTATCAAGGCTAGGATTCCTAACATGCTCACTATACTTTAGTGCAAATATTTGTGGGTACCATCCCCACTAGGGTTTTCTTCTTAATACGGTTTCCTTGAGAACAAAATAATGGTGTCATGAGTTATCTTGTGTATGCTTACTTAGCATGGATATTTAATTTAAGTTTTATATTTGTTAAGTGGTTTAAGAAATCATATAAGTATTGTAATAATAATTCACCCCCCTCTCAGTATTACCAAATCCTAACAATTGGTATCAGAGAAATAGGCCCTTGGAAGGAAAGATTAATAGCTTAAGACAGATCTAGATGGATTATAAAACTTTAAAGAAGAATTATAACATTGCATTAGATGATCTTGATGAGGAAATTGTATAAAATGATGATCTGAAGTACAAATTAAAAAAGGAAGATGACTTTATCAAAAAATTCAAGGAGTAGTTAAGACATATAAGAAACTAAAGAGAAGAACTCTCAACGAGAAATTAGAATTAGAACAAGTTGAAAACTCAAAAAGGAGAATGAAGAATTCAAGGATGAATATGAAATTTCAAAATTAGAACTGATGATAGAGCTTACTGAAGAAAAAAAAAAAGAAAACAAGAAAATAAAGGATGATCTACATTTCGCAGAAACAAAGGCAAATAGATTGAAACTACAGGTGGAAGAAATGACTGTGAAGTATCAAAAGGTTGAAAAATACATTAGCTTGGTGACAATATAGCTTGAAGAAACCAAGGAACACATTAAAAAGCTTCATAAGAATAGTTTGAAGATTGATGAAAAGATGGAAATATAGAAACCAATTGCAGATTTGAGTGGAGTTGGATTTGTTGAAGACATATCTCCTAAGGAAGTTCATGTGGTCATCAATGTTGACTCACCAAAGAAAGAGGAAGTTGATGAATCCAAGAAAGAGAATAGAAAACCCTCACAAGATAAATTCCAAGAGTGCAATAAAGGTCACTTGAAGGAAAATTGTAAAGGTACAAATAGTAATATAAACCCTTTTTTGGTTATTTCTTTAATTTATTCAATTATGGTCATAAAGTAAAAGAATGTAGAAGGCCTGATATGAGATCTAAAAGACCTAGTTATTCTAATTTGAAGAAGAATGTTGAGAAGGAAATTGAAACCAATAAGCTAGATGAGACCGTGAAAGAAAGTGACGAGTAGGAAAAAAAACTTGATGTGGGAAAACTTGAGGATAGTAAGCAATATGTAAAGAAACTTAATAACATACCTAAGAAGGTTATGTGTTACAAGTGAAGTAACTTTGGATACATCACCAAATATTGCAAGTTACAGATTGATTGTATTTATCTTAGACCTAAGAAGAAGGTTACATGTTTTAAGTGTAACAATGATGGACTGATGCAGGAGCATCTTGGGTGTAAGAGCAATCTTGCATCACCAAAAAATAATTTTGGTTTCTTTTGAATAAGGGCTATCTTGTGTAGAGCTTCTATTTTTGGAAATTTACTATTTTTAGTAAGTTTTCTATTCAGGTTAAGAATGGTCTATTTTCTTCCCTAGAGGTTCGTTTTGGTTGTATCGGCCTTCTAGTAAAGTTTTATTGCTAGATCAACTCTAGTTTTGAAGATATAGAAAATTTCTAGTATTGGTAGTAGGGTATAGAAACTTTGAACTTAGTTTTGAAGGCTTTGGAGGCCCCAAATGAGGTCAAAACTTCGGCTGAGTGAACCTTGCTTAATTTAGGTGTTGTAGAGAACTTCACACCCTTTCTGAAATGGGGTCATAATAGTCAATTGGGTCAACGAGTGATGACTTATGGTCTCCGGAAGTTGGGTCACCTAAAATGGCAAAAAATGATTTTCCTTCAAAATTTCTATTTGGGTTTCAAAAGATGTTTTGAGCTGACTATGATGTAATAAAATGAAAAAAAAAAAATTCTAAGTTTGGTTGGCCTTTATGGCTAAATTTCTAGAACCTTTCCAGGTGATGGAAAATTGCCTATATAAGGAAGGCTATAGTTTTGTCTTGGGTAGTTCAGGACAGTTTTGGGTAGTAGATTTGGGTATTGATTTGAGGCTTTGTCCTACAAAATATTGTAAAGGGAATGCCCATGTGGCTTTGCATATTGTAATCCTGAAAATTTATAATTCTACATTTGTGGAGATAATAAGAAGCCCATTTTTTGTTCTTGCAAATTGTTGTTGTTTCTCTATTTCTATATATGTTTGTGGTATTAAGGACCCTTCATCAAGTGGTATCAGAGTGGGAGTTCCTGAGTGTGTAAATAGATCACCGATTGTGAGGCAGTTTACACCAGGACCTTGGTTAGGGTTTTAGCGAGTAGCACAAAAATGCCTCCATGAGGGGAACGTGGAAGAAGAGCTGGTGGTGTGACACCTGAGGTTAGAGTTCTCCAGAGACAAGTGCAAGCATTGCAAGAAGAGATTCAAAGAGGAATGAATCTTAATGTCAGAGACAAAAGAGAGGATGAAGATGAAGAAGGAAATTTTGAAGGAGAAGTCAAAATTATGAATTAGGAAGAAGAAAGACTTTTCTGAGCCATTTCCAAGATTGGGAAAAGACCTAAGATTGAGGTTCCTACATTTTCAAGAAATCTTAACCCGGAGGAATTGATCGACTGGATCAATGAATGTGAAGAATATTTTGAGTATGAAGATATTGAGGATCCTAATGGGGTCAAGTTTGTGAAGGCCAGACGAAAGGGTTATGCAAAGATCTGGTGGCAAGAGATTCAATTGGAGAGAAATAGAAGACGAAAGGAGAAAATCACAAGATGTGATCAAATGGTCGACAAATTGAAGCGACAGTTCATTCCTATTGATTATGAGCTTGACCTACTGAAAAAAATGCAAAGTTTGAATCAAGCAGGAAGATTTGTTCAAGATTATACAGAGGAGTTCTATTGAATCCTCATTAGAACAAGCCATGCAGAAGCTAATAAGGATAAAGTTTCCCATTACCTTAATGGGTTGAGGCCAACCATTCAAGAGGAGTTGAATTTGATTTGAATGAACAGTATTGAAGAGGCATACCAATTTTCCCTAAAAGTAGAGAAAAATTTGAACAAGAAGTCTGAGAGCAGACAAAATGGAAGAGGTCATGGTGGAAGATCTGGTGGACGGTCATATGGAGGCTGAAATGAAGATCCAAAAAAGAAGGATGAGGCCAGTAGTAGTCAAAATCTGAGAGGAAACAATTCCAGTCATTTCTAGGATTAGAATAATAGAGATCAGAGAGGAAGAGGAAGAGGACAAGGATTTGGAAGAGGAGGATTCTGTGGAACATGTTTTCACTATGGAGAAGAAGGTCATAGGGCATATGAATGTCCTTAATGCCAAGGAAGGATAGATAGGAGAACTGAAGGCCAGGCTAGAGTTGCACATGTAGATGAAGATGCCAAATCATCAAATTTTGAAGATGTTGAAAGAGGAGAAATGTTGATTAACAAAAAAGTCTTGTTGAGTAGTGAGAATGAACTTGAGCGAAGGAGGAGTCTATTTCATACCAGGTGTAAGTGTGAGGGTAAATGTTGTGATATGATTTTTGATAGTGGAAGCACTGACAATTTGGTGTTAGAAGAGATGGTAACAAATTTGAAGCTCAAGAGATAGAAACACCCACATTCATATCAGATTGCCTGGGTACAGGATGACCATAAGGTCATGGTCAGTGAACAGTGCCTAGTAAAGTTCAAGATTAGTGGGTACCATGATGAGGTACTATGTGATATCTTAGCTATGGGTGCGTGTCATATGTTGTTGGGTAGGCCATGGTAGTTTGATAGGTGTGTTGTACATGATGGTCATGTGAATACCTATTCCTTGATAAAGGATGGAGTGTGACATAAGCTAAAGCCATTGCAAGAGACTAAAGAAAAGGTATGTGGTAATGCAAGAATAACTTTTGTTGATGGAAGAAAATGAACCTGGATGGTATGAGGCATGAGCATGTGTTTTTTTCTTTAATTCCAAAAGATGGTAAAGAGGAAGTAGAGGATGTACCTATAGAAGTTGTAGATTTATTTAATGAGTTTCAGGATATTGTATCTAATAATGTACCTAATGGATTACCACTAGTAAGGAAAATTAGTCATTAGATGGATTTGAATCCAGGAGCCAGTTTGCCAAACAAGGCAACACACGGAATGAGACCAGCAAAAAATAAAGAGTTGAATAGACAAGTACATGACTTGTTACAGAAGGGATTGATTTGGGAAAGCCTGAGTCCATTTGTTGTACCAACCATATTAGCACCGAAGAAGAATGGAGAATGGAGGATGTGTAAAAATTCCAGAGCAATAAACAAGATCACAATCAAGTATAGGTTTCCAGTACCGTGAATGGATGATATTATGGACTATTTGAGTTGAGTTGTGTATTTTTCAAAGATAGATCTGAAGAGTGGATATCATCAGATTTGGATCAAAGAAGGAGATGAATGGAAAACTGATTTCAAGACAAAGGAAGGACTGTATGAGTGGTTAGTCATGCCTTTTGGGCTAACCAATGCACCAAGCACTTTCATGCGGCTCATGAATGAGGTTTTGAAATAATTTCTGGGTAAGTTTGTCATTGTTTACCTAGATGATATTTTGATCTTTAGTAAGACATTGGAGGAGCATATGATGCATATTTTTATGGTGTTTGAGAAGTTAATGGAAGAGAAACTGTTGATTAATTTGAAAAAGTGCAGTTTTGTGAAGAAGGAATTAGTGTATCTGGGATTTGTAGTTTCAATAGAAGGTCTAAAAATGGACCCAGAGAAAGTGTAGGCTATCCTTGAATGGCCTACTCCCAGGAGTGCTACTGAGGTAAGATATTTTCATGGTTTGGCTAGCTTTTACAAAAAGTTTATCAAAAAATTTAGCAGTATTTGTGGACCCTTGACTGAAACAATGAGAGGGGATAGAAAAGAGTTCAAGTGGACTAGTGGGGTAGATAAGAGTTTTAAATTGTTGAAACAGAAAGTTATAGAACAGCCCGTTTTAGTACTTCCAAATTTTAATAAGGTGTTTCAAGTAGACTGCGATGCTAGTGGTACTGCAATAGGGGTTTTCATGAGCCAAGAAGGTAAACCTATTTCTTATTTCAGTGAGAAGTTAAATGATGCCAAAAGAAAATATTATGTTTATGATCAGAAATTTTATGCTATAGTTCAAGCATTAAAGAAGGGGAGACACTATCTACTTCCTAAGGATTTTGTTTTGTATACTAATCATTGATCTTTACAATATCTGAATAGTCAAGGAAAGTTGAATCAAAGGTATTTGAAATGGGTTGAGTTTTTGTAGAGTTATACATTTGTTTTGAAGCACATGAGTGGAAAGTCTAACAGGGTTGTAGATGCTCTTAGTAGAAGGAAACTATTACTGACAGAGATGTAGATTGAGGTGGTTGGGTTCAAGGAACTCAATAAATTGTATCCAGAGAATCCTAATTTTGATGAAGCTAGGAAAGCTTGCACAAAACCTATTACTCTAGATAGAATGAAGTGGTTGGATTTCATCATTCAGGATGATATGCTATTCAGAGGGAGCCAGTTGTGCATTCTATGAAGTTCAATGAGGGAGAATCTCATCAAGGAGAAGCATAGCGGAGGATTGGTTGGATATTTTGGTCCTGATAAAACCCTTGCTTTGGTTAGTGAGAACTATTATTGGCCACAGTTGCAGAAAGATGTCAAAAAGTTTTTACAAAGTTGTAGAGTATGTCAGATGGTGAAAGGAGTGAAGCAGAATACAGGGTTGTATCAGCCATTACCTGTACCAAAGAAACCTTGGGAGGATATCAGTATGGACTTTTTTCTTGGTTTACCAAGGACTCAATGGGGACATGATTCAATTTTTGTTGTGGTTGACAAATTTTCAAAGATGACACATTTCATTCCTTGTAAGAAGACTAATGATGTTGTTCATGTAGCAGAATTATTTTTCAAAGAAGTGGTGAGACTACATGGTTTACCAAAGAGTATAGTTTTAGATTGGGACACTAAGTTTGTTGGCTATTTCTGGTGCACATTGTGGAAGAAGTTGAAGACAGATTTGAAGTTCAGTTCATCACATCATCCATAGACTGATAGATAGACAGAGGGGGTGAATAGGAATTTGGGAAATTTGCTAAGATGTTTGGTTGGAGATAAGCCAACAAGATGGGATTTGATTTTACCATAGGTGGAATTTGCATACAATAATTCTATCAATAGGAGCACTGGTAAATCACCATTCCAGATTGTATATGGGAGTAGTCCAAGAAATGCATTTGAGTTGAGAAAATAGATAAAGGAGAAATCAGTAGTGCTAAAGATGAGGATTTTGTAAAACACTTGAAGAACATCCATGAGGAGGTGAGGAAGCATATTAACAAGATGAATGCATAGTATAAGGCTAAGGAAAATGAGAAAAGAAGGCATAAGGAATTTTAGGTTGGGGATGAAGTCATGGTTCATTTGCGGAAGGAGAGATTTCCAGTTGGTACATATAACAAGTTGAAAATGAAGAGGTTTGGGCCATGTAAGATATGTTGGCAATTTGACTGAGTTGATTACATAGATGTTTTCATTATGGAAACATACAATCTACATGAAGATCACATGGGTCAGAGAGCAAGTATGATAGAGTGCATTGCAAATTTATCTAAGTGTGAGACAGTGTTTTTACCAGTGAACCTAGACACAGTTTTTGTTTGTGATGTTGACTAGGGTAAGTTTAGTGCTTTCACACTTGAACATAGACTCTATGATGTCTATTTATCACCCATCTTAGAGTACAAGTTATTATGGAATGTATGAAAGAAGTTATGACAATTTTACCGAAGACAGTGTGAAGCCGACAGGACAAAATATGAACACAGAACTAGTAAAGAGTTAAGGGATTATTTTGTTTATCAAAATAATGACTTAAAAATATAAAGGGACAACATCCTAGATGTTAAATCTTGGATAAATCTATTGGTATAAATGTAATTGTAACTGTAAAGTTAGATGCGAAGTATCAAGTAGTAGTATTGAAATGTAATGAAGCAGTGATATGATGCGAAGTATATGAAGCATATGTAATTGCGATAGTGAAAGAGCAACAAAGAGATATTGATGCAAGAAGTATAAGGTTATGTACCTTAACCTATTTTTTTAATTATTGTATATTCTACATTACTTGTTTGGGAAGTGGGCTCATCTAGTAATCACATTTTGTATTACAACTCCTAACAGGATTAAGGCTTCTAACAAGGCCTATAGTCCCTTAATTAGGACTGATACACTATATGCTTGTAATAGACTCCTAATAGGGTCAAAATCCTTAACATGATACTTTTGATTAGTGGATCTTTGTGGGTACCATCCCCACCAGGGTTTTCCCTTGGTCAGGGTTTCCTCGACAACAAATAATGTGTTATGAGTTCTTTATTGTTATGCATGTTGTTTAGCTTCTTATGTTTTGCATGTATAAAGATAATCTGTTATATCCATACTTGGGAAAAAGATAAAGTTTGTAGAATACTGATTCAACCCCCCCCCCCCCCTCTCAGTATTCCCTATTTCTAATAATTGGTATCAGAGCTTAGTTACTCAAAAAAGAATCATCCAAGGAAAGCCTAGCAGCTTGAGTAAGATCTCTATGGATATGGATCAACTACAGAAGAATCTTGAAGAAGCTCTTGAATAGATTGACTTTATTACTATTGAAAAAGATACTTTGAAAAGAAGTATGATGATACAAAGAACCTCATTAAGAAACTAAAAAACAAATTGGAAGATCTGAGATCTGAAAAGAAATTTGAAGTTTTTATTGAAGATTGTGATTTAGAAAAGGCAAATGAAATCCTTAAGCATGAACTGAAGATAGAAAATTTGAAGCTTAGTTTGAAAGATGGAAATGGAAAGAATGAAGAAAATCTGAAACCTGAGAATGAAGGTCTAAAGCCTGAAAATGAAGGACTAAAATCTAAACTTTCTAAAGTAACATATGAACTTGAGAAAGTTAATTTGCAGTATGAAGAACTTGAGAAATACAATAACATTGTGAAAGGTGAACTGACTCAATCCAAACAACAACTTGAAAGGCTATATTCAACTAGTGAGAAGATTGATGAACAAATATCTTATCAAAAACCATTCTATGATAAAACTGGTCTTGGATTGAACACTTTTAAAGAAAATGATGAAGGCAAGGAACAAGATCTGAAAATATCTGAAAGCATAGATGAGAAGAAGCCTGGTGAGATCAACAAATCTGAAGATACACCTAAAGAAGAAGAATCACTGAAGCAAGAAGAATCACCCAAAGGTATGCAAAGAGAATTCAAAGGTAGATGTTTTTCTTGTAATAATATTGGTCATATGAAGAGAGATTGCACAGGTAAACAATTTAAACCTCTTAATGGTTATTGTTACAATTGTCATGGTTTTGGACATAGAGCTATTGAATGTAGGAAACCTAAATTTATTGAGAATAATGATGGTAGTAGAATGTTTAGTAATACTAAAAATGCAGATAAGAAACCTACTGAAGATATGAACATAAGAAATGGAGTAGTATGTTATAGATGCAACAAGGTTGGACACATTGCTAGAAACTACAAATCACAAATCAATCAACTTGGACCAAGATATGGAAACAATGGAATTGTTTGTCAAATATGCAACAAGATTGGACATACAACAAGGTTTTGCAGAATGAACAATAGAGGTTTTCATCCTAATCCTAACCCCATAAATCATGCAAGAAGAAATGAAGATGCAAGTAACAGTTAGAAATGATGCTGTAGTAATTCAGATGAAGTGAAGTTTATCAAAAGCACAGATCAAGGAGACATATTCAACATTGAAGGTAATCAAGAAGGTGAAGTATAGAAAGGTAAGAATGAATCTTTATCTGACCTATCTCAAAGTACTTAGTTTATGTAAATTGCAGTAGAATAGGAACTTAGATTTAGTGTAGAAGTAGATATATGATAAACTAAGTCTTGCACAGTTAATGAAAGCTAGTTTATGATGTTCTAATGCTATGGTTAAGAGTGCAAAGAAAAATATTATGTTTTGCAAGATCACAAGAAGTTTTAAGTTTTGCAGGTTAGCAGAGACAACTTTTTAGAAAGAAGCGGCAAAAGAATTGAATGTGATGTCAGATCTAAGTGAGATTGAATTAATAAAAGGTTATGATTGGTATTATTTGATCATCAAAGTGAATTCAAGTGTCAAGGAGATCAAAGAGCAGTGATTGAAAACATTTTACAAGGATTTGGAGAAGAATTATGTGCCAAATCTACGCAAGCCCTAAAATCATGAAATTAAGGTATTTTACTTGACAAATCTTTGAATCAGTAGAGGAATTTGAAGAAATCATGGATGTTTCCTTAACACACAATGTCAGAGATAAGAATAGACCTAAATTGAAAAGGGAACCCATAGAACCCTTGGAAGATGACCCTAGGTTTGCATTATCATTTGTACCAGACGGAGTGTTACACTTAGAAAATGTCAAAAGTTATCTTGGATGCAAACTAGAGATAACGAATGATAGTGATTTCATAGATGAATATCAAAAGATTTACAATCAAGATATGACACTGAAACAAGTTTTGAATATTTGGAACATAATGAAATTGTTAAATATGGATTATAGTATGAATTTGATAATGAAGAATGCACTAAGATTATTTTGAGTAGAATTCATAATGGAAAGTTTTGGCTAGAAGATAGAGTGATAGATATTACAATAGATTTGATTCATGAAGTCACTGGATTATCTAAAACTGGAGCTATTCCTTTTAATGAGAAAAACATGAGGAAAATAGTCATTGACAACAAAAACTCATCCTATAATGGTAGAGGAATTGTGATTAGTAAGATCAAACAAGATGATGTGAGATACTTATGGAAGATCCTAACTACTAAGTTTTGTGAAAATTCAAGAGAGGATGATATGGTAGCTAGAATGGTACATGCAGCCTATCTAATGTGTGTTGACAGGGTACTAGTTGATATGTGTGAAATTCTAAGAATTTAATTGTTTGAGAACTTGGAGAAGATCAAGAAAACTAAGGATACACAGTTTAGGTTCTCATCCCTAATCACATAAATGCTCTTTCATATTTTGAGGACATTTCCTTACACCATAGGAAATGACTGGAATGATGGACAAACTACAATGGAAAGGATTAACCTAGTATATAGAAGACATGTTATTGATAGTGTAAATGAGAGTGCAATACTTGTTATTAAGACATTTTTAGAATATTGTGTCTAGCAGATCAAGGATCCATAAGTCTCTTGTTGAAAAATATAAAGATGATATATGCATTATGGTGGATACTGACTTTGCCTATATTGAAGTAGTAGAGCCTAGAATAGAGTTCATAGACCCTCTTGGCTATGAGATATTTGAGGTAGAGACTAAAGAGTATGTTAGCAGATTACTTAAGTGTAAGTTGGACACTTAGTATAACAGGTTTAGAACCTTTGAGGAGAACTTCAACTCTACAAAGATTCTAATTGAATAGAAGCAGTCTAAAAAGAGAGTTGAGAGCACTATTAAGAAAATCCTAAAAGATACAGGAATGACAGAGCGAGAGTTTTTGGTAGCAAAGCAGATAGCAGTAGCAATCAAAGAGAGTGGACAAAAAGAAGTTTTGTCTATCCCTCCTTTATCATCAATTGTAATGCAACAGGAAGAACCACAAGTAAAAGTGAAAGTGGAAGTACCTAAGAAGGACATAGAAGAAAAAATGTTTGCTAGATCCACTTCCTACACACCTAGCAAAAGAGTAAAGGAAAGTGCTATTGGACCAGGAAAGGGACATAAAACTCTAGTGAAACCAGTTCCAAGAAAGATTGCAAAAGTAAAAGATGATGTCACTACTAAGAAGAAAGCTTGGAAACCAAAAGTTGAAAATCTTAATGAGCAGATCAGTGAGAATGGTGACTTTGGAAGAATGAACAAATATTATGATCTTTATGATTATACTGACAGACTTAATCTAGAGAATGCAGTTGTGAAGCATATGATTTTGACTGGCAAGAAGTTTGACACTATTCAGGGATAGATACCTAATGATCTATATAAAAAACTTGTAAATAGGAAGAAGAGAGCATCAGAGGAGGACACAACTATCAGAGAAAAGCTTGTGAGGAATCTTTGTGAAATAAGAGATGAAACTCATTTCAATCAGATCATAAAAGCCCTAAGCACCCATCTAAGAACCAAAAGGAGAACAATTCAGATTATGGGAGGCAAGTATGAAGAAATAAATTCTAAGATAGAACAAACCATTATCAAGGTTATGGCAGAATATGTTGGAGAATCATCAGTTGCAGCAGAGCAAGCAGGTGAGAAAGTACAAGAGGGCATTCCCTCTTCTCTAGCTATTAATATTGAAGATGAAACAATGAATGTAGAAGGTACAAAAATCACCTTGGATACTGATGAAAATGTAGTCAAGAATTTGGAGAACATTGTTGACAATTCGGCCTTTGAAGAACATGAAGCTACAAAAGAAGAAGAGATGACAGAGACCACAGTTATGGAACCACCAGTAACAGAGGAACAAGTTCCCATTCCAACCAAAGAAGATATCAATCTTAATCTTGAGACTGGAAAGAAGACTCAAATTGGATCTATGATTGAGCATTTGGGAAAAGAATTAGATGATGATGATCAGTTGGAATTGATCACATCCTTGAATAAAATCATTGGTAAGAATAAGAAAGTGAAGAGTCTTGAAGGGTGTCTGAAAGAACTAACTGAGAAGTTACAAAGTACTGTAACTACACAAATTTCAGAAGCAGACCCTATGGAGAAATAAAAGAAGGTAATGAGCACCTTTGATAATGAATTCACAAACCTATCTGATATTGCAAAAGTGAAAGCAAAAGTAGCCTATGAGGCTAGAATGCTTTTGAACATCAGTCAGAATATCAAAAATGATATCAACACTCTTGATATTTGTATCAAGGATTTTAGGAAGCATTTGGAAATAGGCAAATCTTTGTACATACAATGTACAAAATTAGAGACCTTGATAGTAGAAGAAGATCAGAAGATAAAGTTGAAGGAAGTAGAAATTTTGAATGAAACAAACCTTCTGTCTAGCCCCAATGTGAAGGTATGTGATGTTGAGAAGAAAGTTCAGAAACTCTATGATGAAATCAGAGTTGTGCAAGATGAGAGAGATAGGAAATTGAGAAGATACACTCTTTTGAGAGAGCATGCTTCTATGAAGTTGAGAATTATTGAAGAGCAGTTGGAAGAATGTCTTTTAGCTAAGACATCTTTTCAGAAATTTAACTTTGAAAACCTCCAAGCATGTGAAATAGCTTCTTATGGACCGAGTGCACTACTTAATGTGGCAGATTCCATTAAGAAATCATGGGAGAAGGAGATAGAAGCCATAAAGATAGATTTTGCAGATTGTGTTGCAAGCCTACCAGCTTTGCAATAAATTAATTGAGGTATAACTTTTTGTGATACAATTTTGTAACCCTCCCTACCTTATTTTGTCATTCTTGTCAAAGGGGGAGAGATATATAGAAGAAAATTGATAGTATATGATAAGGATTGTTACTCTTAGGGGGAGTACTATATTAGAGACAATAATTTTTTGAGGAGTTATAAGGATAGTATGTATTTTATACTATGGCCACAATTTTGAACAATTTTTGAGATTTTGAGTTGTACACTTAGCCAATTTTCTCATATGTTGCCACCAATGACAAAGGGGGAGATTGTTGGCAATTTGGCTAATTTGATTACATAGATGTTGTCATTATGGAAACATATGATCCACATGAAGATCACATAGGTCAGAGAGCAAGTATGATAGAGCGCATTGCAAATTTTTCTAAGCGTGAGACAATGTTTTTACCAGTGAACCTGGACACAGATTTTGTTTGTGATGTTGATTGGAGTAAGTTCAATGCTTGCACACTTGAACATAGACTCTATGATCTCTATTGATCACCCATCTCAGAGAGAAAGTCAGTACAACATGTACGGAAGAAGTGATGATAGTTTTATCGAAGATAGTGTGAAGCTGACAAGACAGAATATGAAGATAGAACTAGTAAAGAGTTAAGGGATTATTTTGTTTATCAAAATAATGACTTAACAATATAAAGGGATGACATCCTAAATGTTAAATCTTGGATGAAGCTATTGGTATAAATTTAATTGTAATTGTAAAGTTAGATGTGAAGTATCAAGTAGTAGTATTGAAATGTAATGAAGTAGTGATATGATGTGAAGTATATGAAGCATATGTAATAGCGATAGTGAAAGAGAAGTGAAGAGATATTGATGCAAGAAATATAAGGTTATGTACCTTAACCTATTTTTGTAATTAGTATATATTATACATTACTTGTTTGGGTAGTGGGCTCATTTGGTAATCACATTTTGTACTACAACTCCTAATAGGGTTGAGGCTTCTAACAAGGCCTATAGTCCCTTAATCAGGATTGATACACTATATTCTTGTAATAGACTCCTAACAGGGTCAACATCCTTAACATGATACTTTTGATTAGTGGATCTTTATGGGTATCATCCCCATCGGGGTTTTCCCTTGGCCAAGGTTTCCTTGAGAACAAATAATGTGTTATGAGTTCTTTATTGTTATGCATGTTGTTTAGCTTCTTATGTTATGCATGTATAAAGATAATCTGTTATATCCATAATTGGGAAAAAGATAAATTTTGTAGAATACTGATTCACCCCCCCCTCTCAGTATTCCCTATTTCTAACAATATATTGAAGAAGCATGATTTTGGAAATGCCTATGAGGTCGAGTTGCCTATAGAGATAAATATTTCACTAGTATTTAACATTTCAGATTTGATAGAGTATCATGAAGGGGGTGTTGAAGATGAGATGACAGCAACACAGTGGAGTATTTTTTTGCAATTTGGCTGAGTTGATTACATAGATGTTGTCATTATGGAAACATATGATCCACATGAAGATCGCACAAGTTAGAGAGCAAGTATGATAGAGCGCATTGCAAATTTGTCTAAGTATGAGACAATATTTTCACCAGTGCACCTGGACACAGTTTTTGTTTGCAACATTGACTAGAGTAAGTTGAGTGCTTGCACACTTGAACATAGACTCTATGGTGACTAATGATGAACCATCTTAGAGTGCAAGTTAGTACGGCATGTACAGAAGGAGTTATGACAATTTTTGTGAAGACAGTGTGAAGCCGACAAGATAGAATATGAAGGTAGAATTGGCAAAGAGTTAAGGGATTATTTTTTTTATCAAAATAATGTCTTAACAATATAAAGGGATGACATCCTAGATGTTTACCCTTGGATAAAGTTATTTTGTAATATGGCAGCCAACCAAGTAAATTTATTAGCCTTAATAACTTGTATAAATGTAATTGTAAAATGTAAGAAAGATGTGTATGCAATATGCGAGATCTATGATGTATATGTAATAGTGATAGTGAAAGAGCAGCGAAGAGATATTGATGCAAGAAGTATAAGGTTATGTACCTTGACCTCTTTTTGTAATCAATGTATATTGTACATTACTTGTTTGGGCAGTTGGCTCAACTGGTAATCACATTTTCTACTACCAAATCCTAACAGGGTTGAGGCTTCTAACAAGGCCTATAGTCCCTTAATCAAGACTGATACACTATATGCTTGTAATAGACTCCTAACAGGGTCAACATCCTTAACAAGATACTTTTGATTAGTGGATCTTTGTGGGTACCATCCCCACCGAGGTTTTCCCTTGGCTAGGGTTTCCTTGAGAACAAATCATGTGTTATGAGTTCTTTAGTTTTATTGCTATGCATGTTGTTTAGCTTCTTATGTTATGCATGTGTAAAGATAATCTATTATATCCATAATTGGGTAAAAGATAAAATTTTTAGAATACTGATTCACCCCCCCTCTTAGTATTCCCTATTTCTAATAATTGGTATCAGAGCTTAGTTAGTCAGAAAAGAATCATTCAAGGAAATCCTAGTAGCTTGAGTAAGATCTCTATGGATATGGATCAACTACAAAAGAATCTTGAAGAAGCTCTTGAATAGATTGATATGCTTACTGATGAAAGAGACACTCTGAAAGAGAAATATGATGATGCAAAAAACCTTATTGAGAAATTGAAAACAAGTTGGAAGATCTAAAATCTAAAGTTCTTATTGAAGATTGTGATGAAAATTTAGAAAAAGAAAATGAGATCCTTAAGCATGAACTAAAGATAGAAAGTTTGAAGCTTAGATTGAAAGATGGAAGTAGCAAGAATGAAGCAAATCTAAAATCTGAGAATGAAAGTCTAAAGACTGAAAATGAAGGACTGAAATCTAAACTTGGAAATCTAACATTTGAACTTGAGAAAGTCAATTTGTAGTATGCTAAACTTGAAAAATACAACAAGATTTTGAAAGGTCAACTGACTCAATCCAAACAACAACTTGAAAGGATATATTCAACTAGTGAGAATATTGATGAACAAATATCCTATCAGAAACCATTCTATGATAAGATTGGTCTTGGATTTAACACTCTTAAAGAAAATGATGAAAGCAAGGAACCAGATCTGAAAGTAGTTGAAAGCATAGATGAGAAGAAGCCTGATGAGATCAAAAAATCTGAAGATACACCTAAAGAAGAAGAATCACCAAAGCAAGAGGAATCACCCAAAGGTATGCAAAGAGAATTCAAAGGTAGATGTTTTTCTTTTAATACTATTGGTCATATGAAGAGAGATTGCACAGGTAAGCAATTTAAACCTCTTAATGGTTATTGTTATAATTTTCATGGTTTTGGACATAGAGCTATTGAATGTAGAAAACCTAAGTGTATTGAGAATAACAATAATAGTAGAATGTTTAGGAATACTAACAATGTAGATAAGAAACCTACTGAAGATATGAATAGAAGAAATGGAGTAATATGTTATAGATGCAACAAGGTTGGACACATTGGTAGAAACTATAGATCACAGATTAATCCACCTAGACCAAGATATGGAAACAATGGAATTTTTCATCAGATATGCAACAAGATTGGACATACAACAAGGTTTTGCAAAATGAACAATGAGGTTTTTCATCCTAACCCTAACCCTAGAAATCATGAAAGAAGAAATGAAGATGCAAGAAATAGACAGAAAGGTTGTTGTAGCAATACAGATGAAGTGAAGTTTGTTAAAGGCACAAATCAAGGAGACATACTCAACATTGAAGGTAATTAGAAAGGTGAAGTATCAAGTGGTAAGAATGAATCCTTACCTGACCTATCTCAAATCACTTAATTTATGAAAATTACTATAGATTAGGAACTTGGATTAGTGTAGAAGTAGATTTATGATGAATTGAGTCTTGCATAGTTAATGCAAGATATTTTATGATGTTCTAATGCTATGGTTAAGAGCATAAAGAAAAATATTATGTTTTGTGAGATCGCAAGAAGTTTTAAGTTTTGCAGGTTAGCAGAAACAACTTTTTGGAAAGAAGCGACAAAAGAATTGAATGCGATGTCAGACCTAGGTGAGATTAAAGTAATAAAAGGTTATGATCAGTGTTATTTTATCATCAAAGAGAATACAAGTGTTAAGGAGATCAAAGAGTAGTGATTGGAATCATTTTGCAATGATTTGGTAAAGGATTTGAGTGTCGAATCTATGCAAGCCCTAAAATCATGAAATTGAGGTATTTTACTTGGCAGATCTTTGAATCGGTAAAAGGATTTTGAAGTAATCATGGATGTATCTTTAATTCACAATGTCAAAGACAAAATAGACCTAGAATAAAGAGGGAACCAATAGAACCCTTGTAAGAAGACCCTAGTTTAGCTTTATCATCCGTACCAAATGGAGTTTTGCATTTAGAGAATGTAAGAAGTTATCTTGGATGCAAGTTAGAAACCATTAGTGGTAGTGATTTTACCAATGAGTATCAATATATTTACAACCAGGACTTGACATTAAAAGAAGGATATGATCATCTGAAAGACAATGAGATTGTTAAGTATGCATTGCAGTATGAGTTTGATAATGAAGAATGCACTAAGATAATCCTTAGCAGAATTCATAAGGGGAAGTTTTGGCTAGAAGATAGAGTGATAGACATTACAGCTGATTTGATTCATGAAGTCACAGGACTGTCTAAATCTAGAGCTATTTCTTTAAATGAGAAGAACATGAGAAAAATAGTCCTTGATAACACAGGTTCATCCTATAATGGCAGAGGAATTGTAATTAGTAAGATCCAACAACATGATGTTAGATACTTATGCAAGATCCTAACAACTAAGTTCTATGCAAATTCAAGAGAGGATGACATGGCATCTAGAATGGTACACATAGCTTATTTGATGTGTGTTGACAAAGTGCCAGTTGATACGTGTGAAATTCTAAGAATTCAATTGTTTGAGAACTTGGAGAAGATTAAGAAGGCAAAGTATGCACAATTTAGATTTTCATCTTTGATCACTTACATGTTTTTCCAGTTATTAAGAAGATTTCCTTACACCATTGCAAGTGACTAGAATGATGGAAAAAATACAATGGAAAGGATCAATAAAGTGTATATGAGGCATGTTATTGACAAAGTAAATGAGAGTGCAATGTTGGTGATGAAGACTTTTTAGAACTTGGTAACTAGCAGATCAAGGATCCTAGTCTCTTGTGGAGAAATACAAAAATGAAGTATGTTTTATGGTTGATATTGACTTTACCTACATTGAAGTAGTAGAACCTAGAATTGAGTTCATAGACCCTCTTGGCTATGAAATATTTGAAACTAAGATAGAAGACTATGTGAATAGGCTAGTTAAGTGCAAGGTCGACACTCACAGTAATAGATTTGGAACTTTTGAAGAAAATTTCAACTCCGCAAAGGCTATACTTGAGGAAAAGTAGTCTAAGAAAAGAGTTGAGAGCACTATTAAGAGAATACTAAAAGATTCAGGAATGACAGAGCAAGAATTCTTAGTGGCAAAGAAGAGAGCAATAGCAATCAGAGATATTGGATAGAAAGAGATTTTGTCTATACCTCCCTTGTCATCTAGTGCAGTATAGCAGGAAGCTACATAAGTCAAAGTGAAAGTAGAGGAACCTGAGTAGGAACAAGAAGCAAGGAAACCTACTAGATCCTCTTCCTCCACACCTAGCAAGAGAGTGAAAGAAATTGCTACTAGACCTGGTTAGAGGTAGAAAACTTTGGTGCCACTAGTTCCTAGGAAAGTTTCAGAAATTAAAGATGATGACACTACTGTGAAGAAGAAAGCATGGAAACCTAGATTTGAGAGAGTAAATGAAGAGATTATAAAAGATGGAGACTTTACTAAGATGAATAAATACTATGACCTCTATGACTACTCAGAGAGATTGAATCTTGAAAATTTAGTGGTCAAGCACTTGATTTTGGCTAATAAGAAGTTTGACACTATTCAGGGTAAGATACTTGATGACTTATTCAAGAAACTTTTTAATAGGAAGAAGAGAGCACAAGAGGAAGAAAAATCTATCAGAGAGAATCTTGTGAAGAGACTATGTGATGTGACAGATGATGAACATCTTGAAATTTTTTTGAAGCCCCTTAGCACCCATTTAAGGACTAAAAGGAGAACCATTCAGATCATGGCAGGACAATATGAAGAAGTGAATACAAAGACAGAACAAGCAATAGTTAAAGTTATGGCAGAAATTGTTGGAGAGCCATCAATTATAGCAGAGCAAGAAGAAGAAGCATAACAAGAGGATATTCCCTCTCCACCGACTATAAACATTAAAGAAGAATCTATGAATGTTGAAGGTACAAAGATTACCTTGGATACTGATGATAATTTATTCAAGAATCTGGAGAACATTGTTGACAATTCGGCTCTTGATGAATAGGATAGAACTGTAGAAGTAGAGTAGACCCAATCTATTGTTTAAGAACCTAAAGTGACAGAAGTATAAGCACCTATACCCTCTAAAGTAGAAATAAGTCTTACTCCTGAGACTGGAAAGAAGAAGCAAATTGGATCTTTGTTTGAGGATTTGGGAAAAGAAGTAGATGATGATGATCAGATGGAATTGATCACATCTTTGAACAAAATCATTGGGAAGAATAAGAAAGTTAAAAGTCTATAAGGATGTTTAAAGGACTATACTGAAAAGTTGCAAGGTGTTGTAACTACACAGATTGTAGAAGTAGACCCTCTGGAGAAAGCAAAGAAAGTGATTAGCACTTTTGATGATGAGTTCACTAACTTATCTAAGATTGCAAAGATAAAAGCACAGATAGACTATGAGGCTGGAATACTTTTGAACATTAGCTAGAATATCAGAAATGATATCAACATTCTTGATATCTATATCAAGGACTTGAGGAAGAATTTGGGAATAGGAAAATCTTTGTACATATAGTGTACAAAACCAGAGACTTTGACAACAGAAGAAAATTAGAAGATCAAACTGAAGGAAGAAAAAATTCAGAATGAATCTAACCTTCTTTCTAGCCGTAATGTGAAGGTATGTGATGTTGAGAAGAAAGTTCAAAAGCTTGATGATGAAATCAAAGTTTTGCAGGATGAGAGAGATAGAAAAATGAGAAGAATAACTCTTGTGAGAGAGCATATTTCTATGAAGTTAAGAGTTATTGAAGAGTAGTTGGAAGAATGTCTTACAGTTAAGATATCTTTTCAAAAGTTTAACTTTGAGACCCTCCAACCATGTCAAATAACATCTTATGGACTGAGCACACTACTCAATGTGGCAGATTCCATTAAGAAATCATGGGAGAAGGAGATAGAAGCTATGAAGATTGATTTTGTAGATTGTGTTGCAAGCCTATTGGCTTTGCAATAATGGATTAAGGTATAATCTTTTTGAGATACGGTTTTGTAGCCCTCCCTACCTTTATTTTGTCATTGTTGTCAAAGGGGGAGAGATATTTAGCAAAAAATTGATTGTATTGATAAGGATTGATACTCTTAGGGGGAGTATTGTATTAGAGATAAGATTTTTGAGGAGTTATAAGGATAGTTTAAATATGTTATACTGTGGCCACAATTTTGACAATTTTGAGATTTTGGAGTTGCACACTTAGCCAATTTTCTCATATGTTGCCACCAATGATAAAGGGGGAGATTGTTGGAAATTTTCCTAAGTTGATTATATAGATGTTGTCATTATGGAAACATATGATCCACATGAATATTTCACAAGTCAGAGAGCAAGTATGACAGAGTGCATTGCAAATTTGCCTAAGTATGAGACAGTATTTTCACCAGTGCACCTAGACACAATTTTTGTTTACGACATTGACTGGAGTAAGTTCATTGCTTTCTCACTTGAACATAGACTCTATGATGACTAATGATGACCCATCTCAGAGTGCAAGTCAGTATGACATGTACAGAAGGAGTTATGACAGTTTTTGTGAAGACAGTGTGAAGCTGACAGGACAGAATATGAAGGCAGAATTGGCAAAGAGTTAAGGGATTATTTTTTTTATCAAAATAATGTCTTAACAATATAAAGGGATGAAATCCTAGATTTTTACCCTTGGATAAAGTTATTTTGTAATATGGAAGTCGACCAAGTAAAGTTATTAGCCTTAATAACTTATATAAATGTAACTGTAAAATGTAAGAAAGATGTGTATGTAATATGTGAGATCTATGATGTATATGTAATAGCGATAGTGAAAGAGCAGCGAAGAGATATTGATGCAAGAAGTATAAGGTTATGTACCTTGACCTCTTTTTGTAATCAGTGTATATTTTACATTACTTGTTTGGATAGTGGGCTCAGCTAGTAATCACATTTTGTACTACCAACTCCTAATAGGGTTGAGGCTTCTAATAAGGCCTATAGTCCCTTAATCAGGACTAATACACTATATGCTTGTAATAGAATCCTAACAGGGTCAACATCCTTAACAAGATACTTTTGATTAGTGGATCTTTGTGGGTACCATCCCTACCGGGGTTTTCCCTTAGCTAGGGTTTCCTCGAGAACAAATCATGTGTTATGAGTTCTTTAGTTTTATTGCTATGCATGTTGTTTAGCTTCTTATGTTATGCATGTGTAAAGATAATCTGTTATATCCATAATTGGGCAAAAGATAAAGTTTGTAGAATACTGATTCACCCCCCCTCTCAGTATTCCTTATTTCTAATAGTATTCCAGCAACTAGTTTAGATACCAAGGAGATTGAGGACATACTGGATATTCATGTTGGCAGAAGCACAAGGAACAAGATATATGAAGAATATATGGTCAAATGGAAAGGAGGACCTGTTGAAGATTCATCATGGCTAACAAAGGAGGAGGTTAACCATCTTGGTTTCCCTCTTCACAGCTGAGACATGACAAGGTCACTTCTCAAATTACCTTGGGTGTCTGATGCATGAGCATCCTGGGTGTAAGAGCAATCTTGCATCACCCAAAAATAGTTCTGGTTTCTTTTGAATAAGGGCTATCTTGTGTAGAGCTTCTATTTTTAGAAATTTACTATTTTTAGTAAGTTTTCTGTTCGGGTTTAGAATGGTCTATTTTCTTCCCTGGAGGTTCATTTTCATCGGATCAACCTGCCAGTAAAGTTTCATTGCCAGATCAAGTCTAGTTTTGAAGATATTGAAAAATTTCAGTATTGGCAGCAGGGTACAGAAACTTCGAACTCAATTTTGAAGGCTTTGGAGGCCCCAGATGAGGTTGAAACTTTGGTTGAATGAAGCTTTCTTAATTTAGTTGTGGTAGAGAACTTCAAACCCTTTCTAAAATGGGGTCATAATAGTCAATCAGGTCAACTAGTGATGACTTATGGTCTTCGAAAGTTGGGTCACCTGAAATGGCAAAAAATGATTTTCCTTCAAAAAATTTGTTTGGGTTTCAAAAGATGTTTTGAGCTGACTATGATGTAATAAAATGAAAAATAAAATAATTCTAAGTTTGGTCGGCCTTTATGGCTAAATTTCTAGAAGCTTCCCAGGCGGTGGAAAATTGCCTATATAAGGAAGGCTGTAGTGTTGTCTTGGGCAGTTCGGGACAGTTCTAGGTAGTAGATCTAGGTATTGATTTGAGGCTTTTTCCTACAGAATATTGTAAAGGGAATGCCCATGTGGCTTTGCATATTGTAATCCTAAAAATTTGTAATTCCACATTTGTGGAGATAATAAGAAACCCATTTTATGTTCTTGCAAATTGTTGTTGTTTCTCTATTTCTGTATGTGTTTGTGGTATTAAGGGGAGCACCCTTCATCATGGACACATTACAAAGTATTGTAAGTTTAATGGACCGGTAAATAAGATACCCAAACCATTGGAAAAGGAACTCAATAAAGATGAAAGGAAACTTGCAGATATGAAGCAAGAATACAAAGAAAAGTGGGTTAAAAGAAGAGAAGACATGGATAATAGTGATCAGACAAACCAAGGAGATGTGAAAAGTCAAGAAGGCCCATTAGACCCTACTAGATCTTTGCATGATTTGAATACATCTTCATCAGCATGAAGGGCCTTGCAGGCCTTAGGGGGAGCATTACTTAAATGACACTAGAATCTCATCTTGCCCCTTAATTAGTGTTTGGAGATATGTGATATTGAATCCAGATGTATTTGGAAGTGTTAAGACTTCAAAATTCGCTTCATGGATCTACATTGTCATAACTATGATCACAAAATATTTGCAAATTTCCTAGACTAAAATAGCTTTATGCCTTTTATAGGTTTCTATGCACTATGAAGTATAATATATTATACTTGAGTGTATTTGTCACCATTGAAAGTAGATAAAAGTTGTGAGTAGAGTATAGGAGATAAATCAGTGAAGGGATTGAAGTACTTTGAGAAAAGATCTTTGGAAATTTAGAAGGTGAACCCTAGTTCTACAACATTACGGTGAAGGTATTTGTGAAACCCTAGTTTAATCTTGCACAATTTAATTTCTAGAAGCTTGTTAATCATGAAATAACCCAAGGTGTTTGATATTAAGGATAGAACAAGGTATGAGTTCAAAACAAAACCTCATAAGTCAACTGAGGATAAGCCTGAAGGTGCATTATCACATGTGCCACTTCGTGTACTTCATATAGAAGATATTAGGGCATACATACATTGTAGATATGAGGAGAATGGTTCATTAGAAATAATGAAGGATTTGGTAGAAATGTATGATGGGGATAAAAATTTGAAACCTGAATATGCATTTTTGGATGACCTAGGGATCATAAAGTTTGCACAATTCTATGATTTTGGAAAAAGTGAATGGATGAAGATTGTATTGAGCCACTTCCATGACCAATTCTTTTGGCTTGGAGGCAATCGTATCAAAATCACAAGTGAAATGATCCATGATATCACTAGATTTCCTAATGAGGGAAAGTTACTTGTCATTGTGAATAACACCAAGAAGAATGTGATTACCCTAACAAGGTGTACTGCAAACAAAAGAGACATGAATGTCAGAGAGATTCAATAGAGGGATGCGAGATTCATCATCATGATTATAGGATATAAGGTTCAGTATAGCAGAAAACCTAACTCTATGTCTACTAGATTCATTGATATGGCCTACCATATGGTCAAGGAGAATGAGAAGTATAATCTCTATGAGATCCTAAGGAAACAACTTATGGATAACATAAACATAGTGAAGAAAAATAGGACTATAACACCTTTTAGGTTTGGTTTTCTGATCTTGTACATCTACTTACATATTACAAAAGTTTCCTACATTGTTCCTATGGAGAGATGGAGTGCCAATAATGCAATTGGTTAGCAGCGTATACAAAATCCATGATGAAAAGTACATATTCAAAAATTTGACATGAGAATTCAAAAAATTTCAAAGAGATATGCATCAAAGAGAAAGGATTCCAAGAGACCATGTAAAGAAGTACAAGGACATAATATGTATTAGGGTGGAAATGGATCATACCTATTTTTAGGATGTAGAGCCAAGAACTTCATGGATTACCCCTATTGGTTATGAGGCTAATGAGAGCATGTTGAAATTGCATGTTGAATATGTGTTGAGCACACCAAAGGACCCCAAGGTTGAAAGATGGGGTACATACATTGGAAAATTAGTGGAAGTTGAAGAAGAGTTATCCAAAGGGAAACGAGTCAAAAAGATGGAAAAGATGGTAGATAAACTTGTTGTAGAGTAAGGAATTAATAATGATCAGTTGGAAGAACTAAGAAAAATCATAGAGAAGAAGAAAAAAATAGTTTACATGAGCCTACTATTGGGGAAAAAAAAGAAGAAACCACCACCACACATGTCCCAGTGGTTGCATTTGAGGAATCATCTCCTACCCCATGTAGAAGGACATCACAAAGAAAAGGTACAAAGAATATGTCACCCACTCCTATGACTCACAGACCAAAGGAAAAAGAAACAACAAGGAATCCATAGAAGAGGAAGGAAACATAAACAACACCAAAGTAATCTCCATAGAAGAAGAATAAGGTGGATAGTGGTATAGAGAAAACCATAGAGGAAGAAGTAAGGAAGAAAGAAGAATAAAAAAAGAAAAGAAAAGAAAAGAGGACCCCAAGAAGAAATGGAAGCCTAACCTCAAATAACTAGAAAAGGGAGTTGTTCAAGAAGGTAAGTTAATATCTATTGATAGATATTATAAAAGATATGATGTTGTTGATAAAGCTAGCATTTAAGACATGATCATTAAATACATGATCTCTTTCAAGAAGAACTTGATTGAATTAGAAGGGAGTATACCTAAAGAATTGTTTGTAAAATTAGAAGCAAGAAAGAGAAGGGCACAATATGGGGACAAAATGATAAGGAAATATGTCTTAACAAAATAAAATCATTTCATATCAATTGCATAAAACAATAGGCTAATGGATGAACTTAAGCCTCACCTGAGGACTAGGTTGAGGACATTAAGGATCATAGCTCGATTATATGAGGAAGTAATTGAAGAAAATCATAGAGCCATTGAGAAGGTCATTTTGAAAATTAGACCTAATGCTACAATGATGAAAGCACCTGCAACAAAGCCTAAGGACATAAACATAGGAGAATCCTCTAAGGGAAAGGAAAAGGAAGAAGACAAATTAGAAACAAAAAATGAGGACACTTATGCTGACAAAAATATAGTAGAGGACACAATTCAAGACCAATCTTAACTATATTTCTCTATGGATTATGTAGGGATATCTCCTAATCCTGAATTTGATTAGAAAGAACCTTTTGAAACTCTTTCTAAAGTCATAGACATAATTGGGAACCTAGACATAGATCATCCTAAAGAGGAGGCTCAAGAAATAGAAATAGAAGAAAATCCTCAAAAGGAATTAGAAAATATTGTAACACAAGAGGAGTAAGAAGATGAGGTCAAGGAGAACATAGAGAAACCTCACAAGGAGGAAGAACTATTGGTGACCCCTCAACTATTGGCAAGTGTGACCAAGTCTCTACTAGACATAGAGAGTATGGAAGTTGATGATGTGATAAATTTATCAATACTTTCTTATGAGAAAGCCAAGAAGAGATTAGAGAAGAAAGAGGATAGGAAACCAAGAGTTTTGGAAAAGGCCATAACAGTTTTAAGTCATGTTTTGTCATCATATCCAAGAAATAGTAGTGGAGATCCAACAAAAAAATTGGATCAAATTTTGGACAATGTTGACAAGAGTTTCAAGAATCTTGAAGAGGCCACACAAATAAAATTTGTGAAAGAATTTGAAGATAAGAGACTAGTGATGCAGGAGCATCTCGGGTCCTTGGAAATCTCATGTCACCAAAAAAATGTCTAAAGTTTTCTATTTTGCTTGGTTCCTTTTTTGACCGATTTGGTTCAGTGTTGCTCAATTTCCCTTTTTTAACAGTGTTGGTCAGTTATCTCTTTGGTGCTCAGTTATTTCCCTAGCATTCACTGATGCTTGTCTGGCACTCAGTTTCCTTGCTTACCGAGTTGTTTATTTTTGGATTTCTATTGAGGCTGACTTGTGCATTTAATTTGGGTCATAGATTTAATGTTGGTATTTATTATTGGGAAGCATGTGGACCTAGATCTAGTCGTTCCTTCTATTGATGGTGGATTTGAAGGCTGACTTGATTCAGTAGCCTCTTGTATAAATGCAGTTGTTTGGTTAGAGTTTAGGAAGGCAGTTTTTGGATAGAAGATAGAAGATAGGAAATTAGAGATTGTCGGTAGATCCTCGCATGTTGGAGGACTTCTATACTTGATTATAATATCTGACCTAAACTAGGAAGGCCTTATAGCACAACATGTATGAATCAAATTGAAGTAATATATGAAAGTATTTTCATCCTCTCTCTCACTATTGTGTGTTGTCTCTTCCATGTGTGATCTTTGCAAGGTGGATCTAGTTATGGTGTTCCTTTGGCCCCTATCCCCATCCTCCCTCACATTAGGTGGTATCAGAGCAAGGTGAAATCTGGATCTAGGTTTACAAATCTAGGTTTGAGGGTTCCTTCTTATCAAACCCTAATTGAATTATTGTGGAGTAGTTGATTATGATCTGGCCTACACTTGTACAGGGTTTCAAGATGGTTCATGGGAGGTGAGATACAGATCCAGGATTGTTAGACATGTTGAGACAACTTGCTACTAGATTAGAAGCTGTTGAAATAGCCCAGAGAAGAGGAAGACATCTTGAAGATGTTAGTGATGATGAAATTGAGGAAAAATAAGGTGATGTAGAATCTGCACCAGTAATGGATCAAGGTGAGGAAAGATTGTTGAAGGCTTTAACAAATTTGAAGTCTACGCCACACTTTAATCCTCTTGAGCATAGTGGAAAAATGGATTCTGATGAATTGGTGGATTGGATCACTGAGATTGGAAAGTATTTTCAATATGAAAATGTACCTAAGGAAAAGAAGGTGAAAATTACAAGCACAAAGTTGAAGAGTCATGCATCCTTGTGGTGGGAACATCTGCAGCTAGATAGAAAGAGGAAAGGAAAAGACAAAATCAAGGTATGGAATAAAATGGTGAATAAATTGAAAGGAAAGTTCTTACCTTGTGATTATCATATTAACCTAGTTAGACGAATGCAAAGTTTAAAGCAGAAAGATAGCTCGCTAAAAGAATATACTGAGGAATTCTATAGATTAGATATCAGATCTGGACATGATGAAGGTGAGGTGGAAAGAATTGCTAGATACCTGAATGGTTTGAGAGTGTATACACCTAAAAATGGCTTCATTAATTAATTAAATATTTATTATTTAATTACTATTGACTTGATAAATTAATTAAATATTTATTATTTAATTAATAATTATTCCTCTATTTATTAAATAAATTATTCAATTTATTTAGTGAATTCACTATAGTCTATTCCTCTATCCTAAGTCTTCTAATTAGTCTTATTAAAGTGATTTAAATAAATATACAATCACCTAAATATGACTAAGACTCCTAGTCTACCTTATCTATCCACTCAACTGACACATCACCTTGGCTAAAATAAATAATTATTATTAATTATTTATTAGTAATTATCCTCATCCACACATGTCCTATTCTTAAGGGCTATGTGGCCTCATAGGACTTGGTCTCATGACCACATGTCCTCTCAATAACCAAGCCAAGAGACATTCCCTATTCCTAAGGGGCTACTCAAGCCACCTCTAAGAGTCAAAGGTGACTCATAGGACACTTGTGCATAGAGTCCTCATGAGGAAAAGGTCTCTCCTTCTTTCTCTCTTTGGTCTTTGTGAGACATTTGACATGTGTCTTTCCCTTCCACCTTCTTCTCCTCCATGTCAATGTGAGAGGAACATCATCCCTATTCTTCCTCTCACATTCCAACTACATCCCCCTTTTTCTCAACTCCTTCAACCAAGTCAATCCTAGCCTTAGGATCTTCCACCTTTCATTCTCAACCATAGGATTGTGCCACCTAGGCCTAGATCCTCCAAAACTCTATAAAAGGAGCCACATTTCCCCTTTGTGAGCTAATAGGTATTTTTGTAATAGGCATTCAAGCATTCAAGCAACCAAGCATTCAAGCATCCAAGCAACCAAGCATTCTAAGAGCAATCAATTCATATTATCATCATTTCATTTTCATTCCATCCATTAGATTGCATAAGCTATTGTGCACTCATTTCATAAAATCTCCACACTTTGGTAGCATCCTGGGAGAAGGCTTCATTTGGAAATCTAAGAGCTCAACCTCTACAAGAAATCAAGGCTAGGAGGACAATGGAGACAAGCTGCATGGTAAGTGAAGGTAAATAATTTAGTTTCATCATTTTATAGTTACTTTGTATTCTTCATTGTGCTGCATTAGATTGATTTATTATCTTTTAATAGTTAATTTATCATCTCCAGTTATTAGACATCTAATTTGCATACATTTTTGGCGCTAGGAGGGCCAGCCTCCATTTTTAACATTCTATTTTTTTAGTTTTCTGTGTGTAGACGTGTCCAAGTTTTTAGTGTGCATCCGTTAAGTTTTCCTGCTCATCTGTTAAGATTTACTGCGCATCCATATCAATTTTCTGCGCATCCATTATTATATTTTGCGCATCTATTTAATTAGTCTGCGCATTTATCCACTGTTATTGCACATCTGTTATTTATAGTAGTTAGGTTTAAATTTTTGATTTATTTTGATTTTAGCTAACCTTTGACAAATTTTTGTTTGCTCTGGTAGCTTTTAGGTTGTTTTGTAGGACGTTGTTTTTGAAGACCCCATTGCTAAACAAATTTTCTAACGGTTTGATTGCAGATTGCCAAGGGGTTTGCAAAATAAACCATAATCCCGTTTGGGCTAAAAAAAAAGACATGTCTTTGTTTTGTGTGTTTTCTTTAGAATAGCTCAAGTGTTTGCTGTATCTTTCTTAATAGCATATCTATAATCCTAAAATTACAACAACGTATCCTCTCCCCTCGCCATTCGTGGACCTTGGGTGTAAGAGAAACTGTTATAATTTTTAGAGGGTGGTCTTTGGTGGGAAAAGAGGTACTCACCCCAAGGAACGACCCAACCGGTAACAGGATAAAGCCAAGCCCTTCCAAATCAGTATATAAAAAATGCTAGTGTGATTAGTCTCACATTAGACAGGTGTGAATTCGTTGTGGCAACCAAAATCTCCTCCAATACCCTAGTGGTCCATTAAAGTCTTACTTAGTAGAGGTGAAAGCCTTGTTTGAAAAGATTGGGAGAGCCCCCTTAATTGGGAAAATGACTTGATCACAACCACCTGAATAGATGTCCTTACTAAAAGATTTTGTTTAGTGGCCAAAAAACCTTTTATCTGTTGGCTCAAGGAGTCACCCAAGCTCATGAAGACACCCCACATTACTCATGGTTCATAGTAGAGATAGCAGTTCTTTGGGAAGTAATGACCCATTGAATTCGGAACTTGGTGTGCCTGAGAAGTGAGTGCACTGTAAGGAGGAGCCCGTGCCTCCAAGTTCCTAGGCTGTCCACTATGGATTTGTGTGGTTGGATGTTATTATCCTAGTGGGGATTCAATAGATATTGTCCTTGTCTACCATAGGATTTGTAAGCGTGTTTGTGCATTCATATTAGGATAGTTAGATTAAAATCATTTATGTCTTGCGTGCGTGTGTTTATGCATTTTTCACTTTGCCAAAAAAATAAAAAAAAATAGAAAACATCAGAAACATCCAAAAAATTTCAATTCAGATCAGAACCTTATAACTTGCGCATATATCACATCTTGCTACGCATTTGATCAAATTTGTTGCGCATCTGTTCAAACTGTCTACACTTTTGATTTTACCAGTTCACATCTATCAAATTTTGCTGTGCATATATCTCATTTTGTTGTGCATTTATCAATCTGTCATGCACATTTGTTGCTGCGCATTTACAACAGTGAGCATTTCCACAAACTTTCCAATTTTCAAAATCACTTTTTCAGATACCCATTTTCATCCTTAGTAAAATTCTGGAAAAATAGTCAAGTTACACAAACCTCTAATCTTTAGTTTGACCATTTTCATCACTTTTCATCATTCCTTCATCAAGACTCATCAAGTCATTTTCTTCCAATCTTTGAAATTCTCAATTTAGTGTTGAAACATTACCTTATCTATCTAATTTTGATCTTTGTGAGTTTACCATATCAAGATATATCATCCTTAACCACCAAACTTACTTAGGTTATTATCTATTGATTTTGCTTTGTCATATCATAGTGAGATCTATACCTCCTATTGACTTAGAGTTTATCAAGTTGTCTTATCACTTTTCAACATGTTTCAATACCTTTTCTATCAATCACTTTCCATATCTTCTCATCAAGAATCTTTCATCCCACAATCAATTTTCTCAATTTTATGGTTCAAACTCGATCTCAGAAACTTAAACAAGCCATTAATCCAAAATCCCTAGACAAGATGGAAGGAAATACTAGCAATGAAGAAAATCCTTGGCCCGAAGCTCCTAAGAAAACTTCACTTTTACATCCACTGACGAACCCACCGACGATGAACTTAGGGAAGTTTCACAAGATCCTCAATTTTATCATGTCATGGAAAGACTCTTAGGCTTGGATAAAGAGATGTATTTCCTCATGGTTGCTCAATAAGGAGCTAAGTTACCAAGTGATTTTGATGTTTCCTATCTTAAAGAACCAGCTCACACAAACAATCACCACATTCCTAAAGGTTTTCAAGATACTCATGGTGCAAAGGAAACCAATCAGCAATCCAATGCTTCTCATAGTCATGAACAACACACTGTTTCTCAAAATGATCAACAAAACCGTGCTTCCCAAAATCATGCTTCCAAAATCATGCTTCCCAAAATAATGCTTCTCACAACAATGTTTCCCAAAACTCTCAAGGAAACATGTTATCTTTGGATCCCGTTCTACAACAAATCTAGATGCTTTAACAACAAATCCATGACATCCAAACTGGATCATCAACAAAGAAGTATTCCTTGGATGATATATGTCCTTATCCTTTTGATAAGAATTTAGCAATGATTCCATTCCCTCCTCATTTTGAGGTACCAAAATTTGACAAATACAAAGGGAATTCAGATCCACAAGACCACATTCATGAGTTTTGCGCTGCTTGTATTGAAGTTGCTCATAATGACTCTTATCTTATGCGACTATTTCCACAAAGTTTAGGAGGACAAGCCATGGAATGGTTCTCCAAACTACCCCCAGGCATCAAATCTTTCAATGAGCTTCTTAACAAATTTGTGACTCATTATTCATATAACATCAAACATGAAGTCACTATGCTTGATCTTTGCACTGCACATCAAAAGAATGGAGAACCCTTCCTTACTTTTTTGCAAAGATGGCATCAATTGTTTGCCAAATATCCACGAATGATTCCTGAACAAGAAAAGATGGATATTTTTGTGCATAACCTTACACCAGAAATGAGTTATAGGTTACAATTGCAATGTCCACCAAAATTCAATAAGCTCATAGAAAATGGTATCAAGATTGAGGAAGCCATGGTCTGAAAAGGTGAGATCAAACTTTATTCTAAAGACAATGCTGGATCCTCAAATTCCAATTCCCGCAACTATAACAATGACAAATCAAAATTTTGGAATAAAAACAAAAATGTTGTCAATGATGGGATTGTTGATAATCATAATGTCAAACCAACACAACCCCTTCTCAATCTCACCAGTCAGGCCAATGCTACTCAAGGTACTTATAGCAATCAGTCATCAAATCAAAATACCAATAAAGATTCATCTAAACCAAGATTGCCTTTCATGTCACCTCGAAGAAACTTTACTCCTTTAGGGGAATCTCTCAAATTGGCCTTACAGAAGTTAATCACAAAGAAGCTCATTACGCTTCCTAACACGAAAGATTTCAAACCTAGAGTGAAGCCTTCTTGGTGGGATGAGCATGATTATTGTGAATTTCATAGAGGCAAAGGACATAAAACCAATGATTGCAAAAGGCTCAAAAATGTAATTCAAGATCTAATTGAAAGTGATGAAATTAGTGTTGACAAACATACCTCAAATGAATCACATACGACTTTCAAAGATCCACTTCCTGAGCATGAAAAAGGAGGTTCTTCCAATACTAAGAGTGATAATCAAGCCAATTATAATTCCACTTCTTATCGATATGTTGGTAACATTTCTAAATGTCATCCTTCTATGTATTATGCCAATGTCATTACCATCAAAGGAAAATTAGAGAGTCATCCAGTCCATGTTGCTACTTGTGCTCAATCCAAAGTTACTCTCCAAGGAGTCCAATCTAAACCAAATGCACCTCACCACAAGTTTGTTTATGTCCCAAAGTCTACAACAAATATTTCCAACCAATACAACCTTTTGGAGCAACTCAAGAAAACACCTACCTAGATATCCATCTTAGAGCTTTTGTGTCTATCCCCATCTCACAAAGATATCCTTGAAAAAGCTCTTTTAGAAACCCAAGTACCCACAAATCTAAATCATGATCAATTTCAAGCTATGGTGGGCCATTTAACCACCCTGCATTACCTATCCTTCACTGAGAATGATGACTTAGCTATTACCCAACCTCATAATGCTCCCCTACATATCGAAGTCCTTGTCCAGAGTCACAAAATCAAATGAGTACTAATAGATGGAGGAGTTGGCTTAAATATCTGTACATTGAAACTAGTCCTTGCATTGGGATTCTCTAAAAATGTTGTTGATCCCAAGAAGAAAATCATGATAAAAGCTTATGATGAGGAAGAACGATCATCCAAGGGGTCTGTTGTTTTACCAATTAGAGTTGGTCCTATAATCAAAGATGTACCTTGCCAAGTCCTAGACATGGATCTTGCTTATAACATTCTCTTGGGATGACCATGGATTCATTCCATGCAAGCTATACCATCAACCTATCATCAATGCTTTAAATTCCCTCATAATGGTTAGGAAGTCACTATCAAGGGAGACACTAATCCATTCCAGTATTGTAGTTCTGTGAAGACATATGATTCTTTGATACCGTATAACCGTACTGGATCTTCTACAACTACACCCATTGATCCTAGTAATATAGCATCAACATCAAAATCAAATGGGATCAAGATAGACATAAAAGAAAGAAGTATGGGAGAATAAACTTTAGGTCAAGCTCTTTGTATCACAGAGTTGCCTTTATCTCCTAGATCATATGGTAGATCTTTGATCACCAAACAACAATTAGAACCCCCTTCTACACTTGTTTATGACACATTTATAAGTGGGGGCACAATATCCAAAGAGGCAGCTGAGCGTAATGCTACTCATTTTCTTAAATCACAGAAGAATGAAGAGGATATCAAACATGAATATATATCACCTGATGTCTATGGTAAAGGGTATACTTTGTTACAAAAGATGGGATACCAAGGTGTTGGACCTATAGGGTTACAAAGAGAAGGTGTAATCAAACCAATCTTGCAAAATCCAAACTATCAAAGAGACACTATAGGATTAGGATATAAAGGAGAAGGACCAAAAGAACCAAAAGGAAAAGAAAAGATCACACCTTTCCATGAAATATCTAAAGCTCCCACTTTGCAATTCAGAAAGAATGGTATGTATGTAGATCCAGAGAAACAAAGGATAGCACAAAGAATCATTGATAGACTTGGGGATAATGATGATTCTGACTCAGATGATTATGAATGGGATTCATTATCTGATTGTACTAAAAAAATAGGAGTTGATGTTGTCCATCACTATAGTAACATTTATCATGAGGGAGAGAGTTTAAGGAGTGACTCACTAGGATTGGTCCCATTTAATACTACTCTTGTCGATCATGAGGGAAGTGAGCATTATTTTGTGATAGACAAATCAGATGAGAGTATGGAAATAGACCTCGCTAATACAATCATAAACCTTGAAAAATTTTCCATCAATACCATCTCTACCTTTGAAACTGACCTGAATGATCCGAAGCCCCTTGTATATCCTAAACTTATTGATTGGGATTCTCCCGGTCATCCAGAACTTGATGTATTCCATAATGATGATGCAATCATTGACTATCTTGGAATCAGACATCATTTACCACCTAGAGATCACAAGTCAAGATTTCCAATAGAACTCAATGACATGGCCTACTTTGGTGAGAGTGCCAATCCTTTTAGTCATAAAAATATAAAAATAATCAACAGATCTAATGGTGAAAACCACTCAGTGGTAGTATTAGATCCAAAAATAGTAAAAAGAAATGACGCATCTGATGGTGAAAACCTCTTTGAGGTGCTTGACGATGGAAGGATTGACACTCTTCCCAACTATTTGTATCAAGAGCAATCTATTGTTCTTATAGAACCAACAATACCTCTTAAAATTGGAACAGAAGAGTCTTCGTGCATCCTTGAAGTAGCAGCATCCTTGATAGAATCAGAGAAAGAAGCTTTTGCAAAAAATTTCAAAGAAAGACAAGTCAACTTTGCTTGGTCTTATGCTAATATGCCTGGTCTGGATCCAAATCTCATAATGAATCATTTATCTATCTGACTAGGTGTAAAACCAGTTAAACAAAAGCTCCACAAGATGCATCCCCATATTGCACTAATGGTTAAAGTGAAATTGAAGAAGCTCCTAGATGTTGGATTCATTTGGGTTATTGATTATGCTGAGTGGATTTCAAATATTGTCCCCATCTCAAAACCAGACAAATCTATTAGGATTTGTATTGATCTTCGAGATCTTAATAAAGCTTGTCTGAAAGATGTCTTTCCTCTGCCAAATATTAACATTATTGTTGACCTAACGGCTAGGCATGAGATGTTATCATTAATGGATGGATTTTCTGGCTATAACCAAATCAAGATTGCGCCAAAAGACCAAGAAAAGACTGCTTTTACTTTTCCATGGGGTACATACTACTGGAATGTGATGCCTTTTGGCCTCAAAAATGCTGGAGCAACCTACCAAAGAGCAATGACCACAATCTTTCATGATATGATGCACACCATTATGGAAGATTATGTTGATGACATTTTAGCAAAATCCAAAAATAGAGCTAGTCATTTGAGAGTGTTGGATAGAATATTCACCTGGATGGAAAAGTATCAGATTTGACTCAATTCGAAGAAATGTGCATTCGGAGTTACATCCAGTAAATTGTTGGGGTACATTGTCTCAGCCAAAGGAATCAAAGTGGATCCAGAAAAAGTTAAAGCAATATTGGAGATGGCTTCCCCCACTAACATTAGTCAGTTAAGATCATTACAGGGATGTCTCCAATCTATTTGAAGATTTGTTTCTCAACTAGCAGATCAAAGTCATCCCTTTCAACATTTGTTGCATAAAAATACCTTATTCCAATGGGATGATCAGTGTGAAGAAGCTTTCAACAAAATCAAGCAATATCTGGTGAATCCTCCAAATTTGATGTCACCAATTCCGGGCAAGCCACTCTTGCTCTACATTTCAACTATGATAGTGTCACTAGGTGCTCTATTGGCTCAGCAAGATCATGAAGGAAAAGAAAAAGCCATCTATTATATCAGTCGCACCCTAGTGGGATATGAGCTAAATTATTCTCCTATAGAAAGAGCATGTCTGGCCATTGTTTTTACATCATAGAAGTGGTGACATTACATGTTATCACATTCAGTGAAACACATTTTTGCATGCATAGGTCATCTAAGACATTGTTAGCACATTATCACATTATCACATTATCACATTTTTGCACATTATCACATTATGGCTTTATCTACACAAACCTGGCAACTATATTTTGATGGATCATATACACAACAGGGTTCAAGAGCTCATGGTATTCTTTTTGTCACACCACAAGGATACACCATTCTGAAATCTTACAAGTTGCTTTTTCCTTGCACCAACAATGTAGTAGAATATGAAGCCTTGCTGATTGGGTTAAAGATGGCTTTACAATGGAAAGTAATTGAAATAAATGTCTATGGGGATTCTCAGTTGATTATAAACTAGGTTAATGATGATTATCAGAATAAAGATGATAAGTTATTATCGTATAAATGTATGGCTGATGACTTCAAACAATATTTCTCAGTCATCACTTTTGAGCAGATTCCTTAGCATGATAACAAGGTTGTCGATGCCATGGCAATGATTGCTTCTTTGTTTGATACAGAAGATACCAAGGTCCATTTTGAGTTCTTGGTGGAATCCCTGACTTGTCCTGCATATGATGATCCTGATACGAGTATTATATGTCATCCAATTGGACATGATTCCCCCATCTATGGAAAAATTTATTCCTATTTGAAAAATGACATCATACCCCCTGACCTATCTCATAATCAAAAATGAATTTTTCTCTGCCAAGCCTCCCGCTATGTCCTAATATCTGATACCCTTTTTTGGTGAGGTCTTGATGGTACTCTCCTTCGATGTCTCAAGCATGATGAAGCTCAAACTACCTTGTGAGACATACATGAGGGTATTTGTGGGACACATTTGAGTGGTCCCTCTTTGGATAAGAAACTCATGCGTACTGGTTATTATTGGCCTACCATGGAAATAGATTCCTTTCATTTTTCTAGAGCATGTAACAAATATCAGATACATGGAAACCTTATTCATGCTCCAGCACAAGAGTTACATCCTTTTACAACTACCTTGCCATTCAATCGGTGGGGGCTCGACCTCATGGGTGCTATCAACCCTCCATCTTCCAATGGTCACAAATGGATTCTCAATGCCACAGAATACTTTACTAAATGGATTGAGGTCATTCCATTAATTACCGCCATAGGGAAACAAATATCCATGTTTATCTTAAACTATATCATTTGTAGATGGTATTATACCTATGTATCTCATTACTGATCATGGAAAATAGTTTCAAAATCAGGACCTGGATGAACTATGCACAAAATTCCATATTACCCATAACTATTATACCATATACTATCCCTAAGGAAACAACCAAGCTGAGGTGTCAAATAAAACTCTTGTTAAAATCCTACAAAAGACTGTCAATGATGCTAGCCCTGACTGGCATATCCAACTAAATCCAGCCTTATGGGCTTACCGTACCTCCATCTGTACTCCTACTGGAGCCACCCCATACTCCCTTATCTATGCATCTGAAGTAGTCCTGCCCCTTGAGGTCAAGCTGCCTTCACTTCATGTCACTCTCAAAGATTTGATTCCTGATGAAGACTATAGAGTTGCACGGTTGACTAAACTAGAACTGTTGGATGAACACCGTCAGAGAGCTTATGATCATTTGAAAGTCTATCAGTAGCATATGTCTCATCAGTATAATAGCAAGGTAAAGATCAGAGACTTTCAGCTAGGTGACTTAGTCCTCCACAAAAATCCAAACAATCAACAACACCATGAAAAGAAGGGCAAGTTTGAACCCAATTGGTTAGGTCCTTTTGTGATTACAATAGTCTATGGTTCTGGGGCTTATCAGTTGTCAACACCTAAGGGAGATCCCTTGGATGAACCTCTTAATAGCATCCATGTCAAGAAGTTCTATCCTTGAAATCTCAATGCAAGGGTTATGTATATATTTTGTTAATATAAAAATCATAAAAATACAAAAAAATAAAAAAATCAAATGAAAATTGCAATAAAAGCATGTGGTGAAAACCTCAAAATAGGTGCCATGTGTATCAAGTTAGCAACTTTATCTATTAGGATTCTTTTAGTGTGTCCATTCATTGTATATAGCCACAATAAAATGGCTAGTCAGTCCTCATACCCACCATGTATATATCATAATAAAATGGCCAGTTCATACATCATCCATTGTATCTACCCATAATAAAATTCCATCATAGCTTGATCATTTGTCATGGTCTTCATCCTAGTCTTGTTGAGTCTTTCTTCATCCATAATAAGTCAGTCCATCACCTAGCTGGGGGCATGTCCTCGACCTAGTTCAGGAAGTGGATCTATGATAGTCATGACTCTTAGAGGACATAATGGAGTGATTTTCACCAGACAAAGAAAAATGCAATCAAATGTTCTTTCACGATGATATCTTTATGATGAATCAGAATCTGTAATCTATCCTTCGAAACATGACTATTTATCTATCGAATCTTGACTATACATCATCACTTGAACTGATCACTATAACTTACACTATCTTTTTGGCAAAAGAAATGTATATTCATGACAGGCATGTTAGAATGATTTGTTGTAAATTATGCATTCATATCTAGATTTCATTGTTATCATGCTTCCTATGTTATTCCATGATATCTTTGACATGAGTTTGAAACTATAAAATGTCATTGATTAGGATAGCCATGATGGGGCATGGTATTTTCTTTGGTTGCTATTTGTGGGATATTTCTCCATGAAATTGAAGGAACAAATAATTGGGGTGTCTGTGCATAAGTGCCTTCACGCATTTAATAGTATTGACAACATCCAAATCATATTGTTCTACATATGCTATTTATGATGATATGCCAGCACATACCTCGACTCCAAATATTTGTTCCCCGATGTAGGAGGGAATATTCCTTGTCTGTTATGCAAATGAAACTCAGGTCATCTCAGTTCAATTATACCTAGATGCTTGTCAAGTTTGCAATATTAAACTCCATGCAAGAAGTGCTCAGGTCATCCTGGTTTAATTATACCATGATGCTTGCATTTTCTTGCAACATAATGAGCTAAATGATGAAAATCAAGTTCCAGTTATTATGAAGTTCTAAGATGTTACCTAAAGTTGTGGAGATACATTCATTTCATATTGCATTTCATTTAAATAGTTCATGACTTACATATCAGTGCTCCTTTTATAGAGATTTATAGGTTACCTTTCTTATTAGGTTATCTGTTCTCTTAGTCTATTCTTCTTGTGTCAGATACATTGTTATTTAAGTTAATGACATTTGGACAACCAAAAATATTATGACTTTTTGCATTTAACATTTTTCACTTAATCATTTAGAGACATATGTTATCTTCATTAGGAGTGTTCATTTGTATATAATTTGATCATTTATTATAGCTATCATTTCATCTCATTTTCTTTTATCATGTTATCAGTTATTACATTCAATCATCTTAGGTACATTATCATTTATTACATTAGATATCATTTGCATTACACTGTCATTTATTATTCATTATACACATTATATATCATTCATTTATTATACATTATATGCATTTTACATCATTTATTTATTATCCATTATCCACACTGTTCATCACAACATTGCATTGATAATAACATAGCATTAGTAAACTCATTTAAGACATGCATTTATATCACCATCATATTATTATTAACCATTAAGCATCAACATATCAAATTGGATATAAATCATTTTGCATTCTAAGACATACATTCTATGTATATTAAAGTAAATCATCACATCCTGCATATGTCAGTATGCACATGTATATAAATCATCAAAGAAAATCATGATAGAACTGCATCATTGTATATATAGAGTCAATCATATAGCATCCACCATATAAAGTCCATAAAACAACAAACATGTCCAAATGTCCAATGATATAAATCAATAACAATGTGACCATAATCAGTGTCTGTCAAGTCAAAATATAATGATACAATGAAACATAATGGTACAATAGTATATACAATGCTCTCTCAAAATATATGAACCACTACCTCGAGAATCTATCTACCACTGTCTACGAGATGCAATGTGGCCCTATGCTACTGAACTCCCTGATGCTGAGGATCCACCCTGACCTCCTGAACCTATTGGTGCTCTCAGAGGGTGTGATGATACACCCTCTCCACCAGCTGGTGCTCCTCTATCATGCACTACCATCCTGATCACCACTGAACTCTCCCTATAACTCTTGATCCACTGATCCCTTGGGACTGCCTATCTGTATGCCTCTCACCAGTAGGATATCTCCTTCCTGGCATGTATCATGGCTCTGATGCTATCTCCATGAGGACCCAACTCCTCTGTCTGATACAACTCATCCAATAACATCTTCACCTCTCCTAGTCTCTCAAGCACTCCATCTCACTCCTGTCTCAATACTCTCATCTATCTATCCATCCTCTCAATCTGTCTCTCTAGACCTAGAACCCAGTCTGCCTGTACCTATGTAACTGCTAGTCAGACTAGCAGTGTATCAATATATGGCTCCTCTTCAGTAGCATCTCTCTAAAAATAGGGATCCTGTCCCCCGATATCCATGTCTACCTACTCATCTGGTGCTTGTACATCTGCCATCTTAGCATCTGGCTCATCCTATACATCATCATGAACTTGGCCACCCTGTACAACACCACCCTATGCCAATAAGATTTTTGCCTCATCCTGTGTGGTTGGTTCCTATACTGGGGCAACTGGTATCTATACCTAAGCAACTAGTACCTATAATGGAGCTCCTGCTGGTGGCTATGCTGGCTATGTTGGAGGCTGTCTCTATCCCTATCTAGCTAGGGGAGGCATCAATCCCCTCTATCTCACTCCACCTCCTCTCATCCATGGTCCTGCCCTATCCCCTCTTCCTCCATCTCCATCACCATCTCCACCATATCCTCCACCATCTCCTCCACCATCACCGCCACCTCATTTCCCTCACCCACATCTATCTCTCCCTTGGAGTCTCCCCCGTCATCTCTCTGGAGGCCTAGCTGTTGGATCTGTAATTCATGGTATAGGAACATCTCTCAAGAACTGCTCAAGATCTGTAGTCATCCTAGGGTCCACCACTATCTGTCTCATGGTCCATGCCTGAAATGGTATGTCCACAAACTCCTATTGGGTCATATCAAATGATGCCATGGGTCCCCAGTCCTATCTCTCCTGATGTGTATGAGCATGCTCTGTCACTCCCTGCAGCATGCCCTAGACTCTGCCAAATTGGCGTAGAACTTAGTTGACCAACTATCTCTCCAAAATAAAGGGTGTCCACCCTATCAACCACCATGACTCAAAACAAAACCCTAGCTGCCACTCATCATCCCATGATTTGCACCCTAAGTATGGTCTCCATGTCACTGTGTCTAATGTATCAAATATATACTGCCAGAACTCTAAATGGCCCAATTTTTCCTGAGACAAAACTAAGGAATATAAATGAATTTAGGGCTGCCCTGTGCCTTGAAATCTAATGGCCATTGGTCGCATCACTGCAATGTGCTCCCAGGCCCAAACATGGAGCAATGTCACCTCTACTGATAGAGATGCACCCCCATGGTACACCACCTGATGCATATCATGATAAAAATGTGCTAATAAACACACACCCCAAGAAATCAAGTCCCCTCCATCATCCGCTATAATGTGTTGCCCCATCCCATTGCAAATCCATGTGACCTATGATCAGGGCATACAAATCCCCCAATCACTCCTGCTAGCACTACTCGAAGAGGGTCATACAAATCAACCATGTCCTCCCAGTGAATCTCTCCATCCTCTATATCATCATCACTGAAGATGGCTTTGCACTCTGTGACTCCGCTATGCCGATCATACTGCACCAGCTCACTTGTGATGGGAAGCTAGAGGATGTGATATACATCCTCTATTGTGACTGTCATCTCCCCTGTCAGAAGATGGAAGGTACTCATCTCTAAGTGCCATTGCTCTACTAATTTTTGTCATCATGCTGAGATTCACCTAAATCTTGGGTGTGTAGATCATGTAGTACAACCCAGATGCTCTAACCAGTAGTCTGTCAATCTCTAACAATGCTGGTCTCAGATTCTATGTGATGGGATATCTCTCCTGTGACATCAAAGTATCTATAATATCCTCCTATTCAAGTCAACAACAATCAACCTATCAGATTTTGATAAACTGATCTATCAATCTATCTATCCTATCATATCAATTTCAAACATGTTTTATCACGCGTTTTAACAAGATAACTCTATCAATTATCTACCAACAAGACTGGTTAACTAGCGACCATGCTACAATGTTGCCTATCTTAATCAAATCAATCAACATCAATCGTCGATAGATCAAATTGGCTGATCGACATCAAGTTTGACCTAATTGACTATCACCTTTGACCATATTCTACCACTTAACACACATGCGTGGCATTGAAACATGCATGCACAACTTTCTTTCACATTTGCATAGGTTTTTACAAATGTGCAGTTTTCCTCCACATTTGCGCAACAATTCTATATGAATGCGCAAATTTTAATATATGCGCACTTTTATTGCATACTTGCACAGTGCTAAATTTCTCCTAGTATGAATGCATAGTTTTCCTACACAAATGCATAGAAGTTTTTAATTTTCTACGCAAACGTTGATTATTTCTACGCATTGATCACCGAAACTGCGCATTCATTCTTCACCTAAAAACAAAAAAAACATTCTACCCTAATCTATCATTTAATTCACCCTAAACATGCTAAAATTCTACTCTAACATGCATCAAATCTTGAAATCACAAAGCAGGACCAAGTCACCTACCGATTCACCCGAATCGGGTGGTCGCTAGAAGCGTCTGACCCTCTCGAAGTGGTGATCTGACAGTAGGAATGACATCCTGGTGGCTATACTCTTCTCTCTCTCACACTCTGATCTCCAAATGACAAGTGTGTACAATGAGCTTATTGTGGACCCTTTAGCCCTATTTATAGCCTATGGACCCTACTACCTATTTTTCTCCCATTCCAACCCATTTTAATCACTCTTTTCTACCATTCTTTCATGAGATTGATTATCCAACTTGAAAAAAAAAATCATAAAAACTAAAAAATCTTTTTTGTCAATCAATCTCTCGAGGGGGCATGCATAGGTCATCTAAGACATTGTCTGGGGTAGGGGCAAAAATGCTTGGCAAAAATGCTTGAATTTTCTTTGAAACAATGTGACCAACACATTATTTCAAAGAGGGGCAAAATGTATACACCTAAAAATGGCTTCATTAATTAATTAAATATTTATTATTTAATTACTATTGACTTGATAAATTAATTAAATATTTATTATTTAATTAATAATTATTCCTCTATTTATTAAATAAATTATTCAATTTATTTAGTGAATTCACTATAGTCTATTCCTCTATCCTAAGTCTTCTAATTAGTCTTATTAAAGTGATTTAAATAAATATACAATCACCTAAATATGACTAAGACTCCTAGTCTACCTTATCTATCCACTCACCTGACACATCTCCTTGGCTAAAATAAATAATTATTATTAATTATTTATTAGTAATTATCCTCATCCACACATGTCCTATTCTTAAGGGCTATGTGGCCTCATAGGACTTGGTCTCATGACCACATGTCCTCTCAACAACTAAATCAAGAGACATTCCCTATTCCTAAGGGGCTACTCAAGCCACCTCTAAGAGTCAAAGGTGACTCATAGGACACTTGTACATAGAGTCCGCATGAGGAAAAGGTCTCTCCTTTCTCTCTTTGGTCTTTGTGAGACATTTGACATGTGTCTTTCCCTTCCACCTTCTTCTCCTCCATGTCAATGTGAGAGGAACATCATCCCTATTCTTCCTCTCACATTCCAACTACATCCCCCTTTCTCTCAACTCCTTCAACCAAGTCAATCCTAGCCTTAGGATCTTCCACCTTTCATTCTCAACCATAGGATTGTGCCACCTAGGCCTAGATCCTCCAAAACTCTATAAAAGGAGCCACATTTCCCCTTTGTGAGATAATAGGTATTTTTGTAATAGGCATTCAAGCATTCAAGAAATCAAGCATTCAAGCATCCAAGCAACCAAGAATTCTAAGAGAAATCAATTCATATTATCATCATTTCATTTGCATTCCATCCATTAGATTGCATAAGCTATTGTGCACTCATTTCATAAAATCTCCACACTTTGGTAGCATCTTGGGAGAAGGCTTCATTTGGAAATCTGAGAGCTCAACCTCTACAAGAAATCAAGGCTAGGAGGACAATGGAGACAAGCTACATGGTAAGTGAAGGTAAATAATTTAGTTTCATCATTTTATAGTTACTTTTTATTCTTCATCGTGTTGCATTAGATTGATTTATTGGCTTTTAATAGTTAATTTATCATCTCCAATTATTAGACATCTAATTTTCATACAGAGAGTTTCCATCCAAGAAGAAATCAGTTTGGTCAAATTGGAGAACATTGAAGAGGCTTATCAATTTGCATTGAAAGTTGAGGAGAAATTGAACAAGAGACATGAGCAAAGACAAAGAGGTAGAGGTGGTAGATTCCCTAGAGGAAGAGGTAGATCCTATGGTGAAAATAGTAGATATGAACCTGAAAAGACAACTCTAGATAAAGGAAAGACTGAGTGGAAAGGTGAAAGTTCATCTAGAGGTAGAGGTAGTAACTACCGAGGTGGATATAACAGAGGTGGTTTCCAAGGAACTTGTTACAATTATGGAGAAGGACATAGATCATTTGAGTGTACACATTGAAGTACGAAGGTCGGTAATAGTAGAAATGATTTGGTGCAAGAAGAGTCACTAAATGAACTTGAGAAGGTAAATAATGTGATGGTAAGGAGAGCAATTTGGAGTTAAAGTAATAAGGAAGATCTATTAAGGAAAATTTTGTTCAAGACTAGATGTAGAGTTTCTGATGAAGTTTGGAAGGTAATCATTGACAGTGGTAGCTCAGAGAATTTGGCATCTGAGGAAATGGTCACAAAGTTGCAGTTGAAAAGGTTGGAACATCGTAAGCCCTATCAAATTTCATGGATCAAAGATGAGCATACACTCTTGGTAAGTGAACAATGTTATGTGAATTTGAAAATTAGAAAGTACTATGATAAGGTGTTATGTGATATCATGCCTATGGATTGTTGTCATATTTTCTTGGTTAGACCTTGGCAATATGATAGACATGATATATATGATGGGAGATTGCATAAATATACTATTTGGGCTGATGTGAGGAGACAAATCTTGTTACCTTTGATTGAAAAACCTATTAGTAATGTTTGTACATCTGTGAAAGTTTGTTTGATGGAAGGAAGAAAGCTTGTTAAGCATTTGAAGAAGAATGGTGTATGTTTTTCTATGATTCCTAACAAACCAAGTAACAAAATAGAGGGTAGTGTCCCTAAGGAGTTTGATAAGTTACTCACCAAGTAGTGTGAAATCATTTATGATAATGTACTTGATGGTTTTCCACCAAAGAGAAGAATTGATCATTGCATGGATCCAATCCTTGGAGCTAGTTTACCGAATAAGGCACCACATCGGTTGACACCTACCGAGAATCAGGAATAATTGTTGCAAAAAATTTTGATCATAGAAATTTTGAGTCCTTATGTAGTACCTTTTGTAATGACACCTAAGAATAATAGAGAATGGTGAATGTGTACTGATTCCATAGAAATTAACAAGATACCAGTGAAATATAGGTTTCCTATACCAATAATGGATGACATAATGGACAGTTTGATTGGAGAAAAGTATTTTACCAAAATTGATTTGAAAAGTAGGTATCATCAGATTAGAATCAGAGAAGGTGATGAATGGAAGAATTCTTTCAAGACAAAAGAAATTTTGTATGAGTGGTTGGTTATGCCTTTTGGTTTAACTAATGCACCAAGTACTTTTATGAGATTGATGAATGAAGTTTTGAAGAAATTCTTGGGTATGTTTTTGATTGTATATCTTGATGATATTCTGATATTCAGTAAGACTAGAGAAGAACATTTGTTTCATGCTAAACACGTATTGCAAAGATTGAAAGAAGAAAAGTTGCTGATAAATCTGAAAAAGTGTTGATTCATGAAAGAGGAGATTGTGTATTTGGGATTTGTGATTTCAGATGATGGTTTGAAAATGGATCCTGAAAAGGTTGAAGCTATTTTGAATTTGCCTACACCTATGAATGCTAGTGAGGTAATATCATTTCATGGTTTGGAAATTTTTTACTGCAAGCTTTTAGTTCACTATGTAATGCTATGACTAAGACTATGAGAGGAGATAAAAGAGAATTCAAATGGACACATGGAGCTGATAAAAGTTTTGAGACTCTGAAGCAGAAGGTTGTCAAATTACTTGTTTTGGCATTACTTGATTTCAATAAGGTATTTCAAGTGGAATGTGATGCAAGTGGTAGTGCAATAGGAACTATATTGAATAAAGAAGGTAAACCTATTGCTTTCCTTAGTGAAAATTTGAATGATGAAAAAAGGAAATATTCTATGTTTGATCAAGAATTCTATGCTATTGTTCAAGCACTAAAGAAATGGAGACATTATTTGATAATGAGTGAATTTGTGTTGTATATCGATCATAAGGCTTTACAGTATTTGGGTAGTCAGATTAAGTTGAATCTGAGACAAATGAAATGGGTTGAACATTTGCAGAGTTATACATTTGTGGTAAAGCATAAGAGTGGAGTCACTAACCGAGTTGTTTATACATTGAGTAGAAGGAGATCTTTGATGACTAAGATGAAAATTGAAGTTCTTGGCTTTGATGACATGAGATATTCTTATGAAGTTGATCTTGATTTTTTTGAAGCATGGAGAAAGTGTAGAGCACCTATTCAAGATCAACCGAGTACTAAATGGGATGAATATATTAGTCAAGGAGGTATGTTGTTTAAGGGTATTTAGTTGTGTATATCGAGAGGAGAAATGAGAACTAATTTGATAAAGGAGAAACATAGTAGTGGTCTGGCTAGACACTTTATTATTGATAAGACATTGATCTTTCTTAAGGAGAAATACTATTGGCCATAGTTGTATAAAGATGTTCAGAAATTTGTGAAAAGTTGTGGAATTTATCAAGTTGACAAATGAGTAAGTCAGAATACTGGATTGTATATACTGATTTATGTTCCTAAGAAACCTTGGAGTGACATCAGTATGGATTTTTTTCTTGGCTTAATGAAGATAGTAAGAGGTAATGATTCTATATTTGTTGTTGTGGATATATTTTCTAAAATGGAACATTTTATACCTTGTAGAAAGACATCAGGTGTAGTACATATAGCAGATCTTTTCTTTTAGGAAATTGTTAGATTGCATGGATTACCGAGGAGTATTATCTCTTACCAAGATAGTAAATTTGTTGGATACTTTTGGAAGAACCTTTGGAGAAAGTTTGGCACCTAGTCGAAATATAGTTCTACATTTCACCCATAAACCAATGGACAGACAAAAGTTCTGAATAGAAGTTTGGGAAATCTTTTGAGATGTTTAGTTGGAGACACACCAAGTAATTTGGATTCTATGTTTGCACAAGCAGAGTTTGCATACAATAATTCAGTGAATAGGGGTACTAGAAAAACACCTTTTGAGATTGTAAATGGCATACAACCAAGAGGTATATCTGATTTGAGGGATATTGATAATGAAAGAAAGAGAAGTGCTAAAGTAGTGAAGTTTTATGAGAACATGAAGACATTATGAAGATGTGAAACACAAGTTGGAAGTAAGTAATCAAAAATACAAAAACATAGCTGATACATCAAAAAGACAAGACTTTTGCAGTCGATGATGAAGTAATGGTTCATTTGAAGAAAGGCTGATTTCCTATTGGCACATATGGGAAGATGAAAATGAATAAGTTTTTCCCTTGCAAGATACTAAAGAATTTTGAAAATGGAAATGCATATGAGATTGAGTTACCTGATGACATGGATATATCACCTATATTCAACATTTATGATTTGCATGAGTATCATGAACTTGATGAAGACATGACAATACTGATGGATTATCCTAAGAAATAGATGGAAGAAGTTCAGTAGATTTTGGAGCAAAGAATTGGTAGAAGTACAAGAGGAAAATAGTATATGGAATATATGGTGAAGTGGAAGAATAGAATGATTGAAGACAGTGCATGGATTTCACAATCTGAGTTGGATACAACTCAGATCATACCTATTTCATGATTTGGAGAATCATTTCAAAATAACCCCAAGTGTCAGATGGAGGAGCATCTCGGCTCCTTGGCAATCCTATGTCACCAAAAAGATGTTTGAAATTTTTTGTGTTGCTCAGTTCCTTCTTTGACTGTGTTGGTTCAATGTTTCTCAGTTTCCTTTGTTTACTAGTGTTGGTTGGTTATCTCTTTAGCACTTGGTTATTTCTCTGGCACTTGGTGAATCTTGTCTAGCACTTGGTTTCCTTTCTTACCGAGTTGTTTATTTTTGGATTTTTGTTGAGGCTGACTTGTGCATTTAATTTGGGTCATGGATTTAATGTTGGTATATACCATTGGGAAGTATTTGGACCTACATCTAGCCATTCCTTCCATTTATGGTGGATGTGAAGGCCGACTTGATTTGGTAGCCCCTTGTATAAATGTAGTTGTTTGGTTAGAGTTTAGGAAGGTAATTTTGGGATTGAAGATAGAAGATAGGAAACCAAAGATTTTTGGTAGATCCTCACATGTTGGCGGAATTATGTACTTGATTGTAATATCTAGCCTAAACTAGGAAGGCCTTACAGCCCAGCATGTATGAATCAAATTGAAGTAATATATGAAAGTGTAATGCCCAAAAATAATAGACAAAAACACAACAACAATTTAGTTTTGTTAAAAACTAAAGAACACATCACGACAACAAGGTTTCTCATTAGCCCATCGATGCAAAGCTTCAAGAATGATAGCTCGCATGGGTTAGTCACCCAACATCTCATAAGGGAACATAAGGCATGCGTTGGCGTGCCTTTGTCCCCTATATGGCGGAAGACCTTAGGCGATAGGGGAAATGATATAATAAAGAGATAAAATCTCCCTAAATATTCGGAGTTAGTTCTTAGGTTAAAAAGGATTATCCCTAAGAATCTTAAAGGAATAAAAATTAATCAAATAAAGGAAATGTTTGAGAAGTAAGATATCTAAATTTAAACTAAGTTAATTCGTTTCTAAACTATGTTCCTTCACTGAGTTAATTTATTTATAAGGTTAAATATTTCATTAATTTCTCCAAAATTAACCTTAATGCTTATAAAATAGAAGCCTGGCCACATTTTTAATTTTAACAAGCTATACATTCATTCAATATTTCCAAATGATCCTTTTTGCATTTTAAATGAAAGTCTAAAAGGAAACGTTATAAAGACTATATATATATTTTTATACAAATTTGCTAATGAATGTCTAACAACTCAAAATGTACATAAAGAACTTGATCATAAATATTAAATTAAAAGAATATTCTCAAATCATTATTATTTAACTAATATAATAACTATATTAAATCAACAAGAAATTTAATAAGCTAAAATCCCTATTATAACAATTTTATTGAAGCAACATAACCCTTTAACTAAAATTTCCATTATAGTTCATTTATGTAAACTTATTTTTAATATATCAAACACAAATTCAAGACATTAATTCAACTATCAATATTCACCTAATAATCAAAATTACCAAGATCATACATAACATGTTTTTTTTTTTTTTTGAATTAAAGAGTCTAAAGCATATCTAAGATTAAAATCTAGGGATCACAATATCCATCCCTTGAGAAAAAAAATCCTACGCTTGTTATGAAAATAAATAAATGTGTCAGCTGAACTTATTAAAAAAAATCATAGTTTAAAATAAATAATAAAATTTAATTGCTCCCAAACCCTAATTCAAAATTAGGGTATGGGCCTCTATAAACTTGAGAGGAAACCCTAATTTCCTTTTTATTTGTTCATGCAGGGTTAGAGGGAGGGAGTTGGAGAATTGCAGAGTTTTACTTGATGTTCTCATATGTGAACATGTGTGAATATGCAAACACATGGTGTTGCATATTCACTCTTATCCTCATATGAGTTTATGTGTTCATAACATAAGAATTACATATAAATCTATAGGGTCTTCTTTTTCTAAGATCCCAGATCTGGTAATCCCCTTTTGTTTAATACCCTTTTCTTTATATTTACTCATACTATTTTCTAGATAGCTAGGGTTTGTAGAATTTTATTTTGATCTTATCATACATAGATAAATTCACATTTTTTTGCAATGCATGTCAAGTCTTTGTATATATATTATTTTGAATAGTGAT
>BSBK01010637.1:105000-135000 GCA_027943335.1 Chamaecyparis obtusa | reverse complement strand
ACCAGGAGGAAGAAAGACTATTTCAAGCAATTTCCAAGATTGGGAAAAGACCTAAGATTGAGGTTCTTAAATTTTTTGGAAATCTTAATCCAGAGGAATTGATTGACTAGATCAATGAATGTGAGAAATATTTTGATTACAAAGATGTTGAGGATCTTGATAGGGTTCAAATTTGTGCAGGCCAGATTGAAAGGTCATGCAAAGATCTGGTGGCAAGAAATTCAGTTGGAGCGAAATAAAAGAGGGAAAGATAAAATCACAAGAGGGATCAGATGGTGGATAAATGAAAGTGACAGTTCCTTCCTATTGATTATGAGCTTGACCTACTAAAGAAAATACAAAGTTTGAAGCAAGCAGGAAGATCTGTTCAGGACAGGAAGATCGCCTCCTCATCAGAACAGGCCACACAGAAGCTGATAAGGAGAAAGTTTTCTGATACCTTAATAGGTTAAGGCCAAGCATTCAAGAGGAGTTGAATCTAGTTTGAATGAACAGTATTGAGGAGGCATACCAGTTTGCCCTAAATTAGAGGAAAAGTTGAACAAGAAGTTTGAGAGTAAACAAAATGGAAGAGGTCATGGTGGAAGATCTGGCGGATGCTCATATGGTGGTTGAAATGAAGATCCAAAAAAGAAGGATGAGGCTAGTTGCAATCAGAATCAGAGAGGAAATAATTCCAATCATTTCTAAGATCAGAGTAATAGAGATCAAAAAAGAAGAGGAAGAGGACAAGGATCTGGAAGAGGAGGCTTCCGTGGAACATGTTTTCATTGTGGAGAAGAAGGTCATAGGGGATTTGAATGTCCTCAGCACCAAGGTAGAACAAAGAGGAGAAATGAAGGCTAGACCAGAGTTGCACATGTAGATGAAGATGCTAGATCATCAAATTCGAAAGATGCTAAAAGAGGACAAACGTTAATTAATAAAAGAGTCTTACTGAGTGGTGAGAATGAACCTGAACAAAGGAGGAGCCTATTTCACACTCGATGCAAGTGTGAGGGTAAATGCTATGATGTGATTATCGATAGTGGAAGCACTGACAATTTGGTGTTAGAAGAGATGGTGATAAAGTTGAAGCTCAAGAGATAGAAACACCCACATCCATATCAGATTGCCTGGGTGCAGGATGACCACAAGTTCATGGTCAGTGAACAGTACCTGGTAAAGTTCAAGATCGATAGGTACCAAGATGAGGTACTATATGATATCATCACTATGGATGCATGTCATATGTTTTTGGGTAGACTATGGTAGTTTGATAGATATGTTGTACATGATGGTCGTGCAAATAGCTATTCCCTGACAAAGGATAGAGTGCGACATAAGCTAAAGCCATTGAAGGAGACTGAAGAAAAGGTATGTGGTAATGTAAGAATAACATTTTTTGATGGAAGAAAATTCCTAGATTCTATGAGGCATGAGCATGTGTGTTTTACTTTAATTCAAAAAGTTGGTAAAGAAGAAGTAGAGGATGTACCTATAGAGGTTGCAGATTTGTTGAATGAGTTTCAGGATATTGTATCTGATAATGTACCTGATGGATTACCACCGGTAAGGAAGATTAGTCATCAGATGGATTTGATTCTAGGAGCTAGTTTGCCAAACAAGGTAGCACATAGAATGACACTCGCAAAAAGTGAAGAGTTGAACAAACAAGTACATGAGTTATTGCAGAAGGGGTTAATTCGAGAGAGTCTGAGTCTCTGTGCTGTACCAGCGGTATTAGCACTAAAGATAGATCTGAATAGTGGATATCACCAAATTCGGATTAAACAAGGAGATGATTGGAAGACTACCTTCAAGACAAAGGAAGGACTATATGAGTGGTTAGTCATGCCTTTTGGGCTAACCAATGCACCGAGCACTTTCATGTGGCTGAGGAATGAGGTTCTGAAAGAATTTTTGGGTAAGTTTGTCATTGCTTACCTAGATGATATTTTAATTTTTAGCAAGACATTAGAGGAACATATGATGCATATTCGTATGGTGTTTGAGAAATTGAGAGATGAGAAATTGTTGATTAATTTGAAGAAGTGCAATTTTGTGAAGAAAGAGTTAGTGTATTTGAGATTTGTAGTTTCAGAAGAAGGTCTAAAAATGGACCCAGAGAAGGTACAGGCTATCCTTGAATGACCTACTCCAAGGAGTGCTACTGAGGTAAGATCTTTTCATGGTTTGGTTAGATTTTATAGAAAGTTTATCAAAAAATTTAGCAGTATTTGTGGACCCTTGACTGAAACAATGAGAGGGGATAGAAAAGAGTTTAAATGGACTAATGGGGCAGAAAAGAGTTTTCAATTATTGAAAGAAAAAATTACAGAACAACCTGTTTTAGCACTTCCAGATTTTAATAAGGTGTTTCAAGTAGATTGTGATGCTAGTAGTACTGCAATAGGAGCTGTTATGAGCCAAGAAGGTAAATCTGTTGCTTATTTCAGTGAGAAGTTAAATGATGCCAAGAAAAAATATTCTATCTATGATCAAAAATTTTATGCTATAGTTCAGGCATTAAAGAAGTGGAGACATTATCTACTTCCTAAGGAGTTTGTTTTGTATACTGATCATCAAGCTTTGCAATATTTGAATAGTCAAGGAAATTTGAATCAGAGGCATTTGAAATGGGTTGAGTTTTTGCAGAGTTATACATTTGTTTTGAAATATAGAAGTGGAAAGTCTAACAGGGTTGCAGATGCTCTTAGCAGAAGGCAACTATTGCTAACAGAGATGCAGATTGAGGTGGTTCGGTTCAAGGAACTCAAGAATTTGTATCCAAAGGATCCTAATTTGTGTGAAGCTTGGAAAGCTTGTACAGAACCTGTTACTCTAGACATGATAAAATGGTTAGATTTCATCATCCAAGATGATATGCTATTCAAAAGGAGTCAGTTGTGCATTCCAAAAAGTTCTATGAGGGAGAATCTCATCATGGATAAGCATAGTGGAGGATTGGTGGGATATTTTGGTCATGATAAAACCCTTGCTTTGGTTAGTGAAAATTATTATTGGCCACAATTGCAGCAAGATGTGAAGAATTTTGTATAGAGTTGTAGAGTATGTCAGATGGAAAAAAGAGTGAAGCAGAATATAGGGTTGTATCAGCCATTGCCTATACTAGAGAAGCCTTGGGAGGATATCAGTATGGAATTTGTTCTTGGTTTAACGAGGACATAGCGGGGATACGATTCAATTTTTATAGTGGTTGATAGATTTTCAAAGATGACACATTTCATTCCCTGCAAGAAGACTAATAATGTTGTTCATGTAGTAGAATTGTTTTTCAGAGAAGTGGTGAGACTACATGGTTTTCCAAAGATCATAGTTTTTGATCGAGATACTAAGTTTGTTGGATATTTTTGGGGGACATTGTGGAAGAAGTTGAAGATAGATTTGAATTTCAGTTCATCACATTATCCATAGACTAATGGACAGATAGAGGTGGTGAATAGAAGTTTGGAAAATCTGCTAAGATGTTTGGTTGGAGATAAGCCAACAAGATGGGATTTGATTTTACCACACGCAGAATTTGCATATAATAATTCTGTCAATAGGAGCACTGGTAAATCACCATTGCAGATTGTATATGGAAGTAGTCCAAGAAATGCATCTGAATTGAGAAAGATAGATAAATGAGAAATCAGTAGTGCTGAAGCTGAAGATTTTACTAAACACTTGAAGAACATCCACGAGGAGGTGAGGAAGCATATTACCAAGATGAATGCATAGTATAAGGCTAAGGTAGATGAGAAAAAGAGGCATAAAAAATTTTAGGTTGGAGATGAAGTCGTGGTTCATTTGCGGAAGGAGCAATTTTTGGTTGGTACATATAACAAGCTAAAAATGAAGAATTTTGGACCATGTAAGTTATTGAAGAAGCATGATTCAAGAAATGCATATGAGGTAAAATTGCCTAGTGAGCTAAATATTTCACCAGTGTTTAACATTTCAGATTTGATAGAGTATCATGAAGGAGGTGTTGAAGATGAGGTTGCAGCAGCATAGTGGAGTATTCCAGCAACTAGTTCAGATATCTAGGAGATTGAAGATGTACTAGACAGTCATGTTGGCAGAAGCACAAGGAACAGGACATATGAAGAGTATTTGGTCAAATGGAAAGGATGACCTATTGAAGATTCATCATGGCTAACAAAGGAGGAGGTTAAGCATCTTGGTTTTCCTCTGCACACCTAAGTTGTGACAGGGTCACTTCTCAAATTACCTCGGGTGTCTGATGCAGGAGCATCCTGGTGTAAGAGCAATCTTGCATCACCCAAAAATATTTCTATTTTTGTATTCAATAAGGGCTATCTTGTGCAAAGTTGCTATTTATGAAAACTTACTATTTTTAGTAAGCTGGTCTTACGATCTTAGAATGTTCTAATTTTACATGTGGAGGTTCATCTTAGTCATATCAGCCTGCCAGCAAAGTTTCATGGTTAGATCAGGTCTAGTTTTAAAGATATTGAAGATTTTCAGTATTGGCAGTAGGGTATAGGAACTTTGAACTTAGTTTTGAAGGCTTTAGAGGCCCTGGATGAGGTTGAAAATTTGGGTGATAGGTGCTTTGCGCGGGTCAAGCCTTTAAAGCACTTCATGACATTTTTAGAATGGGGTTATAATAGCCAATCGGGTCAACGGGTGATGACTTATGGTCTTCGAAAGTTGGGTCACCTGAAATAACAGAAAATAATTTTTCTTCAAAATTTCTGTTTGGGTTTCAAAACTCCTTTTGAGCTGACTTTGATGTAATAAATTGTAAAATAAAATAATTCTAAGTTTGGTCAGCCCTAAGGGCTAAATTTCTAGAACCTTCTCGGGCGGTGAAAATTGCCTATATAAAGAAGGCCCGTAGTGTTGTCTAAGGCAGTTCTAGGTAGTAGACCTGGGTATTGATTCAAGGCTTTGTCCTACAGAATATTGTAAGGGAATGCCCATGTGGCTTTACATATTGTAATTATAAAAGTTTGTAATTTCACATTTGTGGAGATAATAAGAAGCCAATTTTCTGTTCTTACATATTATTGTTGTTGTTTCTCTATTTCTGTTAAGTGTTTGTGGTATTAAGAGGAGCACCCTTCATCAAGAGTGTTTATGGTATTAATAGGAGCACCCTTCATCAATTGGTATCAGAGTAAGAGTTCTTGAGTATATAAATAGATTGCCGACTGTGAGGCAGTTTGCACCAGGACCGTGGTTAGGGTTTCAGTGCGCATCACAAAAATACCTCTAGGAAGAGAACGTGGTAGAAGAGCTAGTGCTATGACACTTGAGGTTAGAGAGCTGCAGAGACAAGCACAAGCCTTGCAAGAAGAGATTCATATAGGAATGGACCTTAATGTCAGAGAGGAAAGCGAGGATGAAGCCAAAGAAGAATATCAAGAAGGAGAAGCTGAAATTGTAAACCAGGAGGAAGAAAGACTTTTTTGAAAAATTTCCAAAATTGGGAAAAGACCTAAGATTGAGGTTCTTAAATTTTTTAGAAATCTTAACCCAGAGGAATTGATCAACTGGATCAATGAATGTGAAGAATATTTTGAGTACAAAGATGTTGAGGATCCTGATAGGGTCAAATTTGCGAAGGCCAGATTGAAAGGTCATGCAAAGATATGGTGGAAAAAAATTTAGTTGGAGTGAAATAGAAGAAGAAAAGATAAAATCACAAGATGGGATCAGATAGTGGATAAATTGAAGTGATAGTTCATTCCCATTGATTATGAGCTTGGCCTACTAAAGAAAATGCAAAGTTTGAAGCAAGCAAAAATATCTGTTTAGGAGTATACAGAGGGGTTCTATCACCTCCTCATCAGAACAGGTCATGCAAAAGCTGATAAGGAGAAAGTTGCCCAATACCTTAATGGGTTAAGGCCAAGCATTCAGGAGGAGTTGAATCTGGTTTGAATGAAGAGTATTGAGGAGGCATAGCAGTTTGTCCTAAATGTAGAGGAAAAGGTGAACAAGAAGTTTGAGAGAAGACAAAATGGAAGAGGTCATGGTGGAAGATCTGGCGGAGGGTCATATGGTAGCCGAAATGAAGATCTGAAAAAAAAAGATGAGACCAGTTGCAGTCAGAATCAGAGAGAAAATAATTCCAATTGTTTTCAAGATCAGAGTAATAGAGATCAGAGAGGAAGAGGAAGAGTACAAGGATATAGAAGAGGGGGCTTCCATGGACCATCTTTTCACTGTGAAGAAGAAGGTCATAGGGCATTTTAATATCCTCAATACCAAGGTAGAACAGATAGGAGAACTGAAGGTCAGGCCAGAGTTGCACACGTAGATGAAGATGCTAGATCATCAAATTCTGAAGATGTTGAAAGAAGAGAAATGCTAATTAATAGAAAAGTCTTGCTAAGTCGTGAGAATGAACCTGAACAAAGGAGGAGCCTATTTCGCACTCGATGCAAGTGTGAGGGTAAATGCTATGATATGATTATCGATAGTGGAAGCACTAACAATTTAGTGTCAGAAGAGATGGTGACAAAGTTGAAGCTCAAGAGACAGAAACACCCACATCCATATCGGATTGCCTGGGTGCAGGATGACCACAAGGTCATGGTCAGTGAATAGTGCCTGGTAAAGTTCAAGATCAGCGAGTACCAAGATGAGGTACTATGTGATATCATCTCTATGGATGCATGTCATATGTTATTGGGTAGACCGTGGTAGTTTGACAGATGTGTTGTACATGATGGTCATGCAAATACCTATTCCCTGACAAAGGATGGAGTGCGACATAAGCTAAAGCCATTGAAGGAGACTAAAGAAAAGGTATGTGGTAATGCAAGAATAACATTTGTTGATGGAAGAAAATTCTTAGATGGTATGAGGCATGAGCATGTGTGTTTTGCTTTAATTCTAAAAGTTCGTAAAGAAGAAGTAGAGGATGTATCTGTAGAGGTTGCAGATTTGTTGAATAAGTTTCAAGATATTATATCTGATAATGTACCTAACGGATTACCACTAGTAAGGAAGATCAGTCATCAGATGGATTTGATTCCATGAGCCAGTTTTCCAAATAAGGTAGCACACAGAATGACACTAGTAGAAAGTGAAGAGTTGAACAGACAAGTACACGAGTTATTGTAGAAGGGGTTCATTTGAGAGAGTCTGAGTCCCTGTGTTGTACCAGTGGTATTAGCACCAAAGATAGATCTGAAGAGTGGATATCACCTGATTCAGATCAGAGAAGGAGATGAATGGAAGACTACCTTCAAAACAAAGGAAGGACTGTATGAGTGGTTAGTCATGCCTTTTGGGCTAACCAATGCACCAAACACTTTCATGCAGCTCATGAACGAGGTTCTGAAAGAATTTCTGGGTAAGTTTGTCATTGTTTACCTAGATGATATTTTTATTTTTAGCAAGACATTAGAGGAACATATGATGCATATTCATATGGTGTTTGAGAAATTAAGAGATGAGAAATTGTTGAATAATTTGAAGAAGTATAATTTTGTGAAGAAAGAGTTAGTGTATTTGAGATTTTTAGTTTCGGCAGAAGGTCTAAAAATGGACCCAGAGAAGATACATGCTATCCTTGAATGGCCTACTCCAAGGAGTGCTACTAAGGTAAGATCTTTTAATGGTTTGGCTAGCTTTTACAAAAAGTTTATCAAAAATTTTAGCAGTATTTGTGGACCCTTGACTAAAACAATGAGAGGGGATAGAAAAGAGTTTAAGTGGACTAATGGGGCAGAAAAGAGTTTTCAATTGTTGAAACAAAAAGTTACAGAACAACCTATTTTAGCACTTCCAGATTTTAATAAGGTGTTTCAAGTAGATTGTGATGCTAGTGGTACTATAATAGGAGCTGTTATGAGCCAAGAAGATAAACCTATTGCTTATTTCAGTGAGAAGTTAAATGATGCCAAGAGAAAATATTCTATCTATGATCAGCAATTTTATGCTATAGTTCAGGCATTAAAGAAGTGGAGACATTATCTGCTTGCTAAGGAGTTTGTTTTGTATACTGATCATCAAGCTTTGCAATATTTGAATAGTCAAGGAAAGTTGAATCAGAGGCATTTGAAATGGGTTGAGTTTTTGCAGAGTTATACATTTATTTTGAAGTATAGAACTGCAAAGTCTATCAGGGTTGTAGATGCTCTTAGCAGAAGGAAACTATTGCTGACAGAGATGCAGATTGAGGTGGTTGAGTTCAAGAAACTCAAGAATTTGTATCCAGAGGATCCTAATTTTAGTGAAGCTTAGAGAGCTTGTAAAAAACCTATTACTCTAGACAGGATGAAATGGTTAGATTTCATCATCCAGGATGATATGCTATTCAGAGGGAGTCAGTTGTGCATTCTACGAAGTTCTATGAGGGAGAATCTCATCAAGGAGAAGCATAGTGGAAGATTGGGGGGACATTTTGGTCATGATAAAACCCTTGCTTTAGTTAGTGACAATTATTATTGGCCACAATTGCAGGAAGATGTGAAGAAGTTTGTATAGAGTTACAGAGTATGTTAGATGGCGACAATAGTGAAGTAGAATACAGGGTTGTATCAGCCATTACCTATACTAGAGAAGCTTTGGGAGGTTATCAGTATGGACTTTGTTCTAGGTTTACCGAGGACACAGCGGGGACATGATTTAGTTTTTGTAGTGGTTGACAGATTTTTAAAAATGACATATTTCATTCCCTACAAAAGGACTAATGATGTTGTTCATGTAGCAGAATTATTTTTCACAGAAGTGGTGGGACTACATGGTTTGCCAAAGACCATAGTTTCAGATCAAGATACTAAGTTTATTGGATATTTTTGATAGATATTGTGGAAGAAGTTGAAGATAGATTTGAAGTTTAGTTTAGTACACCATCCCCAGACTAATAGACAGACAGAGGTGGTGAATAGAAGTTTGGAAAATCTGATGAGATGTTTGTTTAAAGATAAGCCAACAGGATGGGATTTGATTTTACCACAGGAAGAATTTGTATATTATAAATCTATCAATAGGAGCACTGGTAAATCACCATTCTAGATTGTATATGGAATTAGTCCAAGAAATGCATCTGAATTGAGAAAGATAGATAAAGGAGAAATAAGTAGTGCTGAAGATGAGGATTTTGCAGAACACTTGAAGAACATCCATGAGGAGGTGAGGAAGCATATTACCAAAATGAATGCACAGTATAAGGCTAAGGAAGATGAGAAAAGGAGGCATAAGGAATTTTAGGTTGGTGATGAAGTTATGGTTCATTTGCAGAAGGAGCGATTTCTGGTTGGTACATATAACAAGCTGAAAATGAAGAAGTTTGGACCATGCAAGATATTGAAGAAGCATAATTCAGGAAATGCATATGAGGTAGAATTGCCTAGTAAGCTAAATATTTCACTAGTGTTTAACATTTTAGATTTGACAGAGTATCATGAATGAGGTGTTGAAGATGAGGTTGCAGTAGCACAGTGGAGTATTCCAGCAACTAGTTTAGATATCAAGGAGATTGAAGACATACTGGATAGTCATGTTGGCAGAAGCACAAGGAATATGACATATAAGGAGTATTTGGTCAAATGAAAAGGATGACCAATTGAAGATTCATCATGGCTAACAAGAGAGGAGATTAATCATCTTAGTTTTCCTCTGCACACCTTAGTTGTGATAGGGTCACTTCTCAAATTACCTCGGGTGTCTGATGCAGGAGCATCCTAGGTGTAAGAGTAATCTTGCATCACCCAAAAATATTTCTATTTTTGTATTCAATAAGGGCTATCTTGTGCAGAGTCATTATTTATGGAAACTTGCTATTTTTAGTAAGCTAGTCTTACGATCTTGGAATGTTCTAATTTTATATGTGGAGGTTCATCTCAGTCATATCAACCTACCAGCAAAGTTTCATGGCTAGATCAGGTCTAGTTTTGAAGATATTGAAAATTTTTGGTATTGGCAGCAGGGTACAGAAACTTCAAACTCAGTTTTGAAGGCTTTAGAGGCTCCAGATGAGTTTGAAAATTTGGGTGACGGACATTTTTCTCAGGTCAAACCTGGAGAGCATTTTGTGACATTTTCAGAATAAGGTTATAATAGCCAATCGGGTCAACAAGTGATGACTTATGGTCTTCAAAAGTTAGATCACCTAAAACGGAAGAAAATAATTTTTCTTCAAAATTTTTGTTTGGGTTTCAAAACTCATTTTGAGCTGACTTTGATGTAATAAATTGTAAAATAAAATAATTCTATGTTTGGTTGGCAGTAATGCCTAAATTTTTAGAACCTTCTCGGGCGGTGGAAATTTCCTATATAAAGAAAGCCCGTAGTTTTTTCTAGGGCAGTTCTAGGTAGTAGATCTGGGTATTGATTCGAGGCTTTGTCCTGCAGAATATTTTAAGGGAATACCCATGTGGCTTTGCATATTGTAATTCTGAAAATTTGTAATTCCACATTTGTGGAGATAATAAGAAGCCAATTTTTTGTTCTTGCATATTATTGTTGTTGTTTCTCTATTTCTGTTAAGTGTTTGTGGTATTAAGGGGAGCACCCTTCATCAAGAGTGTTTCTGGTATTAAGGGGAGCACCCTTCATCAAGTGGTATCAGAGCAGGAGTTCTTGAGTGTGTAAATAGATCACTGACTATGAGGCAATTTGCACTAGGACCATCGTTAGGGTTTCAACACGCATCGTGAAAATACCTCCATGAAGAGAATGTGGCAAAAGAGCTGGTGTTGTGACACGTGAGGTTAGAGAGCTACAGAGATAAGTGCGAGCATTGCAAGAAGTGATTCACAGAGGAATGAATCTTAATGTCAGAGACGAAAGCGAGGATGAAGCCGAAGAAGAATATCAAGAAGGAGAAGCTGAAATTGTGAACCAGGAGGAAGAAAGACTTTTTCGGACAATTTCCAAGATTCAGAAAAGGCCTAAGATTGAGCTTCTTAAATTTTTTAGAAATCTTAACCCAGACGAATTGATCAACTAGGTCAATGAATGTGAGGAATATTCTGAGTACAAAGATGTTGAGGATCCTGATAGGATCAAATTTGCGAAGGCTAGATTGAAAGTTCATGCAAAGATCTGGTGGCAAGAAATTCAGTTGGAGCGAAATAGAAGAGGGAAAGATAAAATCATAAGATGGGACCAGATGGTGGATAAATTGAAGCGATAGTTCATTCCTGTTGATTATGAGCTTGGCCTACTAAAGAAAATGCAATGTTTGAAGCAAGCAGGAAGATCTATTCAGGAGTATACAGAGGAGTTCTATTGTCTCCTCATCAGAACAGGCCATGTAGAAGCTGATAAGGAGAAAGTTGCCCAATACCTTAATGGGTTAAGGCCAAGCATCCAGGAGGAGTTAAATTTAGTTTGAATGAATAATATTGAGGAGGCATACCAGTTTGCCCTAAAAATAAAAGAAAAGCTGAACAAGATGTTTGAGAGCAGACAAAATAGAAGAGGTTGTTGTTGAAGATCTGACGGACAGTCATATGGTGGCCGAAATGAAGATCCAAAAAAGAAGGATGAGGCCAGTTGCAGTCAGAATGAAAGAGGAAATAATTTCAATCATTTTCAAGATCAGAGTAATAGAGATTAGAGAGGAAGAGGAAGAGGACAAGGATCTAGAAGAGTTGGCTTCCGTGGAACATGTTTTCACTGTGGAGAAGAAGGTCATAAGACATTTGAATATCCTCAGCACCAAGGCAGAATAGATAGGAGAAATGAAGGCCAGGCCAGAGTTGCACATGTAGATGAAGATGTTAGATCATCAAATTTTGAAGATGCTGAAAGAGGAGAAATGATAATTAACAGAAGAGTCTTGCTGAGTGGTTTGAGCGAACCTGAACAAAGGAGGAGCCTGTTTCGCACTCGATGCGAGTTTGAGGGTAAATGCTATGATGTGATTATCGATAGTGGGAGCACTAAAAATTTGGGGTTAGAAGATATGGTGACAAATTTGAAGCTCAAGAGAGAGTAACACCCACATCCATATCAGATTGCATGGGTGCAAGATGACCACAAGGTCATGGTCAGTGAACAGTGCCTGGTAAAGTTCAAGATCGGCGGGTACCAAGGTGAGGTACTATGTGATATCATTTGTATGGATGCATGTAATATGTTATTGGGTAGACCATGGTAGTTTGACAGATGTGCTATACACAATGGTCATCCGAATACCTATTCCCTGATAAAGGATGGAGTGTGACATAAGCTAAAGCCATTGAAAGCGACCGAAGAAAAGGTATCCAGTAATGCAAGAAATAAAATTTTTTGATGGAAGAAAATTCCTATATGTTATGAGGCATGAGCATGTGTGTTTTGCTTTAATTCCAAAAGTTGGTTAATAAGAAGTAGAGGATGTACCTATAGAGGTTGCATATTTGTTGAATGAGTTTTAAGATATTGTATCTGATAATGTACCTGATGGATTACCACCGGTAAGGAAGATCAGTCATTAGATGGATTTGATTCCAAGAGACAGTTTGCAAAATAAGGCAGCACATAGAATGACACCAGCAGAAAGTGAAGAGTTGAACAGACAAGTACATGAGTTATTGTAGAAGGGGTTGATTCGAGAGAGTCTAAGTCCCTATGCTGTACCACTAGTATTAGCACCAAAGATAGATTTGAAGAGTGGATATCAACAGATTCGAATTAGAGAAGGAGATGAATGGAAGACTACCTTCAGGATAAAGGAAAGACTGTATGAGTAGTTAGTCATGCCTTTTGGGCTAACCAATGCACCAAGCACTTTCATGCGGCTCATGAATGAGGTTCTAAAAGAATTTCTGAATAAGTTTGTCATTGTTTACCTAGATGATATTTTAATTTTTAGCAAGACATTAGAGGAACATATGATGCATATTTGTATTTGTGGACCCTTGACTGAAATAACGAGAGGGGATAGAAAAGAGTTTAAGTAGACTAATGGGGCAGAAAAGAGTTTTCAATTGTTGAAACAAAAAGTTACAGAACAACCTATTTTAGCATTTCCAAATTTTAATAAGGTGTTTCAAGTAAATTATTATGCTAGTGGTACTTCAATAGGAGCTGTTATGAGGCAAGAAAGTAAACTTGTTCTTTATTTTAGTGAGAAGTTAAATGATGCTAAGAGAAAATATTCTGTCTATGATCAAGAAATTTATTCTATAGTTCAGGCATTAAAGAAGTGGAGACATTAACTGCTTCCTAAAGAGTTTGTTTTGTATACTGATCATCAAGCTTTGCAATATTTGAATAGTCAATGAAATTTGAATCAGAGGCATTTGAAATGGGTTGAATTTTTGTAGAGTTATACATTTATTTTGAAACACATAAGTGAAAAGTCTAACAAGGTTGCAGATGCTCTTAGTAGAAGGCAACTATTGCTGACAGAGATGCAGATTAAGGTGGTTGGGTTCAAGAAACTCAAGAATTTGTATCGAGAGGATCCTAATTTTGTTGAAGCTTGGAAAGCTTGTACAAAACCTATTACTCTAGATAGGACAAAATGGTTGGATTTCATCATCCAAGATGATATGCTATTCAGAGGGAGTCAATTGTGCATTCCATGAAGTTCTATGAGGGAGAATCTCATCAAAGAGAAGCATAGTGGAGGATTGGCGGGACTTTTTGTTCGTGATAAAACCCTTGCTTTGGTTAGTGAAAATTATTATTGGCCACAATTGCAGCAAGATGTGAAGAAGTTTATACAGAGTTGCAGAGTATGTCAGATGGTGAAAGGAGTGAAGCAGAATATAGGGTTGTAGCAGCCATTACCTATACCAGAGAAGCCTTGGGAGGATATTAGTATGGACTTTGTTCTTGGTTTACCGAGGACACAGCGGGACATGATTTAGTTTTTGTGGTGGTTGACATATTTTTGAAGATGACACATTTCATTCCCTGCAAGAAGACTAATGATGTTGTTCATGTAGTAGAATTGTTTTTCAAAGAAGTGGTGAGACTACATGGTTTGCCAAAGACCATAGTTTCAGATCGAGATACTAAGTTTGTTTGATATTTTTGGCGGACATTGTGGAAGAAGTTGAAGATAGATTTAAAGTTCAGTTCATCACATCATCTATAGACTGATGGACATATAGAGGTGGTGAATAGTAGTTTGAGAAATCCGCTGAGATGTTTGGTTGGAGATAAGCCAACAGGATGGGATTTGATTATACCATAGATAAAATTTGCATACAACAATTCTCTCAATAGGAGCACTGGTAAATCACCATTCCAGATTATATATAGAAGTAGTCCAATAAATGCATCTGAATTAAGAAAGATAGTTAAAGGAGAAATAAGTAGTGCTGAAGCTGAGAATTTTGCAGAACACTTGAAGAACATCCATGAGGAGGTGAGGAAGCATATTACCAAGATGAATGTGCAGTATAAGACTAAGGCAGATGAAAAAAAGAGGCATAAGGAATTTTAGGTTGGCGATGAAGTCATGGTTCATTTGTTGAAAGAACAATTTTCAGTTGGTACATATAACAAGCTGAAAATGAAGAAGTTTGGACCATGTAAGATATTGAAGAAGCATGATTTAGGAAATGCATATGAGGTAGAATTGTCTAATGAGCTGAATATTTCACTAGTGTTTAACATTTCAGATTTGATAGAGTATCATGAAGGAGGTGTTGAAGATGAGGTTGCAGCAGCACAGTGGAGTATTCCAGCAACCAATTCAAATATCAAGAAGATTAAAGACATACTAGACAGTCGTATTGGCAAAAGCACAAGGAACAGGACATATGAAGAGTATTTGGTCAAATGGAAAGGATGACCTATTGAAGATTCATCATGGCTAACAAAGGAGGAGGTTAACCATCTTGGTTTTCCTCTACACACTTGATTCATGATAGGGTCACTTCTCAAATTACCCTGAGTATCTGATACAGGAGCATCTTGGGTGTAAGAACAATTTTGCATCACCCAAAAATATTTTTTTTTTTGTATTCAATAAGGGCTATCTTGTGCAGAGTTGCTATTTATAGAAACTTGTTATTTTTAGTAAGCTAGTCTTACAATGTCGGAATGTTCTAATTTTACATGTGGAGTTTCATCTCAGTCATATCAGCCTGCCAGCAAAGTTTCATGGCTAGATCAGGTCTAGTTTTGAAGATATTGAAGATTTTTGGTATTGGCAGTAGGGTACAGAAACTTTCAACTTAGTTTTGAAGGCTTTAGATGCTCTAAATGAGGTTGAAAATTTGGGTGATGGGCCCTTTGCATGGGTTAAGCCTATAGAGCACTTCGTGACATTTTCAGAATGGGGTTATAATAGTCAATCGGGTCAATGGGTGATGACTTATGGTCTTTGGAAGTTGGGTCACCTGAAATGCCAGAAAATAATTTTTCTTCAAACTTTATGTTTGGGTTTCAAAACTCATTTTGAGCTGACTTTGATGTAATAAATTGTAAAATAAAATAATTTTAAATTTGGTCGGCCCTAAGGGCTAAATTTCTAGAACCTTCTCGGGCGGTGGAAATTGCCTATATAAAGAAAGCTCGGAGTGTTGTCTAGGGTAGTTCTGGGTAGTAGATCTGGGTATTGATTCGAGGCTTTGTCCTACAGAATATTGTAAGGGAATGCCCATGTTGCTTTGTATATTGTAATTCCACATTTGTGGAGATAATAAGAAGCCAATTTTTTGTTCTTGCATATTATTGTTGTTGTTTCTCTATTTCTGTTAAGTGTTTGTGGAATTAAGGAGATCACCCTTCATCAAGAGTGTTTGCGGTATTAAGGGGAGAACCCTTCATCAAGAGTGTTTTTGGAATTAAGGGGAGCACCTTTCATCAAGTGATATCAGACTAGGAGTTCTCGAGTGTGTAAACAGATTGCCGACTATGAGGCAGTTTGCACTAGGACTGTGGTTAGGGTTTCAGCGTGCATCATGAAAATACCTCCATGAAGAGAATGTCGCAGAAGAGCTGGTGCTGCGAAACCTAACGTTAGCCAGCTGTAGAGACAAGTGCGAGCATTGCAAGAAGAGATTTGTAGAGGAATGAACCTTAATGTCAAAGATGAAAGCAAGGATGAAGCTGAAGAAGAATATCAAGAAGGAGAGTTGAGATTCTGAACCACGAGGAAGAAAGACTTTTTCGGGTAATTTCTAAAATTGGAAAAAGACCTAAGATTGAGGTTCCTAAATTTTCTAAAAATCTTAACACAAAGGAATCCTGATAGGGTCAAATTTACGAAGGCTAGATTGAAAAGTCATGCGAAGATCTGGTGGCAAGAAATTCAGTTGGAGTGAAATAGAAGAGGGAAAGATAAAATTACAAGATGAGATTGGATGGTGGATAAATTGAAGTGACAGTTCATTCTTGTTGATTATGAGCTTGACCTAATAAAGAAAATACAAAGTTTAAAGCAAGCAGAAAGATCTATTCAGGAGTATATAGAGGAGTTCTATCGCCTCCTCATCAAAACAAGCCATGCAGTAGATAATAAGGAGAAAGTTTCCCAATACCTTAATGGGTTAAGGCCAAGCATTCAGGAGGAGTTGAATCTGGTTTGAATAAATAGTATTGAGGAGGCATACCAGTTTTCTATAAAAGTAGAGGAAAAGCTGAACAAGAAATTTGAAAGCAGACAAAATGGAATAGGTCATGGTGGAAGATCTGGTAGACGGTCATATGGTGGCCGAAATGAAAATCCAAAAAAGAAGGATGAGGCTAGTTGCAGTCAGAATCAGAGAGAAAATAATTCCAATCATTTCCAAGATCAGCGTAATAGAGGTCAGATAGGAAAAGGAAGAGGACAAGGATCTGGAAGAGGAGGCTTCTGTAGAACATGTTTTCACTATGGAGAAGAAGGTCATAGTGTATTTGAATGTCCTTAGCACCAAGGTAGAATAGACAGGAGAAATGAAGGCCAGGCCAGAGTTGCACATGTAGATGAAGATGCTAGATCATCCAATTTTGAAGATGTTGAAAGAGAAGAAACGCTAATTAATAGAAGAGTCTTGCTCAGTGGTGAGAACGAACCTGAACAAATGAGGAGCCTATTTCACACTCGATGCAAGTGTGAGGGTAAATGTTGTAATGTGATTATCAATAGTGGAAGCATTGACAATTTGGTGTCAAAAGAGATGGTGACAAAGTTGAAGCTCAAGAGACAGAAACACCCACATCCATATCAGATTGCCTGGGTGCATGATGACCATAAGGTCATGGTCAGTGAACAGTGCCTAGTAAAGTTCAAGATTGGCGAGTACCAAGATCAGGTACTATGTGATATCATCTCTATGGATACATTTCATATGTTAATGGGTAGACTCTGGTAGTTTGATAGATGTGCTATACACGATGGTCATGCGAATACCTATTTCTTGACAAAAGATGGACTGTGACATAAGCTAAAGCCATTGAAGGAGACCGAAGAAAATGTATGTGGTAATGTAAGAATAACATTTGTTGATAGAAAAAATTCTTAGATGGTATGAGCCATGAGCATGTGTGTTTTATTTTAATTCTAAAAGTTGGTAAAGAAGAAGTAGAGGATGTACCTGTAGAGGTTGCAGATTTGTTGAATGAGTTTCAAGATATTGTATCTGATAATGTACCTGATGGATTACCACTGGTAAGGAGATCAGTCATCAGATGGATTTGATTCTAGGAGCTAGTTTTTCAAACAAGGTAGCACACAAAATGACACCAGTAGAAAATGAAGAGTTGAACAGACAAGTACATGAGTTATTACAGAAGGGGTTTATTCGAGAGAGTCTGAGTCCTTGTGCTGTACCAGCGGTATTAGCACCAAACATAGATCTGAAGAGTGGATATCACCAGATTTTGATCAAAGAAGGAGATGAATGGAAGACTACCTTCAAGACAAAGGAAGGACTATATGAGTGGTTAATCATGCCTTTTGGGCTAACCAATGCACCAAGCACTTTTATGCGGCTCATGAACGAGGTTCTGAAAGAATTTCAGGGTAAATTTCTCATTGTTTACCTAGATGATATTTTGATTTCTAGCAAGACATTAGAGGAACATATGATGCATATTCGTATGGTGTTTGAGAAATTGAGACATGAGAGATTGTTGATTGATTTGAAGAAGTGTAGTTTTGTGAAGAAAAAGTTAGTTTATTTGGGATTTGTATTATCAGTAGAAGGTCTAAAAAAGGACCCAAAGAAGGTACAAGCTATCTTTGAATGGCCTACTCCAAGGAGTGCTACTGAGCTAAGATCTTTTCATGGTTTGGCTAGATTTTACAGAAAGTTTATCAAAAATTTTAGCAGTATTTGTGGACCATTGACTGAAACAATGAGAGGGGATATAAAAGAGTTTAAGTGGACTAATGGGGCAGAAAAGAGTTTTCAATTGTTAAAACAAAAAGTTATAGAACAACCTGTTTTAGCACTTCCATATTTTAATAAGGTATTTTAGGTAGATTGTGATGCTAGTGGTACTGCAATAGAAGTTGTAATGAGCCAAGAAGGGAAACCTGTTGCTTATTTTAGTGAGAAGTTAAATGATGCCAAGAGAAAATATTCTATCTATGATTAGAAATTTTATACTATAGTTTAGGCATTAAAGAAGTGGAGACATTATTTGCTTCCTAAAGAGTTTGTTTTGTATACTGATCATCAAGCTTTGCAATATTTGAATAGTTAAAGAAAGTTGAATCAGAGGCATTTGAAATGGGTTGAGTTTTTGTAGATTTATACATTTGTTTTGAAACACAGAAATGGAAAGTCTAACAGGGTTGCAGATGCTCTTAGCAAAAGGAAACTATTGCTGACAAAGATGCAGATTGAGGTGGTTGGGTTCAAGAAACTCAAGAATTTGTATCCAGAGGATCCTGATTTTGGTGAAGCTTAAAAAGCTTGTACAGAACCTGTTACTCTAGACAGGATGAAATAGTTGAATTTCATCATCCAGGATGATATGCTATTCATAGGGAGTCAGTTGTGCATTTAATGAAGTTTTATGAGGGAGAATTTCATCAAAGAGAAGCATAGTGGAGGATTGGTAGAACATTTTGGTCATGATAAAACCCTTGCTTTGGTTAGTGAAAATTATTATTGGCCACAATTATAGCAAGATGTGAAGAAGTTTGTATAGAGTTCCAGAGTATGTCAGATGGAAAAAGGAGTGAAGTAGAATACAAGGTTGTATTAGCCATTGCCTATACCAAAGAAGCTTTGGGAGGATATCAATATGGACGTTGTTCTTGGTTTACTGAGGACACAGTGGGGACATGATTTAATTTTGGTGGTGGTTGATAGATTTTTAAAGATGGTACATTTCATTCCCTGCAAGAAGACTAATGATTTTGTTCATGTAGCAGAATTGTTTTTCAAAGAAGTGGTGAGACTACATGATTTGCCAAAGACTATAGTTTTAGATCGAGATACTAAGTTTGTTGGATATTTTTGGTGGACATTATGGAAGAAGTTGAAGATAGATTTGAAGTTCAGTTCATCACATCATCCAAAGACTGATGGATAGATAGAGGTGGTGAATAAAAGTTTGGAAAATCTACTGAGATATTTGGTTGGAGATAAGCCAACAGGATGGGATTTGAATTTACCACAGGCAGAATTTGCATACAATAATTCTGTCAATAGGAGCACTGGTAAATCACCATTCTAAATTATATATGGAAGTAGTCCAAGAAATACATTTGAATTGAGAAAGATAGATAAAGGATAAATAAGTAGTGCTGAAGCTAAAAATTTTGCAGAACACTTGAAGAACATCCATGAGGAGGTGAGGAAGTTTATTACCAAGATGAATGCATAGTATAAGGCTAAGGTAGATGAGAAAAGGAGGCATAAGAATTTGAGGTTGGTGATGAAGTCATCATTCATTTGCAGAAGGAGAAATTTTTGGTTGGTACATAAACAAACTGAAAATGAAGAAGTTTGGACCATGTAAGATATTGAAGAAGCATGATTCAGGAAATGCATGAGGTAGAATTGCCTAGTGAGCTGAATATTTCACTAGTGTTTAACATTTCAGATTTGACAGAGTATCATGAAGGAGGTGTTGAAGATAAGGTTGCAGCAGCACAGTGGAGTATTCCACCAACCAGTTCAGATATCAAGGTGATTGAAGACATACTGGACAGTCCTATTGGCAGAAGCACAAGGAAGAGGACATATGAAGAGTATTTGGTCAAATGGAAAGGATGACCTATTGAAGATTCATCATGGCTAACAAAGGAGGAGGTTAACCATCTTGGTTTTCCTCTACACACCTAAATCATTAGAGGCTCACTTCTCAAATTACCTCGGGTGTCTGATGCAGGAGCATTCTAGGTGTAAGAGCAATCTTGCATCACCCAAAAAAAAATTTATTTTTGTATTCAATAAGGGCTATCTTGTCCAGAGTTTCTATTTATGTAAACTTTCTATTTTTAGTAAGCTGGTCTTATAATCTTGAAATGTTCTAATTTTATATGTGGAGGTTCATCTCAGTCATATCAGCCTGTCAGCAAAGTTTCATGGCTAGATCAGGTCTAGTTTTGAAGATATTGAAGATTTTCGGTATTGGCTGTAGGGTATAGAAACTTCAAACTTAATTTTGAAGGCTTTAAAGGCCCCAGATGAGGTTAAAAATTTGGGTGATGGGTGCTTTGCATGAGTGAAGCCTATAGAGCACTTCGTGGCATTTCCAGAATGGGGTTATAATAGCCAATCAGGTCAATGGGTGATGACTTATGGTCTTCGAAAGTTGGGTCACCTGAAATGGCGAAAAATAATTTTTCTTCAAAATTTTTGTTTGGGTTTCAAAACTCATTTTGAACTGACTTTGATATAATAAATTGTAAAATAAAATAATTCTAATTTTGGTCGGCCTTAAGGGCTAAATTTCTAGAACCTTCTCGGGTAGTGGAAATTGCATATATAAAGAAGGCCTGTAGTGTTGTCTAGGGCAGTTCTTGGTAGTAGATCTGGGTATTGATTTGAGGCTTTGTCCTATAGAATATTGTAAGGGAATGCCCATGTGGCTTTACATATTATAATTTTGAAAGTTTATAATTCCACATTTGTGGAGATAATAAGAAGCTAATTTTCTATTCTTGCATATTATTGTTGTTGTTTCTCTATTTCTATTAAGTATTTGTGGTATTAAGGGGAGCACCCTTCATCAAGAGTGTTTGTGGTATTAAGGGGAGCACCCTTCATCAAGTGGTCTCAGAGCAGGAGTTCTTAAGTGTTTAAATAGATTACTAACTGTGAGACAGTAAGCACCAAGACCGTGGTTAAGGTTTCAGCATGCATCATGAAAATACCTCCATGAATAGAACGTGGCGGAAGAGCTGGTGCTGTGACACCTGAGGTTAGAGAGCTACGGAGACAAGTGCAAGCATTGCAAAAAGAGATTCACAGAAGAATGAACCTTAATGTGAGAGACGAAAGTGAGGATGAAGCTGAAGAAGAATATCAAGAAGGAGAAGCTGAAATTGTGAACCAGGAGGAAGAAAGACTTTTTTGGACAATTTTCAAGATTAGGAAAAGACCTAAGATTGAGGTTCCTAAATTTTTTGAAAATCTTAACACAGAGGAATTGATTGACTGGATCAATGAATGTGAGGAATATTTTGAGTACGAAGATGTTGAGGATCCTGATAGGGTTAAATTTGTGAAGGCCAGATTGAAAGGTCATGTGAAGATCTGGTGGCAAGAAATTCAGTTGGAGTGAAATAGAAGAGGGAAAGATAAAATCACAAGATGGGATCAGATGGTCGATAAATTGAAGGGACAGTTCATTCTTGTTAATTATGAGCTTGACCTACTAAAGAAAATGCAAAGTTTGAAGCAAGCAGGAAGATCTGTTCAGGAGTATACAGAGGAGTTCTATCACCTCCTCATCAGAACAGGCCATGCAGAAGCTGATAAGGAGAAAGTTGCCCGATACCTTAATGGGTTAAGGCCAAGCATTCAGGAGGAGTTGAATCTAGTTCGAATGAAAAGTATTGAGGAGACATACCAATTTGCCCTGAAAGTAGAGGAAAAGCAGAAAAAGAAGTTTGAGAGCAGACAAAATGGAAGATGTCGTGGTGGAAGATTTAGCAGATGGTCATATGGTGGCTGAGATGAAGATCTAAAAAAGAAGGATGAGGCTAGTTGCAGTCAAAATTAGAGAGGAAATAATTTCAATCATTTCCAAGATCAGAGTAATAGAGATCAGAGAGGAAGAGGAAGAAGATAAGGATCTGGAAGAGGAGGCTTGCGTGGAACATGTTTTCACTATGGAGAAGAAGGTCATAGGGCATTTGAATATCCTCACTGCCAAGGTAGAAGAGATAGAAGAAATGAAGGCTGTGCTAGAGTTGCACATGTAGATGAAGATGCTAGATCATCAAATTCTGAAGATGTTGAAAGAGGAGAAACGCTAATTAATAGAAGAGTCTTGCTGAGTGGTGAAAATGAACCTGAACAAAGGAGGAGCCTGTTTCACACTCGATGCAAGTGTGAGGGTAAATGCTATGATGTGATTATTGATAGTGGAAGCACTGAAAATTTGGTGTTAGAAGAGATGGTGACAAAGTTGAAGCTCAAGAGACAGAAACACCCACATCCATATCGGATTGCCTGGGTGCAGGATGACCACAAGGTCATGGTCAGTGAGCAGTGCCTGGTAAAGTTCAAGATCAATAGGTACCAAGATAAGGTACTATGTGATATCATTTTTTGATGGAAGAAAATTTCTAGATAGTATGAGGCATGAGCATGTGTGTTTTTCTTTAATTCCAAAAGTTCATAAAGAAGAAGTAGAGGATGCACCTGTAGAGGTTGCAGATTTGTTGAATAAGTTTCAGGATATTGTATCTGGTAATGTACCTGATGGATTACCACTGGTAAGAAAGATTAGTCATCAAATGGATTTGATTTCATGAGCCAGTTTGCCAAACAAGGCAGTACATAGAATGACACCAACAGAAAGTGAAGAGTTGAACAAACAAGTACATGAGTTATTGTAGAAGGGGTTGATTCAAGAGAGTCTGAGTCCCTGTGCTGTACCAGTGGTATTAGCACCAAACCTAGATCTGAAGAGTGGATATCACCAGATTCAGATCAGAGAAGGACATGAATGGAAGATTACCTTCAAGATAAAAGATAGACTATATGAGTGGTTAGTCATGCCTTTTGGGCTAACCAATGCACTGAGCACTTTCATGCGGCTCATGAGTGAGGTTCTGAAAGAATTTCTAGGTAAGTTTGTCATTGTTTATCTAGATGATATTTTGATTTTTAGCAAGACATTAAAGGAACATATGATGCATATTCGTATGGTATTTGAGAAATTGAGAGATGAGAAATTGTTGATTAATTTGAAGAAGTGCAATTTTGTCAAGAAAGAGTTAGTGTATTTGGGATTTGTAGTTTCAGCAGAAGGTCTAAAAATGGACCCAGAAAAGGTACAGGTTATCCTTGAATGGCCTACTCCAAGGAGTGCTAATGAGGTAAGATCTTTTCAAGGTTTGGCTAGCTTTTACAGAAAGTTTATCAAAAATTTTAGCAGTATTTGTGGACCCTTGACTAAAACAATGAGAGGGGATAGAAAAAAGTTTAAGTGGACTAATGGAGTAGAAAAGTGTTTTCAATTGTTGAAACAAAAAGTTACAAAACAACCTATTTTAGCACTTCTAGATTTTAATGAAGTGTTTCAAGTAGATTGTGATGCTAGTGGTACTGTAATAGGAGCTGTTATGAGCCAAGAAGGTAAACCTATTGCTTATTTCAGTGAGAAGTTAAATGATGCCAAGAGAAAATACTTTGTCTATAATCAGAAATTTTATACTATAGTTCAGGCATTAAAGAAGTGGAGACATTATCTACTTCCTAATGAGTTTGTTTTGTATACTGATCATCAAGTTTTGCAATATTTGAGTAGTCAAGGAAAGTTGAATCAGAGGCATTTGAAATAGGTTGAGTTTTTGCAGAGTTATACATTTGTTTTCAAACACAAAAGTGGAAAGTCTAACAAGGTTGCAGATGCTCTTAGCTGAAGGAAACTATTGCTAGCAGAGATGCAGATTGAGGTGGTTGGGTTCAATAAACTCAAAAATTTATATCTGGAGGATCCCGATTTGTGTGAAGCTTGAAAAGCTTGTACAGAACCTGTTACTCTAGATAGGATGAAATGGTTGGATTTCAACATCCAAGATGATATGCTATTCAAAAAGAGTTAGTTGTGCATTCAATGAAGTTATATGAGGGAGAATCTCAACAAGGAGAAGCATAGTGGAGGATTAGCGAGACATTGTGGTCATGATAAAACCTTTCCTTTGGTTACTGAAAATTATTATTGGCCACAATTGCAGCAAGATGTGAAGAAGTTTGTACAGAGTTGCATAGTATGTCAGATGGAAAAAGGAGTGAAGTAGAATACAAGGTTGTATCAGCCATTGCCTATACTAGAGAAGCCTTGAGAGGATATCAGTATGGACTTTGTTCTTCGTTTACCGAGGACACAACGGGGACATGATTCAATTTTTGTGGTGGTTGATAGATTTTTTAAGATGACACATTTCATTCCCTGTAAGAAGACTAATGATGTTGTTCATGTAGCTAAATTTTTTTCAGAGAAGTGGTGAGACTACATGGTTTGCCAAAGACCATAGTTTCAGATCGAGATACTAAGTTTGTTGGATATTTTTGGTGGACATTGTGAAAGAAGTTGATGAAAAATTTGAAGTTCAGTTCATCACATCATCCACAGACTGATGGACAGACAGAGGTGGTGAATAGAAGTTTGAAAAATCTGGTGAGATGTTTGGTTAAAGATAAGCCAACAGGATGGGATTTGATTTTACCACAGGCAGAATTTGCATACAATAATTCTTTCAATAGGAGCACTGGTAAATCACCATTCAAGATTGTATATGGAAGTAGTCCAAGAAATGCATCTAAATTGAGAAAGATAGATAAAGGACAAATAATTAGTGCTGAAGCTGAGAATTTTGCAGAACACTTGAAGAACATCCATGAGGAGGTGAGGAAGCATATTACCAAGATGAATGCGCAGTATAAAGCTAAGGCAGATGAGGAAAGGAGGCATAAGAAATTTTAGGTTGGTGATGAAGTCATGGTTCATTTGCGGAAGGAGCAATTTCAAGTTGGTCCATATAACAAGTTGAAAATAAAAAAGTTTGGACCATGTAAGATATTGAAGAAGCATGATTCAAGAAATGCATATGAGGTAAAATTGCCTACTGAGCTGAATATTTCACTAGTGTTTAACATTTTAGATTTGACAGAGTATCATGAAGGAGGTGTTGAAGATGAGGTTGCAGTAGAACAGTGGAGTATTCCAGAAACTAGTTTAGATATCAAAGAGATTGAAGACATAATGGACAGTCATGTTGGTAGAAGCACAAGGAATAAGACATATGAAGAGTATTTGGTCAAATGAAAAGGATGACCTATTGAAGATTCATCATGGCTAACAAAGGAGGATGTTAACCATCTTGGTTTTCCTCTGTACACCTGAGTTGTGATAGGGTCACTTCTCAAATTACCCTGGGTGTCTGATGTAGGAGCATCCTGGGTGTAAGAGAAATCTTGCATCGCCCAGAAATATTTCTATTTTTGTATTCAACAAGGGCTATCTTGTACAGAGTTGCTATTTATGGAAACTTGCTATTTTTAGTAAGCTGGTCTTACTATCTTGGAATGTTCTAATTTTACATATGGAGGTTCATCTTAGTCATATCAGCCTACCAACAAAGTTTCATGGCTAGATTAGGTCTAGTTTTGAAGATATTAAAAAATTTTGGTATTGGCAGCAGGGTACAAAAAATTTGACCTCAGTTTTGAAGTCCTTAGAGGCCCCAAATGAGGTTGAAAATTTGTGTAATGGGTGCTTTGCGCAGGTCAAACTTGTAGAGCACTTCGTGGCATTTTCAGAATGGGGTTATAATAGCCAATTGGGTCAACGAGTGATGACTTATGGTCTTCGAAAGTTGGGTCACCTTAAATGACAGAAAATAATTTTTCTTCAAAATTTTTGTTTGGGTTTCAAAACTCATTTTGAGGCGACTTTGATGTAATAAATTATAAAATAAAATAATTCTAAGTTTGGTCGGCCCTAAGGGCTAAATTTTTAGAACCTTCTCGGTAGGTGAAAATTACCTATATAAAGAAGGCCCGTAGTGTTGTCTAGGGCAGTTCTGGGTAGTAGATCTAGGTATTGATTGAAGGCTTTGTCCTATAGAATATCGTAAGGGAATGCCCATGTGGCTTTGCATATTGTAATTCTAAAATTTTATAATTTCACATTTGTGGAGATAATAAGAAGCCAATTTTCTATTCTTGCATATTATTGTTGTTGTTTCTCTATTTCTGTTAAGTATTTATGGTATTGAGGGGAGAACCCTTCATTAAGAGTGTTTGTGGTATTAAGAGGAGCACCCTTCATCAAATGGTATCAGAGCAGGAGTTCTTGAGTATGTAAATAGATCACTGACTATGAGGTAGTTTGCACTAGGACCGTGGTTACGGTTTCAGTGCGCATCGTGAAAATACCTCTATGAAGAGAACATGGCGGAAGAGCTAGTGCTATGACACCTAAGGTTAGAGAGCTATAAAGACACGTGCAAGCATTGCAAGAAGAGATTCATAGAGGAATAAATCTTAATATCAGAGACAAATGAGAGGATGAAGCTGAAGAAGAATATCAAGAAGGAGAAGCTGAAATTGTCAACCAGCAGGAAGAAAGAAATTTTTAGGCAATTTCCAAGATTGGAAAAAGACCTAAGATTGAGGTTCTTAAATTTTTTAGAAATCTTAACCCAGAGGAATTGATCAACTGGATCAATGAATGTGAAGAATATTTTGAGTATGAAGATGTTGAGGATCCTAATAGGGTCAAATTTGTGAAGGCCAGATTGAAAGGTCATGCGAAGATCTGGTGGCAAAAAATTTAGTTGGAGAAAAATAGAAAAGAAAAAGATAAAGTCACAAGATGGGATCAGATGGTGGATAAATTGAAGTGATAGTTCATTCCTGTTGATTATGAGGTTGACCTACTAAAGAAAATGCAAAGTTTGAAGCAAGCAGAAAGATCTATTCAGGAGTTCTATCGCTTCCTCATCAGAATAGGCCATGCAGAAGCTGATAAGGAGAAAGTTGCCCAATACCTTAATGGGTTAAGGCCAAACATTTAGGAGGAGTTGAACAGTATTGAGGAGGCATACTAGTTTACTTTAAAAGTAGAGGAAAAGCTGAACAAGAAGTTTGAGAGCAGACAAAATGGAAGAGGTCGTGGTGGAAGATCTAGCGGATGGTCATATGGTGGCCAAAATGAAGATCCAAAAAAGAAGGATGAGGCCAGTTGCAGTCAAAATCAGAGAGAAAATAATTTTAATTGTTTCCAACATCAGAGTAATAGAGATCAGATAAGAAGAGGAAGAGGACAAGGATCTAGAAGAAGAAGCTTCCATGGAACATGTTTTCACTGTGGAGAAGGTCATAGGGTATTTGAATGTCCTCAGCGCCAAGGCAGAAAAAATAGGAAAAATGAAGGCTAGGCCAGAGTTGCACATGTAGATGAAGATGCTAGATCATCAAATTCTAAACATGCTAAAAGAGGAGAAACACTAATTAATAGAAGAGTCTTGCTGAGTGGTGAGAACGAACCTGAACAAAGGAGGAGCCTATTTCACACTCGATGCAAGTGTGAGGGTAAATGCTATGATGTGATTATCGATAGTGGAAGCACTGACAATTTGGTGTCAAAAGAGATGGTGACAAAGTTGAAGCTCAAGAGATAGAAACACCCACATCCATATCGGATTGCCTGGGTATACGATGACCACAAGGTCATGGTCAGTGAACAGTGCCTGGTAAAGTTCAAGATTGGTGGGTACCAAGATGAGGTACTATGTGATATCATCTCTATGGATGCATGTCATATGTTATTGGGTAGACTGTAGTAGTTTGACAGATGTGCTGTACACGATGGTCGTGTGAATACCTATTCCCTGACAAAGGATGGAGTGTGACATAATCTAAATCCATTGAAAGAGATCGAAGAAAAGGTATGTGGTAATGCAAGAATAACATTTGTTGATGGAAGAAAATTCTTAGATGGTATGAGGCATGAGCATGTGTGTTTTGCTTTAATTCCAAAAGTTGGTAAATAAGAAGTAGAGGATGTACTTGTAGAGGTTGCAGATTTGTTGAATGAGTTTCAAGATATTGTATCTGATAATGTACATGATGGATTACCACCCGTAAGGAAGATCAGTCATCAGATGGATTTGATTTTAGGAGCTAGTTTGCAAACAAGGTAGCACATAGAATGACACCAGTAGAAAGTGAAAAGTTGAATAGACAAGTACATGAGTTATTACAAAAGGGGTTGATTCGAGAGAGTCTGAGTCTCTATGCTGTACCAGTGGTATTAGCACCAAAGATAGATCTGAAGAGTGGATATCACCAAATTCAGATCAGAGAAGGAGATGAATGGAAGACTACCGTGAAGACAAAGGAAGGACTATATGAGTGGTTAGTCATGCCATTTGGGCTAACCAATGCATCGAGCACTTTCATGCGGCTCATGAACGAGGTTCTAAAAGAATTTATGGGTAAGTTTATCATTGTTTACCTAGATGATATTTTGATTTTTATCAAGACATTAGAGGAACATATGATGCATATTCATATGGTGTTTGAAAAATTGAGAGATGAGAAATTGTTGATTAATTTGAAGAAGTGCAGTTTTGTGAAGAAAGAGTTAGTGTATTTGAGATTTGTAGTTTCAGCAGAAGGTCTAAAAATGGACCCAGAGAAGGTATAGGCTATCCTTGAATAGCCTACTCCAATGAGTGCTACTGAGGTAAGATTTTTTCATGATTTGGCTAGCTTTTACAGAAAGTTTATTAGAAATTTTAGCAGTATTTGTGGACCCTTGATTGAAACAATGAGAGGGGATAGAAAAGAGTTTAAGTGGACTAATGGGGTAGAAAAGAGTTTTCAATTATTAAAAAAAATAATTTATAGAACAACCTATTTTAGCACTTCCAAATTTTAATAAGGTGTTTCAAGTAGATTGTGATGCTAGTGGTACTGTAATAGGAGTTGTTATGAGCAAATAAGCTTAACCTGTTGCTTATTTTAGTGAGAAGTTAAATGATGCCAAGAGAAAATATTCTATCTGTGATTAGAAATTTTATGCTATAGTTCAGGCATTAATGAAGTGGAGACATTATCTGCCTCCTAAGAAGTTTGTTTTATATACTGATCATTAAGCTTTATAATATTTGAATAGTCAAGAAAAGTTGAATCAGAGGCATTTAAAATGGGTTGAGTTTTTGTAAAGTTATACATTTGTTTTGAAATAGAAAAGTGGAAAGTCAAATAGGTTTGCAGATGCACTTTGCAGAAGGCAACTATTGTTGACAGAGATGCATATTGAGGTGGTTGGGTTCAAGGAACTTAGGAATTTATATCCAGATGATCCTGATTTTGGTGAAACTTTGAAAGCTTGTACAGAACCTGTTACTCTAGACATGATGAAATGGTTGGATTTCATCATCTAGGATGATATGATATTCAGAGGGAGTCAGTTGTGCATTCTACGAAGTTCTATGAAGGAGAATCTCATCAAGGAGAAGCATAGTAGAGGATTGGCAGGATATTTTGGTCATGATAAAACCCTTGCTTTGGTTAGTGAAAATTATTATTTGCCACAATTGCAGCAAGATGTGAAGAAGTTTGTAAAGAGTTGCAGAGTATATCAGATGGCGAAAGGAGTGAAGTAAAATACAGGGTTGTATCAGCCATTGCCTATACCAGAGAAGCCTTGGGAGGATATCAGTATGGACTTTGTTCTGGGTTTATCGAGGACACAGCGGGGACATGATTTAGTTTTTGTGATGGTTGATAGCTTTTAAAAGATGACACATTTCATTCCCTACAAGAAAACCAATGATGATGTTCATATAACAGAATTGTTTTTCAAAGAAGTGGTGAGACTACATGATTTTCCAAAGACCATAGTTTCAGATCGAGATACTAAGTTTGTTAGATATTTTTAGCAGATATTGTGGAAGAAGTTGAAGATAGATTTGAAGTTCAGTTCATCATATCATCCACAAACTAATGGATA
>BSBK01010637.1:0-100000 GCA_027943335.1 Chamaecyparis obtusa | reverse complement strand
ATCTGGTTTGAATGAACAATATTGAAGAGGTATACCAATTTTTCCTAAAAGTAGAGGAAAAACTGAACAAAAAGTTTGAAAGTAGACAAAATGGAAGAGGTTGCGGTGGACGATCTGGTGGATGGCCATATGGAGGCTGAAATGAAGATCCAAAAAAGAAGAATGAGGCCAGTTGCAGTCAAAATTAGAAAGGAAAGAACTTCAATTATTTCTAAGATCAGAATAATGGAGATCAAAGAGGAAAAGGAAGAGATCAAGGTTCTGGAAAAGGAGGCTTTCGTGGAACATGTTTTCACTATGGAGAAGAAGGTCATAGGGCATTTGAATGTCCTCAATGCTAAGGAAGGACAAATAGGAGGAATGAAGGCTAGGCCAAAGTGGCACATGTAGATGAAGATGCTAGATCCTAAAATTCTAAAGATGTTGAAAGAGGAGAAACATTGATTAACAGAAGAGTCCTGCTAATTGGTGAGAATGAACCTAAACAAAGGAGGAGCTTGTTTCACACTAGATGCAAGTGTGAGGGTAAATGTTGTGATGTGATTATTGATAGTGGAAGCACTGATAATTTGGTGTCAAAAGAGATAGTGACAAAGTTGAAGCTCAAGAGAAAGAAACACCCATATCCATATTGGATTGTCTAGGTGCAGGATGAGCACAAGGTCATGGTCAGTGAGCAGTGCCTAGTAAAATTTAAATTGGTAGGTACCATGATGAGGTACTATGTGATATCATACCTATGGATGTATGTCACATGTTGTTGGGTAGGTCATTGTAGTTTGATAGATGTTCCATACACAATGTTCATGCGAATACCTATTCCCTGACAAAAGATGGAGTGTGACATAAGCTAAAGCGATTGAAGGAGACCGAATAAAAGGTATGTGGTAATGCAAGAACAATTTTTGTTGATGGAAGATAATTTTTAGATGGTATGAGGTATGAGCATGTGTGTTTTTTTTTAATTCCAAAAGCTAGTAAAGAGGAAGTAGATGATATACATGTAGAGGTTGCAGATTTGTTGAATGAGTTTCAGGATATTGTATTTGATAATGTACTAGATGGATTACCCTTGGTAAGGAAGATTAGTCATCAGATAGATTTGATTCCAGGAGCCAGTTTTCCAAACAAGGAAACACATAGAATGACACTAGCAGAAAGTGAAGAGTTTAATAGACAAGTACATGAGTTATTGCAGAAAGGGTTGATTCGAGAGAGTCTGAGTCCCTGTACTATACCAGCGATATTAGCACCAAAGAAGAATGGAGAATGGAGGATGTGTAGAAATTTTAGAGCAATAAACAAGATCACAATCAAGTATCAGTTTCCATTGCCATGAATAGATGATATTATGGACTGTTTGAGTGGCGTTGTGTATTTTTCAAAGATAGATCTGAAGAGTGGATATCATTAGATTTGAATCAGAGAAGGATATGAATGGAAGACTACCTTCAAGATAAAGGAAGGATTGTATGAGTGGTTAGTTATGCCTTTTGGGCTAACCAATGCACCGAGCACTTTCATGCGGCTCATGAATGAGGTTCTAAAAGAATTTCTAAGAAAGTTTGTCATTGTTTACCTAGATGATATTTTGATCTTTAGCAAGACATCGGAGGAACATATGATGCATATTCGTATGGTGTTTGAAAAGCTGGGAGATGAGAAATTGTTGATTAATTTAAAGAAGTGCATTTATGTGAAGAAGGAATTAGTGTATTTGGGATTTGTAGTTTCAGTAGAAGGTCTGAAAATGGACCCAAAGAAAGTACAAGCTATGCTTGAATGGCCTACTCCAAGAAGTGCTATAGAGGTAAGATCTTTTCATGGTTTGGCTAGTTTTTATAGAAAGTTTATTAGAAATTTTAGCAGTATATGTGGACCCTTGACTGAAACAATGAGATGGGAATGAAAAGAGTTCAAGTGGACTAATGGGGTAGATAAGAGTTTTAAATTGTTGAAATAGAAAGTTATAGAACAACCTATTTTAGTATTTTCAGATTTTAATAAGGTGTTTCAAGTAGATTGTGATGTTAGTGCTACTGCAATAGGAGTTGTTATGAGCCAAGAGGGCAAACCTATTGCTTATTTCAGTGAGAAGTTAAATGATGCCAAGAGAAAATATTTTGTTTATGATCAATAATTTTATGCTATAGTTTAGGCATTGAAGAAGTGGAGACACTATCTTCTTCTTAAGGAGTTTGTTTTATATACTGATCATCAAGCTTTGCAATATTTAAATAGTCAAGGAAAGTTGAATCAAAGATATTTGAAATGGGTTGATTTTTTGCAGAGTTATACATTTGTTTTGAAACATAGAAGTGGAAAGTCTAACAGGGTTGTAAACACACTTAGCAGAAGGCAACTATTGCTGATAGAGATGCAAATTGAGGTGGTTGGGTTCAAGGAACTCAAGAATTTGTATTGAGAGGATCCTAATTTTGGTGAAGCTTGGAAAGCTTGTATAGAACTTATTACTCTAGACAAGATGAAGTGGTTGGATTTCATCATTCAAGATGATATGCTATTCAGAGAGAGTCAGTTGTGTATTCAAGGAAGTTCTATGAGGGAGAATCTCATCAAGGAGAAGCATAGCAGAGGATTGGATGGACATTTTGGTCATGATAAAACCCTTGATTTGTTTATTGAGAATTATTATTGTCCATAGTTGCAACAAGATATCAAGAAGTTTGTATTGAGCTACAAAGTATGTCAGATACCGAAAGGAGTGAAGCAGAATACTAGGTTGTGTCAACCATTACTTATACCAAAGAAGCCTTGGGAGGATATTAGTATGGATTTTGTTCTTGGTTTACTAAGGACATAGAGGGGACATGATTCAATTTTCATGGTAGGTGATAGATTTTCAAAGATGACACATTTTATTCCTTGCAAAAAGACTAATGATGTTGTTCAAGTAGTAGAATTGTTTTTCATAGAAGTAGTGAGACTACATGGTTTTCCAAAGAGTATAGTTTCAGATAGGGACACTAAGTTTGTTGAATATTTCTGGCGTACATTGTGGAAGAAGTTGAAAATAGATTTGAAGTTCATTTCATCACATCATTCACAAACTGATGGACAAATAGAGATGGTGAATAGGAGTTTGGGAAATTTGCTGAGATGTTTGGTTGGAGATAAGCCAACAGGATGGAATTTAGTTTTACCACAGGTAGAATTTGCATACAATAATTCTATCAACAAGAGCACTGGTAAATCACCATTCTAGATTGTATATGGGAGTAGTCCCAGAAATGCATTTGAGTTGAGAAAGATAGATAAAGGAGAAATAAGTAGTGCTAAAGCTGAGGATTTTGTAGAACATTCAAAGAACATCCATGAGGAGGTGAGGAAGCATATTACCAAGATGAATACATGGTATAAGGTTAAGGAAGATGAGAAAAGGAGGCATTAGGAGTTTTAGGTTAGAGATGAAGTCATGGTTCATTTGTGGAATGAGCAATTTTCAATTGGTACATACAAGATACTGAAGTAGCATGATTCAGGAAATGCATATGAGGTTGAGTTTTCTACTAAGCTAAATATTTCACAAGTATTTAATGTTTCAGATCTGATAGACTATCATGAAGGAGGTGTTGAAGATGAGGTTACAATAACATAGTGGAGTATTCTAGCAACCAGTTTAGATATCAAGAAGATTGAAGACATACTGGACAGTCATGTTGGCAGAAGCACAAGGAATAAGACATATGAAGAATGTTTGGTCAAGTGGAAAGGATGACCTATTGAAGACTCATCATGGATGACAAGGGAGGAGGTTAACCATCTTAGTTTTCTTCTTCACACCTGAGTCATGATAGGGTCACTTCTCAAATTACCCCGGGTGTCTGGTGCAGGAGCATCCTAGGTGTAAGAGCAATCTTTCATCACCCAAAAATATTTATGATTTTCTTTTTAATAAGGGCTATCTTGTGCAGAGCTACTATTTATGGAAACTTTCTATTTTTAGTAAGTTGGTCTTATGATCTCGGAATGTTTTGATTTCATAGTTGGAGGTTCATCTTAGTCATTTCAGCCTACCAGTTGAGTTTCATTGACACATCATCAGTATTGGTGAAGTTATTGAGGTTTTTGGGTACAAAATCTTTTAGGTCAATTTTGAAGGCCTTAGAGGGTCCAGATCGCAATCGACCCCTAGCTAACTAGTGCTAGCGCATGTCAGGTGATGTAGATTTTTCATTGGCATTTCTGAAAAGTGGTTATAATAGAAAAACAAAGCTATGGTTAAAAAGTTATGGCCTCTAAAAGTTGGGCTACCTAAAAGCATATTTTGTATTTCTTTTGAGCCGACACTATTGTAAAAATTGTAAAAATAAAATAATTCTATGTATAGTCAGCCTAAAAGGCTAAATTTTTGGAACCTTCTCAGGCGGTGGAAATTGCCTATATAAGGAAGGCCCGTAGTGTTGTCTTAGGCAGTTCAGGGTAGTTCGAGATAGTTCTAGGTAGTAGATCTGGGTATTGATTCGAGGTTTTGTCCTATAGAATATTGTAAGGGAATGCCCATGTGGCTTTGGATATTGTAATTCTGAAAGTTTGTAATTCCACATTTGTGGAGATAATAAGAAGCCCATTTTTTGTTCTTACATATTGTTGTTGTTTCTCTATTTCTGTTATGTGTTTGTGGTATTAAGGGGAGCACCCTTCATCAAATTTTGACAAAGATTATAATTATGATAATTTATATAAGATAGATAAAACCCTATTTTGAAATGCTTATCTAAGTGTAGATATTCGATGGTGGAAATCTACATATGTATTAAGGATAAAACTTAAAAATAATTATTGACAATATGTTGTAGCTTGGGTAAAATCAAGTTTTTTGAAGAACCATACTAGCATATATCATTTAGAAGCATCTATGGTGGTGACTATTATTCAGGTCAATCTTTGTTCTTATCTATAGGGTCATTAACATTGTTAAGGAGACTCATATCAAGGATGGTTAATCTTGGGTGTTGACTAATATTTATGTGCCTAACACCAGATCTAGGAGAGATTCATTTTGGGATCTTTTATCCCATATGAGAAGAAATTTTGATTCAAAAGGTTAAATTTTTATGGGAGATTTTAATACTCCTCTTAGAGAAAATGAAAAAATAGGGGGGGGAGTCAATCCAACATTGATAGAAGAATGCATCTAACATAATTCATTGATGACCAAGTCCTCCATGATGTGGATTTATAGAGAATTAATTTCACATGGAAAAATAGAAGAAATGGTAAGGATCTTATCTAGGTTAGGTTAGATAGAGCTTTGATTGTGATAGGGAGAGGGGATCAACTAATCACTAGTTCATGCTACTAGTCTTCCACTAAGACCTAGGGTGTCTTCCAAGATCACTGTATGGACGTATAGGATCATCTCTCTACTTGTGATCCCTTAATCCAAGCCCCACTTCTCGATCTTTTGCAAATTCTCATCTTCTCCATCTTCTAGATCCTCATTCTTGATGAGGAACTCTCTAGTCTCCTTAGGTTTCCCTAAGGTCTAACTTCTCAAATCTCTCCAAGCTTCTTGTAGGGTTATGGAGATGTTGCAAAACCTTCCAATACACTCTTTCCAATTCCTAAGACAACCCCATTCACTGATCTTCCTTACCAATTTCAAAATTTAGCACCAAAATAAGGCTACCAGGAAAGTGACCCAATTAGCCCTCCTAATCTAAGAAATCAAGGAATAAATCCAAAACCTTCCACTAACCACCTCTAAATTTTTGCATATATTCCTAATCATTTATGTAGGTCTCAAATATTTTCAAGGTCTCAGACCTCCAAATGGTTGTACAGTACCTTAATTCAATTTGAGGGTTTTCAAGGGTTTCTAGGCCTTTCTAAGGAATTTATGTCTTTCAACTAGGTTTGATGCCTTCTAGGATTGGTGTAAGATTATCCTTCTCACCAAGGAACCTTAACACATTTCTCTATCAACTCCATGTCTTCATTTAGCCATATCTTCACAACCCTATAATCTTGAATCTCTGCAACTTCACTCTTCCCTAACCGGGTAACCACTAGCTCACCTAGGGAGAGAGGTTAAAAATGACTCATAGATTTTGAGGGAACTTCCTCCTACATGAGACAAGTACATAATGTACACTCAATATCCCTAATAGGCCATACTATTTCTAGGATGGTATAGTGAGTTACATGCTCTAAAATACCAACTGCCTGATTCAGGATAGTGAACTGGCAAAACAAAAGTATTTACAAAACCTTGAAATGAAAAACAAACACACCTAAACTAATAAATTAAAATCATTCTACAAAGGCCAATATAAAATTCCAAATGATAACAGTAAATAGATTAGCACAAATATTCTTCTATTATCTCTTTTTCAAGCTTCTACACACACAGTTTAGCTTCTTTAGCACATTGTCCCTACAAAATCACAATCTTATGGAAATATTAGGGTTTCTCAGGCTTATATTTGGTCTCTAAGGTCTTAGGATTCTTGATTAGTTTTGGTATTAGGACCAAAGGTCAAATCCACCATTATAGGAGGTGGTTACAAGATGTTGTCGAGCAACATTGTAACATTGTAAAGTTGCAAAGTGTAACTTTTACATCTTTTTACATCTTTTGACAAATGAGCTATCTTTTAGCTTCCCATGGCTAATGACTTATCCTAGTTGATTCCTAAGTGTTGAGTGCTTGACTCTGACCCATAATGACTCCAAAAAGCCCTGAATTAACCTCTGATGATTCAGCATGACATCATCTTACAATGAAAGCAACTAGTCTTAAGACCTATCCAAAGAACTTATAAGACCTCCAACCCTCTAACCAGTATTGCTACCCACAAATGGTCCTTAGAACCTTATTTCATTTACAAAGATCACTAAGAGCATGCCACAAAAGAACTATAAATGGTGAGGGCCCTGTGCTATTTGAGTGCCCATGCACCATACTACCCACCTGAAAAACTTTTTCCCCTCTCGAGATAATAGTTGGAGATCTAATCCCTTGAGCTTCAACTAGTTCTTAGGGATCAACATGGCCTTTTATTTAGGTTTGTCTTTCAACTTTATTAGGTGCTGTTTATAAGTACCCTGCCTAGTCTTTGCTTGAATCTGAGAGTCTAGTATCCTCTCTACTTGCAATTTGGTTTTAGGAGGTAGAGCTACTAGTTGTGCTTCTTCCTTATCTTCCTCCACATTCTGATCCATTTCAATAAGGGGGCCTCTATATTTCACATGGTCTACAACATTGAAAATGCAAGAAATGCCTAGATCATCAGGAAGCTCAACTTTGCAAGCATTTTTCCCATACTTGGTCAGTATAGGGCATGGACCAATCCTCCTCATTTGAATCTTTGTGGGAACTCATTTTTCCATTCTTGATTTTTTTAGGTGGACCATGACCAAGTCCCCTACACCACACTATACTTCTCTCTTCTTGAGATCATCTTTGTCCTTCAACTTCTTGGTGTTTTTAGTGAGGACCTCTTTTATTTGGTGGGAAATCATTTTTCCATTCTTGATTTATTTAGGTGGACCATGACGAAGTCCCCTACACCAAACTATACTTCTCTCTTCTTGAGATCAACTTTTTCCTTCAACTTCTTGGGGTTTTCAATGAGGACCCATTTTACTTGGTCATGTACCTCTTTGTCCTTCCAACTTTGTGGGAACTCATTTTTCCATTCTTGATTTATTTAGGTGGACCATGACCAAGTACCCTACACCAAATTTTACTTCTCTCTTCTTGAGATCAACTTTGTCCTTCAACTTCTTGGTGTTTTTAGTGAGGACCTGTTTTAGTTGGTCATGTACCTCTTTCATAGACTGACTGAAATCTTCAACATAACCATAGTTAGGAACTTGATTGTCCAAAGTTCTTAGTTCACATACACCCCTAGGATGTATCCCATGTACAATTTCAAAGGGACTTTTACCATTACTTCTGTTAATGCTATCATTATATGCAAATTCTTCTTGGTGAATGACTAAATCCCAAGTTAAACCATATTCCTTGGTTAAACACCTCAACAAATTACCAAGTGTTCTATTGACCACCTCAATTTGGCCATCCGTCTTAGGGTGGTAAGATGAACTAAATGCTAGATTGGTACCTAGCCTTTTCCATAAGGACCTCCAAAAGTGTCCCATAAATTTTCTATCCCTATTAGAAACAATGCTACTTGGCAAGCCATGAATTCTCACAACCTCTTTGAAAAAAAAAAGCAATGTGACTTGCATCATGAGTGACCTTGCATTGGATAAAATGACTCATTTTATTGAATCTATCTACTACCACATAGATGCTATCAAATCCACTTTTTTTCCTAGGAAAACCAACCATAAAATCCATACTTACACACTCCCATGGCCTACTTGGTATTGGAAGAGGCTAATAAAGCCCTACATTTGTAGAGGTTCCCTTTGTTGTTTGATATATGATGCATTTCTCTACATAAGTTCTGACATCTCTCTACATTTTAGGCCAATAGTAGAACCTTTGGACCAATTATAAGGTCTTGTTCAAGCCAAAATGGCCACTCAAACTCCCATTATGTTTTTCTTGGATGAGGTTCTCCCTCATGGACCCTCTAGGAACACACAACTGTCCTCCTTTAAAGAGAAATCCATTCTACAATGTAATGTATCATCTTAAAATGGAAGCACTTCCATGTTAAGAGTGTTTAGCTCTTTGATTCAGTGGTTTGGGGTCATGTTGAATGCCTTGAACTTATCTTTTCTTAGATCTATCTTTTTCCCCATTTTCCACTTCTTTTCTTCACTTAATTCCTTCATTCTAGGTGAAATTATGGTTAGGATCCTGAGGATTCTCCTTAATTTCCCTCTTATATGGCTCTATTTTCTAGGTAGGAATCAAAAATAGGTCCTCCTTTCCTTCATCATGTTCATCATAGGATTTTTTGCCTCTCCCAAGCACTCTACCTCATTCTGACATCATTTCTAGGTCTCTGGGCACTCTCGGGACCTCTTGTTTCTAATTTTGGCATCTCTAGATTGAGACCCTAAGATGTGTAACCTCAAGGTCAATGAAAACCTAAAGGGGTCAATGAAGACCTTGAGGGTCAAGGATGACCATGTCCCTAACCTAGGTTAGGGTCAACCTCATCCTTGACCCCGAGTTCAAGTTTCAAGGTCCCATGATCTTTGGATGTCAGGTTTCGAAAAGAATTGTTTTCTCGCTTCCAGGTCGGCTGTTTTGGTTTCTGAAATAGTAAACTCTTAAATTATATTTAATTTAGGTCCATTCCTAGAGGGTTTAGGCCTAATTTTAATTTAATCCCCCAAGGTGGCCCCTCTAGAGGATTATGCCCTAGATCGCTATAAAAGGAAGCCTTCCTCTCTCATTTTCTCCATCAAGTTTTCATATCTCATTCCTTCAAGCATCAAACACTCTCAAGGAGACATTGGTGATCAATTTTTGGCAATCAAGTTCTCCCTCAAGAAAGATTAAGCATTCCATTCAAGAAATCATATATTCAAGTCCTCTTCTCCAGTTAAGTTCTCCATTGAAGATCAAGGATTCAAGCATTCATGCCTTTGAAGGGATTTGTCTCAAGCATGCAAGATTCATCATTAAAACCATAGAGCTAGCCATCATGATGGTGTGATCTTCCTTCAAGATCATTTTTTTCATCTTCAAGATCCATTCATTCTTCCCTCAAGGTGGATTCCAAGCATACAATCATGGAGGTTTGATTTACATTTGTTGATGTTATGTTCAAGCTTTCATATTAACATACTTGATTACATTTCAAGTAAAATTTGCATATCTATTGAATATCATAGCTTTGTTGTTAGATCTAGTTCTACTACTTGCTAGCATTCTCCATTTCAATTTCAATATTAAGGTTGATTCCAAACTAGGGTTTGACCAAGGAAAACCCCCCAAACAAACAACAAAAACCCTCTTTTTCTTGCAGGTACAGGTGCAGAACTACAGATCTAAGCTTGGATTTGGATACCCTTTTCAGTGAACTTCTGAGATCTATGAGAAAAATCAAAGTCAACCTTCAGAATAAAAATGTATCCTTTGACCTTTTATGAGTGTCAAAGACTACCTACTATCAGAAAGATAAAAGATTTATGGGTTTTCTTCATCTTGGCATTTCCAGTCTAGGATAGGTTGCAAAATTGCCCAAAACTATACGTATAGGCACAAGAAATTATGTATTTCCAAATTAATTTCATCATTATATATGTATCTTATTTTATTTGATTTACAATCTATCCCTCATAATTCAAATTTATGTGTAAAATATTGGCTTTGGGGTCTCTTTTATGTGCAAACCATTGTTCTAGGACCCCATCCATAATTTATACTTTACATTTTGGTGAACCCAACAAGCTTACCCCCTATCTTTTGTGTAATTAGATGCCCTATTATGTTTGATTTACTTTTAATTCTTATAAGTTTCATTTGAATGCATTGGGATATATCTAGATCTATTTTCTATGCATTTCTTTATTTGTTATCATGTTGCACAAGTTGTTTCAAATATTTTCCAAATATTCTGCTATAACTTTTGGGATTACACAACATCCTCCTCTTACTTTACCATTGCATGATGTTACACCTAGAAAGACTTTATCTAGTATGTGTGATGTTGCTTTGTCCTCTTTTGAATTTCCTTGTAAGGATATATTAGAGAAAGAAGATGACTTTAATCTATCTCTCCATCATATTTCTCTTTATGGAGATGAGTTAGGGATGGATGTTAATTCTTCTCCTAATAGATGTCTTTTCTATGAACCTACTTTAGAATATAATTTACCTTCTTTCCCCTCTAGGGATCCTACAATGTGATTTATTTATAGGAATGATAATCCTCCTATTTGGGATGAACCTTTGGATTTGGATGTTGATTACTCTCTTCCTCATGAAACCATTGTGGATGATCCCTTGGATAATGACATTGATTTATCCCCTCCTCGCAAAGAAACTTTGATAAAAGAGGGTGATTTATTAATGGATGTAATATTCATACATGATGATAACTCCTTTTCTAAAACACATGTAGACATTTTAGCGAAAGAAGATGATATTATAGATGTTTTACCTCCATTTGAGATTCCTTCTAGTGATGAGGCATTACTGGAGAATGATATGAATTCACTTAATGCTCTCCCTTTTAGTGATGATCCTATGTAGTATCAAGATCTTACCTCATCTCCTCCTAGGATTTCCTCTTTTCTTCCTTCTTATGAATCTATTTATAGTGTTGAGACAACTAAAATGGTTTATCCTAAACCCTTGTTGACTATAAAAGTTTGTTCTCACATTACTATCAAAGGTAAACCTATGGAGTCTTTACAGTCTTTGAATGATCAAGATTTGATAGCTCACACATATCATACAAAGAATAACCCTCAACCTAATCCGGTGGTTTCTACTTCTTTTCCACCTTCTCAACCTATTCTTCCTCCTCCATCCCGTCTTCCTAGTAAGGAGTATGATTTGATAAAGCAACTACAAAATACTCCTGTCAAGATTTCTTTATGGGAGCTTCTTCAAACTTCACCTACCTACTATGAAGCCTTGCAAAAAGCTCTAGCAACTCTTCCCACTCCACCTCCTAATCAAGAGAACATCAATAATTTCTTACAATGCATGCACGCTACCCCAGGTGACTCCTAACATTATATTTACTCAAAAGAATTTACCTTCTAAAGAAGTTCAGAATCAATATGATACTCTTATGGTTTCTCTTTCTATCAATAAAAGTATTATTCATAGGACCTTGACTTATAATGGATCTAGGCTTAATGTTTGTAGCATGGAAATGCTCAAAGTGATTAATGCCAATCTTTCAACTATTCAACCTGACAATGTTCCTATACGTGGCTTTGATAACATTGCTAGCAACACTTTAGGAATAATTACCTTACCTATCAAAGTAGGTTTGGTAATCCTAAATACACCTATTCATGTTATGCCTAGACCTCCCAATTATAACCTTCTTTTGGGTAGACCTTGGTTGCATGAGATGCATGTCATTCCTTCCACCCTTCACCGTAAAGTCAAGGTTATACATAACAACAAGATGTATTCACTTTATGTAGATGATGCACCTAATCCTTGTCTGAATATTCAAACCCACCCTACTCCTACTCTTAATAATAATCCTTCTTCCTCTAATGCTCTTCCTAATGATGATTGGGGATCCTTCGATTTTACTCCTACCTTTATTGGAGAGTATAAGGTTAATGATCTTTATTTTATGAAGCAACAAAGAGAATTTGAACAATGAGTTTTTACTTCTAAAGCCATTGATAATAATTTTGTCATTGTTTCTACCCATAATTAATTTGTCAAACCTACTAATGATGATATAGTGACTACTGAAGTTCCATTGAAACCTTCTAATATGTCTTCTTGTTATGGTCTTGGTTATCATTTCCTAATTAAACAAAGATTTAATGGTCAAGAATGCAACAAGCATTAATAGGGAATTCAAATTCCCTTACACACTAGGGGGCATGAGCATTCTTATGGATTGGGATTTAATCCTCAACAAAAAATCAATGTTAACAACATCTCAAATAAAAATTCAAAACATGATGAGCCTATGAAGGAATTTAACCAAGAAGTTCTTTTTCCTAAACTCCTTCATTCTAAGATGATTACTAAACCTAAACATAAAAAGAAACATAGTCCACACATGAAGACTCTTCCTTTTTGTTTATATCATAGATTTCATGATCACTCTACTAATGAATGTCAAGCTTTACATTATAAGATTAGGAAGCTCATTGATAGTAATGTTATTCATATATCATGTGGAAATGAGTTGTATTATAGGTCCCTTTCCATCCTTGTTCCTATGCTTGGGGGAAAAGGATGTCATCTCCTTCATTTCTATCTTTCTAAGATTCACCTCTTTCCTTGGTTAAGCAGTATTTATATCACAACCTCTTTTGTTGTTTGACATTGGGTTTCCATGGTGGATAAATCTCTCACCTTGGAAGTTGAATAGTGTGCTATCCATCACAAGGGTTACTTTTTCACTTCTTGCATGATATATCTTTGCATTCATCCCTTCCATGGCCTCATAGGAGTTGTGACCTTCTTGGCTTGCACTAGGTGTTGTATGTGGATATTGTCTTAATGTTGAAGAAGGTTGTATCCTTGTTATTTTCTTTCCTTAACATGTCAAAATAGTATGTTTTTTCCATCTTAAGGAGGGGGGAATATATATGGCCTCCCTCACTCTATATTATGTATTTTTGTTGTAACCTTTTTTTTGCAGCATGCTAAATCTCAGAAGGTAATGCACATAAGTTGCTAAATCTTAAAGAGAAACACATTTTTCAATTTTTAATATGCTAAATCTTGGAAGGGAATGCACATAAGTTTCTAAATCCTAAAGGGACATGCATTTCCAATATGCTAAATCTTCTAAATGTAACACACATAAGTTGCTAAATCTTGAGGAGACACACATTTCATATTCATAGTGATACAAGAAGGTGGATCTATGATGTAGGAGTATCTTGGGTCCTTGGCAATCCTATGTCACCAAAAAGAATTTGGAGTTTTTTTTGTGTTGCTCAATTTCTTCTTTGACCAAGTTGGTCTATAGTTGGTTGGTTCCTTTTCTTATTGTGTGTGGTTGGTTCTCTCTTGGGCGGTCAGTTATTTCACTGGCGCTCGGAAGTGTCTGTCTGCTGCTCGGTCATCTTGCTTACCGATGGGTCTAGTTTTATTTCTGGTTGTAGCTGACTTGTGCATTTATATTGGACCATGGAATTAATATTGGTATCCATAATTGGGAAGTGTCTAGTCCTATATTTGACTGTTACTTTCACTGATTGTGGATTTGAAGGTTGACACAGCTCGGTAGCTTCTTATATAAATGTAGATGTTTGGTTGTAGTTTAGGGAGTCAATTTTTGGGATGGAGGATAATAGACATTAGATTGGAGATTTTTAATAGATCCTCACATGTTTGAGGACTTCTATAATTCATTATAATATCTGGCTACAATCAGGAAGGCCTTACAGTCTAGTATTTATGATTCCTATCGATTATAATATATGAAAGATCTGGCATTCTCTCTCTCACTATTGTTATTTGTTACTTCTGCATGTGTGTTGTAGGCTTGGATCATTAGGGTGGGTCATGCTTTGGCCCCTCTTACTCCCTATCTTGCATTAGGTGGTATTAGAGTGAGGTGAGATCTTTATCTAGTTCTACAGATCTAGGTTTGTAGGTTCCTCTTGAAGCCCTAGTTGATTGTTGTGGGGTAGGAGATTGTGATCTGACCTACAATTACAGAGGATTGTCAAGATGGTTCATGGGAGGTGAGATGTAGATCTAGGATTGGCTGATATGCTAAGGCAGATTACTGCTAGGTTAGAAGCAGTGGAGACAACCCAAAGAAGAGGCAGAGATCTTGAAGATGTTAGTGATGATGAAATTGAAGAAGAACAGGCAAATGTAGAACCTACACCTATTATGGATCAAGGTGAAGAAAGATTTTTTAAGGCTTTAACTAGTCTGAAGTCAACACCACATTTCAATCCTCCTCAGTATGGTGGAAAGCTAGATTCTAATGAATTGGTGGACCGGATCACCGAGATGGAAAAGTATTTTGAATATGAAAACATTCATGAGGATAAGAAGGTGAAGATTGCAAGAAAATAGTTTAAAAGTCATGCATCCTTATGGTGGGAACATCTGTAATTGGATCAGAAAAGGAAAGGAAAATACAAAATTAGGATATGGAGAAAAATGATCAATAAGTTGAAAGGAAAGTTCTTACCCTGTGATTATTAGATTAACCTAGTTTGGAGAATTCAAAGTTTAAGATAGAAAGATAGCTTGGTAAAGGATTATACTGAGGAAATCTAGAGATTGGATATCAGATCTAGACATAAAGAAGATGATGTGGAAATAATTGATAGATACCTGAATGGTTTGAGAGTTTCCATCCAAGAGGAAATTAGTATGGTCAAGTTGGAGAACATTGAAGATGCTTATCAATTTTCTTTGAAGGCCGAGGAGAAATTGAATAAGAAACATGAGAAAAGATAGAGAGGTCATGGTGGTAGATTCCCTAGAGGAAGAGGTAGATCTAATGGTGAAAATGGTAGATCTAAACTAGAAAAGACAAAGTTGGACAAAGGAAAGACCAAGTGGAAAGGTGAAATTTCTAGAGGTAGAGGCAGTAACTACCAAGGTGGTTATGGGAGAGGAAGTTTCTAAGGAACTTCTTATAATTTTGGAGAAGAAGGACATAGATCTTTTGAATGTACACAAGTTAGTAAGAAGGCTGGCAGTAGTAGAAATGCTTTGGTGCAAGAAGAGTCACTGAATGAACTTGAGAAAGAAAATAACTTGATGGTAAGGAGAGCACTGTGGAATGAAAGCAAAAAGGAAGATCTGATAAGGGAAAGTTTGTTCAAGACTAGATGTAGAGTTTCTTACAAAGTTTGGAAGGTAATCATTGATAGTGGTAGCTCAAAGAATCTGGCATCTGAAGAGACGGTCACAAAATTGTAGTTGGAAAGGTTGGAACATCCAAAGTGTTAGCATCTGGTGACTTATCAGGAAAGTACTGTCTAGGAAAGTACTGTAAACTTTTCCTCCCGAGCGGGGGTTAGGAAAATTTTTTTGAGGATGACATATTTTCAATTATTTTGGGTCGACATATTTTAACTCATTCTAACCCTAAAGTGGCAAAAATATTGTATAATATGGCTTAGGGTTAGGGATTTCATAATGCATGATTTTAGTACTTGTAGTGGAATTGAGCTGTAAGGGATTACAGATTGTAATTAGGTTGTAATCACTAGATAATTAAATATTAAGCTCATTTTTGGTGGATGTAGCCCAAGGATTGGGTGAGCCATGTTAAATCTTTGTGTCTTGTGTTCTCTTATATGTGGTTTATTATTTTCTAATATTGGTTATATTTGCATGTAATTGTTATTTCTTCCTTTTTAATCCTAACAAGTGGTATCAGAGTGAGGTTATTTCATTCATTCTTTCATCTATTCTTTGAAGCAGGTGTCACAAGTCAGTGGGAGAGTCTCTCGGTTAAGTGTGAGAAATGAAAGATGAGGGTAGACTAAAGGTTGATAAGTTTAATGGGCAAAACTTCCAGTTATGGAAGATGCAAATGGAGGACTATCTCTATCAGAAGGAACTATGGTGGCCTTTAGAGGGAATAGCCAAGAAAGAGGAAACAATGTCTCAGGAAGGTTGGGATATTTTGGATAGGAAGGCACTAGGGAGTATTCATTTATGCTTGGCACAATCAGTGGCATTCAATATTACTGGAGCAAAAAAAAAAAAATATCTGATGGATACCCTAGTGAAGTTGTATGAAAAGCCTTTAGCTTCAAACAAGGTATTTCTTATGAAGTGTTTATTTAATATGAAAATGGTAGAAGGTGGATCAGTAGATGATCATTTGAATGAGTTTAATATAGTTACAAGTTAGTTAGCCTCAGTTAAAATTACTTTCGATGAAGAGGTTAGGGCTCTCTTAATTTTGTGTTCTTTTCCAGAAAGCTAGAATGGCTTGGTAATGACTATTAGTAATTCTATTTCTCGTTCTAATACCCTAAAGTTCAATGATGTTATTGGTGTTATATTGAGTGAGGAAATTCATAGGAAAAGCTTAGGGGCATCCACATTGGGTAGTGTATTGAATGCAGAAAGTAGAGGCAGAACAAGAGATAGAGGAAAACACTCTAGAAATCATGGGAAATCAAAGGGAAAGAGGTCTAAATCCAAAGGGCCAAATAATTGCTAGTACTGTGGAAAACCAGGTCATAAGAAGAAAGATTTTTGGTCTCAAAAGAAAGATCAAGGAGACAAACATGATGGAAACAAGGAGGCAAATGTGGTAAGTAAAAAATTCGAAGAGGACACTTTGCTCTTGTCTTTAGAAAATGTTGATGATTCATGGGTGTTATATTTGGGGGCTTCATTTCATGCTACACTCCACAGAGGTTATTTTGTTGATTATGTCTAAGGGGATTTTCAGATAGTTTATTTAGGAGATAATGAACCCTGTGAAATTGTTGGAAAAGGGAAAATCAAAATTAAGTTGCACAATGGGAATCATTGGCTACTACAAGAGGTAAGACATGTTCCAAGACTAAGTAGAAATTTAATTTCAGCAGGGCAACTTGCTGATGAGGGTTGCACAGTTTCTTTTAATGATAAAAATTAGAAGGTTTCAAAAGGTTCCTTAGTAGTAGCAAAAGGTGTGAAAGTAGGCACCTTATATCTTTGTATAGGTCATACTGTTCCTTCTACTTTGATTGTTTCATAAGATAATGAATGTTCATAAACAATGGCTGTAGTTGAGCAGGAAGAACATCAAACCATTGTTATAGATTCTGACACAACACTATGGCACAATAGACTTAGCCACATGAGTGAGAAAGGCATGAAATTACTTCATTCAAAGAGATTTTACCTGGTCTGAAATGTGTTAATATGGATTTCTATGAAAGTTGTGTGTATGGAAAGTAAAAGAGAGTTAGTTTTGTAAAGAATGGGAAGGAAAAGAAAGATGAAAAATTAGAGCTTGTGCGTATAGATGTATGGGGTCTATCTTAGGTATCTTCCCTTGGTGGCTCTTAGTATTATGTTACATTCATTGATGATGCAACTAGGAAAGTATGGATATATTTCATTTCACAGAAATCTGATGTATTTGAAACTTTTAAGAAATGGAAAAGCTTGGTTGAAAATGAGACTGGAAAAAGATTAAAATGTCTCAAATATGATAATGGTGGTGAGTATTGCAAAAAATAATTTGAAGATTATTGTTCCTCTACTGGTATTCATAGATAGAAAATAGTTCAAAGGACTCCATAGGAAGATGGAGTGGCTGAATGCATGAATAGGACTATAATGGAGCGTGCAAGGAGTATGAGGTTGCATGCTAGGCTACCCAAAAATATGTGGGTAGAGGCTATGAACACTACTATTTATTTAATCAATAGAGGCCCCTCTACTCCTTTCGATTGTGGTATTCTAGAGGAAGCATGGAGTGGTAAGAAGGTGAGTTATTCTTTTCTCAAAACCTTTGGTTGTGAAGCTTTTGCACTTATAGATTTTGAAAACAGAACCAAGCTGGAAGCTAAGTCAAAGAAATGTGTATTTTTTGGATATGGAATTGATGAATTTGGTTATAGGCTTTGGGATTTTGAAAATCATAAAATTGTAAGAAGCAAGGATGTCATATTCAATGAGAAAGTATTGTACAAAGATCTGTTGTAGCAGCATGAGAGGAATGAAACTGATTATGTAGTGCTAGATGATATTCCAAATAATAATGTTCCAGAAATTCCTTATGCTCTGCAAAAACAACAACAACAACAAATACCACACACCCTAGTGAATGTTAGATGGTCAACAAGGCTAAGTAGACCTCCAGAAATATTTTCTCCATCTTTGTATTCTATTTTGTTAACAGATGTTGGTGAGCTTGAATGTTATAATGAAGCTATGTAGGTGGATACAAAGCTTCAGTGGGAGTCTGCAATGACATATGGAATGGACTCTTTCCTGAAAAATCAAACACAGGATTTATGTAAGTTGTACCTATAGGTAAAAGGGCTTTAAAAAATAAATGGGTTTATAGGATAAAAGAAGAGGATGGAGGTAAGAAAAGATTTAAAGTCATATTAGTCGTAAAAGGATTTGTACAGAAATATGGTATTGATTTTGATGAGATTTTTTCTCCAGTTGTTAAAATGACTTCTATTCATACTATTTTAAGTATTGTGGCTACTGAAGATTTGCATTTAGAGTAGCTTGATGTTAAAACAACCTTTCTTCATGGTGATTTGAATGAAGAAATCTATATGGTACAACCATAGGGATTTGAGGTCAAGGGTAAGGAGAGTTTAGTGTGAAAATTGTAGAAAATTTTATATGGCTTGAAGCGAGCACCTTGGTAATGGTATATTAAATTTGACACTTTTATGAATGAGCATGGATATAGTTGGTGTCATACTAACCATTGTGTTTATTTTAAGAGGTTGGATGATGACAACTATATTATTTTATGTTTAGATGTTGATGATATGTTTGTAGCTGGGTCTAACATGGATCACATTAAGGAGTTGAAACACTAGTTAGCACATTCATTAACTATGAAGGATTTGGGGGTAGAAAAACAAATCCTTGGTATGAAAATTTGTAGAGATAGGAAAAAAAGGAAATTGTCTCTATCTCAAGCTGATTATATTGAGAAGGTGTTGCAATGTTTCTCTATGGAGAATGCCAAAGCTGTCAGCACACCTTTGCCTGGTCATTTGAAATTGACTAAGGATATGTGTCCCAAGACACCAAAAGAAGAGACTAAAATGTCTAAGGTACCTTATGCTTTAGCTATAGGGAGCTTAATGTATGCTATGGTATGTACTAGGCTAGATATTGCACATGTAGTGGGAGTTGTTAGATGATATATGAGTAACCCTGGTATTGAGCATTGGAATGCAGTCAAATGGATTCTTAGATATTTGAGAGGTACATCCTATAAGTGTTTACACTTTGGGGCTTCTACTACTACTATACAAGGCTATGTTGACTTAGATTTGGTAGGAGATATAGATAGTAGGAGGAGTACTACAGGTTATGTATTTACTGTTGGTGGGACAACAGTGAGTTGGATTTCTTAACTACAAAAGGTTGTTGCTTTATCCACTACAAAGGTAGAGTATCTTGCTGCTACAGAGGTAGCTAAGGAGATGATATGGCTTCAATTCTTCATGAAAGAATTGGGACATCCACAAAAGGATAATTTTCTACATACAAATAGCTAAATTTCCATTCATCTTACAAAGAATTATGCTTTGTACTCAGACAAAACACATATAGTTGTGGTACCATTTCATTTGATCAGTTTTGGATGATGGGAAGTTAAAGCTAGAAAAGATTCATACATGATAATCTAGCAGATATGCTTACAAAGGTAGTAACAAAGGAGAAGTTGAACTCATGTTCAACTTTAGTTGGCCTTCTAGACTAAACATAATAAAGAATAAAGAAACAACTGAGTCTCAGTTGGTTCGATCTAGTGGGAGCCTCATATGGTAGTGGTATTGCTACAAGATCAGTCTCCAAGTGGGAGGTTTTTTTAGTGTGGATAGTGATCAGTCACCAAGTGGGAGATTGTTAGCTCGTAGTGACTGATCAAGAAAGTACTATCCAAGAAAGTACTGTACACTTTTCCTCTCAACCTCACTGGGGTTTGGGGCTGGGCCGGGCCCCGAGCGGGGGTTTGGGGGCAGCAGCCCCCAAGAGTGGGGGTTAGGCTAATTTTTTTGAGGCTGACATATTTTTGGTTATTTTGGGCTGACATATTGTAACTCATTCTAACCCTAAAGTGGCAAAAATATTGTATAATATGGTTTAGGTTTATGGATTTCATAATGCATGATTTTAGTAGTTGCATCGGAATTGAGCTGTAAGGGATTAAAAATTGTAATTAGGTTCTAATCATTGGATAATAAAATATTGGACTCATTGTTGGTGGACATATCCCAGGGATTGGGTCAACCACATTAAATCTTTGTATCTTGTGTTCTCTTCTATGTGGTTTATTGTTTTCTAATATTGGTTATATTTGCATGTAATTGTTATTTCTGCCTTGTTAATCCTAACATGAAGCCCTATCAGATTTCATGGATCAAAGATGAGCATACACTCCTAGTAAGTGAATAATGTTATGTGAATTTGAAGATTGGAAAATACAATGATAATGTGTTATGTGATATCATGCCTATGGAATTTTGTCATATTTTGTTGGGTAGCCTTGGCAATACGATAGACATGCTATATATGATGGGAGATTGCATAAGTATACTATTGTGGCTGATGACAAGAAACAAATCTTGTTACCATTGATGGAAGAACCTATTAGTAATGTTTGCACATCTATGAAAGTTTGTTTGATGGAAGGAAGAAAGTTTGTTAACTCTTTGAAGAGGAATGATGTATGTTTTGCTATGATTCCTAATAAGCTGAGTAAGAAAAAGAGGATAATGTCCCTGAGGAGATTGATAGGTTACTCACCGAGTATAGTTATATCATTTTTGATAATGTACCTAATGGTTTTGCACCAAAAAGAAGCATTGATCATTGTATGGATCTAATCCCTAGAGCTAGTTTACTGAATAATAGACCTCATCAGTTGACACCTACCGAGAATGAAGAATTGAACTAACATATTCAAGAGTTACTAGAGAAAGGTTTGATTAGAGAGATTTTGAGTCCTTGTGTAGTACCTACTATATTGACACCAAAAAAGAATGGAGAATGGAGAATCTATACTAATTCTAGATCAATCAATAGGATAACAGCGAAGTATATGTTTCCTATACCGGGAATTGATGACATAATGGACAGTTTAACTAGAAAAAAGTATTTCACAAAGATTCATTTGAAAAGTGAGTATCATCAGATCAAAATTAGAGAAGTTGATGAATGGAAGACTACTTTCAAGACAAAAGAAGGTTTGTATGAGTGCTTGGTTATGCCTTTTGGTTTAACTAATGCACCGAGTACTTTTATGAGGTTGATGAATGAAGTTTTAAAGAAATTCTTGGGTAATTTTGTGATTGTATATCTTGATGATATTCTAATATTTAGTAAGACTAGAGAAGAACATTTGTTGCATGTTAGACAAGTTTTGAAGAGATTGAAAGAGGAAAAGTTGCTGATAAATCTGAAAAAGTGTCCATTCATGAAAGAAGAGACTGTGTATTTGGGATTTGTTATTTTAGCTGATGGTTTGAAGATGGATCCTGAAAAGGTTGAACCTATTCTAAATTGGAGTACACCTATGAATGCTATTACGGTAAGATCATTTCATGGTTTGGTAAGTTTTTACCGAAAGTTCATAAGGAATTTTATTTCAATTTGTAATGCTATGACTGAGACTATGAGAGGAGATGAAAGAGAATTCAAGTGGACACATGGAGCTAAGAAAAGTTTTCAGAATCTAAAGCAGAAGGTTTTTGAATTACCTATTTTGGCATTACTTGATTTCAGTAAGGTATTTCAAGTAGAATGTGATGCAAGTGGAAGTGCAATTGGAGCTATGTTGAGTCAAGAATGTAAACCTATTGCTTTCTTTAGTGAAAAGTTGAATGATTCTAGAAGGAAATATTCTATGTATGATCAGGAATTCTATGCTATTGTTCAAGCACTGAAGAAATGGAGACATTATTTGATATTGAATGAATTTGTGTTGTATATTGATGATAAGGCTTTACAATATTTGGGTAGTCAAAATAAGTTGAATCAAAGACATATGAAATGGGTTGAGTATTTGTAGAGTTACACATTTGTGATAAAGCATAAGAGTGGAGTCACTAAATAAGTTGTTGATGCATTGAGTAGAAGAAGATCTTTGATCACCGAGATGAAAATTGAAGTTCTTGGTTTTGATGAGATGAAAGGCTTTTATGAAAATGACCCTAATTTTTCTGAGCCATGGAGAAAGTGCAGAGCACCTATTCAAGATCAACAAGATACTAAATGTGATAAATATTTTATTTAGGAAGGTATGTTGTTCAAAGGTATTCAGTTGTGTCTATCAAGAGGAGTGATGAGATCTAATTTGATAAAGGAGAAACATAGTAGTGGTTTGGCTAGACATTTTGGCATTGATAAAACATGGAATTTTCTTAAGGAGAAATACTTTTGGCCGTAGTTGTATAGAGATGTTCAGAAATTTGTGAAAAGATGTGGATTTTTTCAATTTGCAAAAGAAGTTAGAATACTAGACTATATACATCGATTTCTATTCCTGAGAAACATTGGATTGACATTAGTATGGACTTTGCTCTTGGCTTACCAAAGATAGTAAGAGGTAATGATTCAATATTTGTTGTTGTGGATAGATTTTCTAAAATGGCACATTTTATACCATGTAGAAAGACATCAGATGCAGTGCATGTAGCATATCTTTTCTTTAAGGATTTTGTCAGATTGCATGGATTACCAAGGAATATTATCTCTGACTAGGATAGTAAATTTGGTACTGAGTTGAAATATAGTTCTACATTTCACCCACAAATCGATGGATAGACTGAAGTTGTGAACAAATTTTTGGGAAATCTTTTGAGATGTTTAGTTGGAGAGACACCAAGTAATTGAGATTTTGTGTTGGCAAAAGTAGAGTTTGCATACAATAATTCAATGAATAGGAGTACTAGAAAGACACCATTTGAGATTTTTAATGGTACATAGCTCAGAGGAATATCTGATTTGAGAGATATTGTTGATGAGAATAAGAAAAGTGCTAAAGGAGTAAAGTTTGTTGAGTACATGAAAACATTGCATGAAGATGTGAAGCTGAAGCTAGAAGATAGTAATTAGAAATACAAAGACAGAGCTGATAGATCAAGAAGACATAAAAATTTTGATGTTGGTGATGAAGTGATAGTTCATTTGAAGAAAGGTCGATTTCCTGTTGGAACATATGGGAAGTTGAAGATGAAGAAATTTGATAGTGGAAATGCATATGAGATCAAGTTACCTGATGACATGGACATATCACCTATTTTCAATATTGCTGATTTGTATGAGTATCATGAACTTGATGAAGTGATAGTATCGACAGAATATCCTAAGAAGTAGAATGATGAAGTTCAACAAATTTTGAAGGAAAGACTTGGCAAGAGCACAAGAGGAAAATAGTATATGGAATATCTGGTTAAGTGGAAGAATATATCAATGGAAGATAGTTCATGGATTTCATAGTTTGAGCTGGATGTAGCTTGGACTAGACCTACCAAATGATTCAGAGAATCATTTCAAAAGAACCCTAGGTGTATGATGCAGGAGCATCTCAGATCCTTGGCAATCCTGTGTCACCAGAAATGATTTGGAGTTTTGTTTTTGTTGCTTAGTTTCTTCTTTAATCAAGTTGGTTAGTAGTTGGTTGGTTCCTTTGGTTATCAAGTGTGGTCAGTTCTCTCCTGGGTGGTCTATTATTTCACTAGCGCTCGACATTGTCTATCTACTTGTTGGTCATCTTGCTTACTGATAGTCTAGTTTTATTTCCTATTGTGGCTGACTTTTGCACTTATATTGGATCATGGAACTAATGTTGGTATCCATCATTGGGAAGCGTGTGGTCCCAGATTTGACCATTACTTCTACTAATTGTGGATTTCAAGGCTGACTCAGCTAGGTAGCTTCTTGTATAAATGTAGATGTTTGGTTGTAGTTTAGGGAGTCAGTTTTTGGGATGGAGGATAGTAGACATTAGATTGGAGATTTGTAATAGATCCTCAAATGTTTGACGACTTCTATAATTCATTAAAATATCTAGCCACAACTTGGAAGGCCTTACATCCTGGCATGTACAATTCCTATGGATGATAATATATGAAAGATCTGGCACTCTCTCTCTCACTATTGTTGTTTGTTTCTTTCACATGTGTTTGCAGACTTGGATCATTAGGATACGCCATCCTTTGGCCCCTCTTGCTCCCTATCTTGTATTAATCTATGGTTATCCTAGAAGTCGTTATAAGATGCATTACAATTTCAAGCATAGTTTATGGGTGAACCTTTTGGGCTCTCCTCTAGGGTGATTCATAGTAAGGTGGACATCTTACTGGGTGACGTAGTCACTTTCTCCTTTCTCTCTTTTCGCTTCCATGCTAGTAGGACTAGATCATGAAGCTATGTTATTTCTAGTTTTTCTCTTGTCTTTCTTATTTAATCATTTATCCTTTTATGATAGCTTTCAAAATATGATATTAGTATGAGAAATATTTCTTAGCGAGGTTTCTTATGCTAATTAATTTGGGTTGTTTAGTACTAACCCATGTTCTTTTGGTTTTCTCTTTTCACACCCTCAAGCATCTATGTTGAGTTAGAATCTTTAGCCTGGAGGCTTGTGTCCTTAGCTAAGTTTTATTTTTATCTCATTGTAAATCGACTTGGATCTCTTGTTTCTTCTCCTTCACCAAGAGTTTGCATCAAGTCCATACTCTTGCTAAAGTGGGGGCTTAATGTATCATCTTAAAATGGAAGAACTTCCATGTTAAGAGTATTTAGCCCTCTAAGTTAGTGGTTTGGGGTCATGTCAAATGCCTTGAATTGATCTTTTCTTAGATCTAGCTTTTTCCCCATTTTCCACTTCCTTTTTGCACTTGATTCCTTCATTCTAGGTGAAATTAGGGTTAGGATCCTGAGGATTCTCCTTAATTTCCCTCTTCTATGAGTCTATTTTCTAGGTAGGACTCACAAATAGGTCCTCCTTGCCTTCATCATGTTCATCATAGGATTTTTTTCCTCTCCTTGGCACTCTACCCTGTTCTAACATCATTTTTAGGTCTCTAGGCACTCCTGAGACCTCCTGTTTATGATTCTAGCATCTCTGGACTAAGACCCTGAGATCTATAACCTCAAGGTCAATGATGACCTAAAGAGGTCAATGAAAAAATTTAGGTTCAAGGATGACCTTGTCCCTGACCTAGGTCAGGTTCAACCTTATCCTTGACCCCAGGTTCAAGTTTCAAGGTCCCGTGATCTTCGAATGTTGGGTTTCAGAAAGAATTGTTTTCCTACTTCTAGATCATCTTTTTTGGTCTTCGAAATGGTAAACTCTTAAATTATATTTGATTTAGGTCGATTCCTAAAGGGTTGAGGCCTAATTGGAATTTAATTCCCCAAGGTGGCCCCTCTAGAGGATTGTGCCCTAGATCACTATAAAAGGAAGCCTTCCTCTCATTTTCTCCATCAAGTTTTCATATCTCATTCCTTCAAGCTTCAAGCACACTCAAGGAGACATTGGTGATCAAGTTTTGGCAATCAAGTTCTCCCTCAAGAAAGATTAATCATTCCATTCAAACCATCATCCATTCATGTCCTCTTCTCCATTCAAGTTCTCCATTGAAGATCAAGGATTCAAGCATTCAAGCCTTTGAAGGGATTTGGCTCAAGCATGCAAGATTCATCACTAAAACCCTAGATCTAGCCATCATGATGGTGTGATCTTCCTTCAAGATCCTTTTGTTCATCTTCAAGATCCATTCATTTTTCCCTCAAGGTGGATTCCAGGCATACAATCATGGAGGTTTGATTTGCATTTGCTGATGTTATGTTCAAGCTTTCATATTAACATACTTAATTACATTTCAAATACAATTTGCATATCTATTGAATATCATATCTTCGTTACTAGATCTAGTTCTACTACTTGCTAGCATTCTCCATTTCAATTTCAATATTAAGGTTGATTCCAAACTAGGGTTTGACCAAGGAAAACCCCCCAAACCAACAAAAAAAACCCTCTTTTTCTTGTAGGTACAAGTGAGGAACTACAGATCTAAGCTTGGATTTGGATACCCTTTTTGATGAACTTTCAAGATTTGCGAAAAAATCAATGTCAACCTTCAGAATAAAAATGTAGTCTTTGACCTTTTATGAGGGTCAACGATTACCTACTGTCAAAAAGATAAAAGATTTCTAGGTTTTCTTCATCTTGATATTTCCAGTCTAGCATAGGTTGTAGAATTGCCTAAAACTATACATAGGCACTAGAAAATAGGTATTTTCAAATTAATTTTGTCATGAGGTATGTATCTTATTTTATCTAATTTACATTCTATCCCTTACAATTCAAATGTATGTGTAAAATATTAGCTTTGGGGTCTCTTTTATGTGAAAACCATTGTTCTTTTATCCCATCCATAATTTATACTTTACATGTAAACTCTGCAAACTCACTATGAAAGTGATTAAGATGGTCTTGACACCCTTGTATGCCTTTCCAAAATATTCATCTGTTTGATACAGTTCCTTGAAGTTATCCACTCCTATGCTTTGTATTTGGATTTCTTGAACAGTGAGTAGCTTCCTACTCAAAGCATTTGCTAATTTATTAAGTTGTCCCTTCTTATGTTTTATGGTAAAGGTGTATGACTACAAGTATTCCACCCACTTTACATGCCTATGACTCAACTTGTCTTGGGAGTTGAGGAAGCTCAAGGATTGGTTATCACTGAACACTACAAATTCCTTGGGCAAAAGATAATGCCTCCATTTCCTAAGGGATTGAACAAGGGCATATAATTCCAAGTCATAGGATGAGTATTTTTCTTTTGCTTCATTTAGCTTCTCACCAAAGAAAGCCACTAGTCTATTTCTTTGGTTGAAAACCCACCGTACTGCTATGTTACTAGCATCACACTCTATGGTGTAGAGTTCATCAAAATTTGTCAACCTTAGGATAGGCTTAGTAGCTACCTCCTTCAATGTTTTGAATCCCTTATCTGTTGCTGGTATCCACACAAACTTGGTTCTCAATCCACCTTTGATGGTATCCATCATGGGAGCACATATCCCACTTAAGTTCCTGATGAACTTCCTATAGTATTGGGCTAGGCCATGAAAAATCCTTACTTCACTTGCATTCTTTGGAGTTGGCCAACTTAGTATGACCACAACCTTAGATTCATCCATCTTGAGATATCCTCAAGATAGAACAAAGCCCAAATAGACTAGTTCATGCTTCATAAAATCACTCTTATCTAGGTTGATAGTTAGGTGTTCTTCTTTAGATTTGGATAACACAACCATGATATTTTTTAAGTGTTCCTCTTTAGTCATACTAAAAATTAAAATGTCATCCAAATATACTACCACAAAATTACCTATGAAGTCTTTCAACACCTCATTCATGAGTCTCATGAATGTACTCAGAGCATTGGAGAGGCCAAATAGCATAACAAGCCATTCATAGAGACCTTCAGTAGTTTTGAAAGTTATTTTCTACTCATCTCCCTCTTTTATTCTAATTTGGTGATAGCTAGTTTTAAGGTCTATCTTGCTGTAGTATTTAGCCCCTCCTAGGCAATCCATTAAGTCTTCAATCCTAGGTACTAGGAACCTATAATGGATTGTAATCTTGTTGATGCCTCTAGAGTCTATACACAACCTCCATAATCCTCCTTTTTTGGGTGCCAAAATAGTAGGCACAACACATGGGCTGACGCTCTTCCGTATTAGTCTTTGGTCCATTAAGTCTTTCACTTGTCTTGCAACTTCCCTACTCTCTTTAGGAGTTAGCTTGTAAGGTGATTTGTTTGGTAGTGATACCCCTGGAATCAAGTCTTTTTGGTGATTGATTTCTCTCTTGGGTGGTAGGGTTGTAGGTGTACCATCTGATATGATAACTTTGCACTCATTCAAAATTTTATGTACTTCATGAGGTATATCTACCTTCTTACCCTCTATCTCCTCTTTTGGCTTCACCACTATGGCATATCTCACTCGTTCTTTCTCAAGAGCTCTCATGAACTCCTTCCCTTTCAACATTGACACATTACATCCACTTCCTTGACTGTCAAATTCAAGAAGCAGCTAAATTTTATAGCTCACTCCATCCTTTTGAAAGGTGTATGAATTTTGTTCACCATTATGCATGGCCCTCCTATCAAATTACCATGGCCTACCTAGTAGTACATGGTAGACATCCATTGGTAAAACATCACACAAGAGTTTGTCCTTGTGATCTCCTATTGTGAACTCAATCCATGCTTGTTCATTGACCAAGGCATGTTGCCCCTTGTTTAACTAGGTGACTTTATAGGGAGTGCTATGAGGTATCTTGGGTATCTTGAGTTTGGTGATGGCTTCATTAGAGATGATGTTATCAGTAGGCCCTAAGTCTATGATAACCTTGCAAACCTTCCCCATTATCTTACACCTTACTTTCAAGAGTGACCTCCTCTACTTGAGTTCTTCCTTAACTGGTTCTCTAATTAGTATTCTTCTCACCATCAAATTCTCACCACTCTCTAAATCTAATTAGATATCAGGAGACTTCATACTTGAAGTGTCTTCATGCACATATGCAAATTTCTTCTCACCTTGTGATGTTGATCCTTTTTCAGGACACCTATAAGCTGGATGCTCCAATTGTTGATAGTAAAAACACTTCATGGTAGAAAAATAGGACGATCCTCTTCCACCTAGTGATCTACCTCTTCCTCAAAATCATCTACCTCTTCTTGTATCACCTCTTTGATTCTTTTCTCCACTTTGTTCAGTCAACTTGGAATCACCTTGGGGTCAACTATCATTGCTTCTACCTCCATAGCTTCCCCTATGTCCTCTTCCATCTCTACCTCTTCCCCTATTCTTTGAGGTCTGGTCCTGCTTCCTCTTTCCTTTCTCTTCTATCTTTAGAGCTATTTGGTACCATTGATGGACTATTTTAGAGGTAACAAGATTGATGTCTTCTTGAATGGACCACTTAAGATCATTTAGATATCTTGCCAATCTTATGTTTTCATCTTCCACTACCTTGGATGTTAACCAAAGTTTTTGAAATTATTCATTTTACGAGTGTACATCCATCTCCTTCTGATTGAGATTCTTCCTTCTCCTATGCAACTATATTTCATAGTCATTGGGGACATAAGCTTGCTTTATTTTAGCCACCATCCCTTTCCAAGTGACTATGGGGCTCCTTCCTTCCTTCTCTCTTTCAGTTTGGACAAATTTCCACTAGGTTAAGGCTGAGCCTCTCAACCTTGACTTTGCCACCTTCACCTTTTGAGCATAAGAGACACCATCACATTCAAAATGGTTCTCCATACCTTCTATCCAATCCATGATTAGATTTGGATCCATTTTTCCAATGAGCAAAGGAATGCCTTCTAAAGCCTTTCTATTTATTTCCTTAAGTTCCTTTAAGAAAGGTTCCTTTGGTATGATAGGGTCTGGTGTTGGAGCTTCCTCTTCCAACTCAATCTCCTTTTCTTTGAATTCTTTCTCTGTTAGAATGTAAAGATCCCCAAGATAACTGACAGGGGGGGGTGAATTAGTTATCTGATAATTTAACCATTCAAATAATTTGAACAATATAATTAATGTAGTAATCAACCATAGAAAGATAACCATACACAATTGCACAATAACACAAGATATTTTGACTAGGGAACCTCTTGAAAAGAGTAAACCCCAGTGGGAATGATGCCCACAAAATGATGCACTAATATGAAAGTTCCTTGTTAGAAGATGGACCCTGTTAGGAGTCTTATGAAATACATTCAATACATATAAATCCCTATTAGGAGATTTTGAATCCCTATTAAAAGATTCTAACCTGGTTAAGAGTTTATGGAAGACAGAAGGACCCACTGCCCAAATAGCTTGAAGGCAAGATCCCTAAACCCACTATCCAAAAGATCTTAGAATTATTCAATAGAATAATATGAAATATATTACCTCCTTCACACTATGCCAAAACCACACTCTTTGCTACACAAGATCACAATTCCAGATCTCTGTACTCACAAGTCTTCCTTCATCACTGAATTAGCTCTTTTCTTCACTTCATGCATATATTCACATCTCAACCTTCACAATACATCTTGAAAAAAGGAAAAAATTTCTTCTTATATACCAAACTCAAATAATTATAAATGAGTCGGTCCTCAATTACAAAATAATAATTTCTACACGCTACACACAAAATTCACATAAAACTGTCGGCTTCCAGATACTGTAACTTTCTCCAAAAATATCCTCAAAGTTTTCACTATGAACCATGTCATCATTAATGAGTCTCCAACATCCATTTAACTACACAAAATTAGATTCCATCCCAGCTAAGAGATATCCTCTAATTTCCAAAAATCACTACATAGAAACACTGTCTAAACACTGCTTTCACCAAAATGCTCATAAATCTCATGAATGAATGATTTTATTTTTGTGCTATTAACCATAGGTTAATAAAAAACCAAAGAACATACCATCAACTAGAAAAAAGACAATCTACAATACAACATGTGCACAAAACAAAACTATACCTTCTTTCCTGCTGATATCCAAAATATCACTATGTTGACATCAATGACAATTCAAGTCATGAGTACAACAACAACTACTGCAAAATGACTACCAAAATACTTTGTGTTCATTCCTAACAATCTTCCCCATTGGCATTTATGGCAACACAAATAAAAAACATCCAATGTTCCAAAAATCCAATACCGCAACATCACTGCAAAATATCAAATTAAATCTTGCTTCATTTTCTTATTCAGCTCTCTCATACAATCCATAATGTTTTTCATGTATATCTCTCCCTCATTGACATCAATGATAGAAATTCCATCACTAAGTCAACAAAAACTTAATGGCAAAAGACACTTTTCAAAAAAATACAATAACAAGAGTCCTCATGACTCAACCCATAAACTCCCCCATAGAGGAAGTCCCAACATTCAATCCAGAAGAAAGATAGGGCTCATATACCACTGGACGGATGCAATCATCTGCATCAATTCTTAAAAATAGGTTGGGGCATAACACCAAGCATAACTCTCAGATACACAAATGTATCCTTAGGTAAAGGTTTTGTAAATATATCTACTATTTGTTCCTTTGTGCTTATGTACTCCAATCTTACTTCTTTTTCTGCAACTTTCTCTCTTACAACATGATACTTGATCTCAATATGTTTAGTCTTAGAATGTAAAATAGGATTTTTTGACATACTCAATGTACTGGTGTTATCACAATGTATAACAATAGGCTCATCAAAATTTATTCCAATATCCTTCAACATCTGCTTCATCCAAATAATCTGATTACAATTGTTTGCTGCTGCAACATATTCTGCTTCTTACTTAACCAAGAGACCAATTTTCCTCGAAGAAAAAAGGCTCCACCACTAGTGCTTTTCTTGTCATCAACGCTACCTCCCCAATTTGCATCAATATAGGCACATAAAGTAAAATCATCAGAATTCTCATACCATAATCCATAATCCATTGTTCCTTTCAGATATCTCAGTATCCTCTTTATTGCTACATAATGTGATTCTCTAGGTTCTTCTTGAAATCTTGCTACAATCCCAACTAAACGTGCTATATCAGGTTTTCTACGTGTCAAGTACTGTAATCCTCCAATCATAGATCTATATTTTTTTTGCTCAACTGCTGGTGCCTCATCTTTGCTAGATAACTTATGTCCAGTTACCATAGGTGTTCCAATAGGTTTAGAATCTTCCATTCCAAATCTTTTCAATAAGTCATTCAAATACTTAGTCTGACTTACAAATATACCTTCCTTGCTTTATGTTATCTGTAATCCCAAAAAATATTTCATTTCTCCAATCATGCTCATCTCAAATTCAGTCTTCATGTCATCTGCAAATTTGTCACTAGCTTCATCTTCTCCTCCAAAGATAATATCATCAACAAATATAACTATAACCAATGAACCATTCTTACTATCTGTTGTTCCTTTTATAAATCCCAATTTCAATAAATACTTATCCAATCTTGCATACTAGGTTCTAGGTGCTTGTTTTAATCCATATAAAGCTTTCTTTAACTTACATACCATATCTCCTTCTTGTGTCAAAGGAAAACCTTCAGGCTTCTCAATGTAGACTTCTTCCAATTCACCATTCAAAAATGTTGACTTCACATCCATTTGATACAATTTGAATTTCTTGTAAGCTGCATATGCTAGAAACATTCTCACTGCTTCAAGTCTGGCCACAGGTGCAAAAGTTTCTTCATAGTCAATTCCTTCTTGTTGTGAATATCCTTTACATACCAATCTTGCTTTGTTTCTTATCACTTCTCCTTGTTCATTCATCTTGTTTCTGAATACCCACTTTGTTCCAATCACATTCTTGTCTTTAGGTCTAGGGACCAATTCCCATGTCTTTTTTTTTTCAATCTACTCCAGTTCTTCTTTCATAGCATTAATCCAATGTTCATCTTCACAAGCTTCATTAGTAGTCTTAGGTTCAATTTGAGAAATCAAACATAAATGTACCTTATTTCGAGTCAAAACTCTTCTATCTAAACTTCCAATAACTTTCTCAATAGGGTGATGTCTTGAAATATACCTGTTAGGTGTCATAGTTACTGATCTTATTCCAACTATAGATTCTTCTCTACTTTCTTCTCTATTTTCTTCAGTATGACTTTCGGTCAGCGAATCACTGTTAGTTTCAAAAAATAATTCTGCATTTTCAATGTTAGGCTGAGGTTGTACTTCTCCATCAAATTCATAATCAAGCATTCTTTCCTGAATTTTAAACTTCTCATCAACTTTTACATTTGCACTTTCAACAATAGTCTTAGTTCTTTTGTTATAACATCTATATGCTTTGGTTTTCAAAGAATATCCAAGAAATATTCCTTCATCACTTCTAGGATCAAACTTTCCTATATCATCATCTCTCTTAATATAACATTTACTTCCAAAAATTCTAAAATACTTAACTGAGGGTGCATGTCCAAACCATAATTTATAAGGTGTCTTGTTTGTATCTACTCTGATTTGTACTCTATTCATAGTGTATACTGCTGTGTTCACTGCTTCTCTCCAAAAAGTCTTAGCCAAATCATTTTCAAACAACATAGCTCTTACTACTTCAGTTATTGACCTGTTCCTTCTTTCTGCAATACCATTTTGTTCTGGTGTTCTACGGGCTGAAAGTTGTCTCTTAATACCATTCATTTCACAAAAAGTATTAAACTCTCTAGATGTAAATTCACCACCTCTATCAGATCTTAGACACTTAATCTTCATTCTAGATTCATTCTCAATTTTGCTTTTCGTGGTCTTAAACTTATCAAATGCTTCAGATTTTTCTTTCAAATATGCAATCCACATCATTCTTGTAAAATCATCAACAAGAATCATAAAATACCTTTCTCCATAGAATCCTCTAGTCCTAGTAGGACCACTCAAGTCTGTATGAACAATCTCTAGCTTCTCTGTTGATGTGAACTTCTTGCTAGGAAATGAAATCCTTTTCTACTTTGCCATCATACATTCTTTGCAAATAATGTTAGTAGGTTTCATAATTCTAGGTAAATCTCTTACCGTAAGTGTAGTGCTCACCTTGACAATATTATCAAAGTTTATATGACAAAACCTTTTATGCCATAACCAATTTTCATCAATCTTAGTTATCAAACATGTCATCTTAGTAGGATTCAACTGAAATACATTACCTCTGGTTCTGGATCTTTTTCCAATCAGATTTCCATCTCTATCTTTTATCACACAAGTTTTCTCAGCAAACCAAACTTGATAAGCCTTATCAACCAATTTTCCAACACTTAGTAGATTATGTCTCAATCCATCAACAAAGTAAACATCATCAATGTTAGTCTTTCCATCAAGAGTAATAGATCCTATACCCTTAATGAAACAAGGTGCATTATTACCAACTCTAACAATTCCTCCATCATAATTATCTAACTTAACAAACTTTCTTTTATCTCCAGTCATATGATGTGAACAACCACTATCTATAATCCAATCAAATTTCTTTTCAACTTGAGAAACTAATGCTTTTTCTTCCCTTTCATCAGATTCAGAACTCTCTTCTTTAATTGCTACAAATCCTATTTCCTCAAAGTTATCATTATCACTATCACTTAAATGTCTTACAATTCCTACTTCAAGATCTTCATCATTTGCATAATAACATTCTTTAGATCTCCTAGGTTTAAAGTTACTTCTATACTTCTTAACTCTTTTAGGACATTTAGATGAAAAATGACCATATTCTTGACAAGTCCAACATTTAAAGATTTTCTTACCATCTGGTTCTCTTTTTACAAGTAATGCAATACCTTCTTCAATCTTCTTATCTTCCTCAAATTTAGATCTGCTACTGCTAGCATAATCTCCATTCACACTAGTACTTATTGTAGGTCTAATGTTAAGAGCACTGAATGATGTCTCCATTCTAGGTAGCTCTCCTGATAATCTCAAATTCATCTCTGCTGTTTCTAATCTTCCAAGAAGAGTCTCTCTTGAAAAGTTTGATGTACAAGGTATCACTTGTTCAATCATATGTGTTGTCTTCTTGAATACCAGTGTCAAAGTTCTCAGAATTTTCCATATCACTTCATTCTCTATCTTATCACCTCCATAAGTCTTTATTCCTATTACAATCTCAGACATCCTACCAATATAGCTTCGAATAGATTCATCTTCCATCATTCTGATATCTTCAAATGCACAAATCCAATTATGTAATCTAGCCTTTTTTTCATGTTCATCACCTTCAAAAGTATAATGTAAAGCTTTCCAAATTGCATGAGATGTTTTCAAACATCTTACCTGACTATATTGATTCTCTAGTAGTGCTGACAAAAGTGCTTCTCTTGCAAGTATGTTACACATGAATAGATCTAGTTCATCTTTAGTTCCCACCTCTAGATTGTCTTCCTTAATGATAGTCTTCTCATTCTTTGTAATCAACCAATAACTTGGTCCTAAACATAATAGATGTGTCTTCATCTTTTCTTTCCAACTATCAAAATTTACTCCATCAAACTTAGGGCTTTCTTTCCTGAAATTCACCATGGTTCTCCTTAAGTTGTTTAACTTTTCTTTCAAGAACCTGCTGCTCTGATACCAATTGTTAGAAAGTAAAGCTCCCCAAGATAACTAAGAGGGGGGGGGGGGGGGGTGAATCATTTATCTAATAATTTAACCATTCAACTACTTTTAAAAATATAATTAATGTAGTAATCAACCATAGAAAGATAACCATACACAATTGCACAATAACACAAGATATGTTGACTAGGGAACCTCTTGAAAAGAGTAAACCATGGTGGGAATGATGCCCACAAAATGATGCACTAATATGAAAATTTCTTGTTAGAGGATGGACCCTATTACGACTCTTATGAAATACATTCAGTACATATAAATCCCTGTTAGGAGATTTTGAATCCCTGTTAAAAGATTCTAACCCGGTTAAGAGTTTATGGAAGACAAAAGGACCCACTACCCAAACAACTTCAAGGCAAGATCTCTGAACCCACTATCCAAAAGATCTTAGAATTATTGAATAGAATAATATGAAATATATTACCTCCTTCACACTATGCCAAAACTGCACTCTCTACTACACAAGATCACAATTCCAAATCTCTGTACTCACAAGTCTTCCTTCATCACTGAATTAGCTCTTTTCTTCAATTCATGCATATATTCGCATCTCAACCTTCAAAATACATCTTGCAACAAGGAAAACATTCCTTATTATATAACAAACTCAAATAATTACAAATGAGTTAGTCCTCAATTACAAAATAATAATTTTTACATGCTACACACAAAATTCACATAAAACTGTCAGTTTCTAGATACTGTAACTTTCTCCAAACATATCCTTGAAGTTTGCACTATGAACCACATCATCATTAATGAGTCTCCAACAGCCCATTTACTACACAAAATCAGATTCCATCCCAGCTAAGAGATATCCTCTGATTTTTGAAAATCGCTACACAGAAACACTGTCTAAACACTACTTTCACCAAAATGCTCATAACTCTCATGAATGAATGATTTTATTTTTTTGATGTTAACCATAGGTTAATAACACACCAAAGAACATACCATCAACTGTGTAAAATCCAATCTACAATACAACATGTGCGCAAAACAAAACTGTACCTACTTTCCTGCTGATATCCAAAATATCACTGTGTTGACATCAATGACAATCCAAGTCATGAATGCAACAAAAAATATTGTAGAATGACTACCAAAATAATTTTCATTCATTCCTAATATTCTTTTCCTATTGTTCCATCTTTTCCTTGATTCTATCTGCTTTGTCTTGGACATCATTCAACAACTGTTCTAGTTGTGCCAATCTCTCTCTCAACAACTTATTATCCTCCTCTTGTTCTTCAAGCTTCTTGGCCAATTCTGCATTGGTCACCATTTTACTTGATCCACTAGATTCAATTGGTGAAAGTATTCACCTTCTTGTTCAATTACTATTCCCACACTTTTAACAGGCTTTGATACCACTTGATAGGGAGAGGGGATGAACTAATCACTAGTTCATGCTACTAGTCTTCCACTGAGACCTAAGGTGTCTTTTGAGATCACCCACTAGACCTATAGGGTCATCTCTTTGCTTTTGATCCCCTAATTGAGGCCCCATTTCTCTATCTTGTGCAAATTCCCATCTTCTCCATCTTCTAGGTCCTCATTCTTGATGAGGAACTCTCTAGTCTCCTTAGCTTTCTCTAAGGTCTGATTGTTCAAATCTCTCCAAGATTCTTGTAGGGTTATGGATATTTTGTGAAACCTTTCAATACACTCTTTCCAATGTATAAGACAACCCCATTCACTGATCTTTCTTACCGATTTTAGCAATTAGCACCAAAATAGGGCTAGAAGAAAAGTGCCCCAATTAGCCCTCCTAATCTGAGAAATCAGGGAATAAATCCAAAACCTTCCACTAACCACATATAACTTTCTTTAGAGACTCCTATTCCTTTGTCTAGGTCTCAAATATTTTCAAGTTCTCAGGCCTCCAAATAGCCGCATAGTACCTCAACTCAATTTAAGGGTTTTCAAAGGTTTCTAGGCCTTTTTAAGGACTATCTATCTTTCAACATGGTTTGATGCCTTCTAGGATTGTTTTTATCTTCTCCTTATCCCCAAGGAACCTTAAAAAATTTCTCTATCAACTCTATGTCTTCATTTAGCCATATCTTCACAACCCTGCAATCTTGAAGCTCCGCAACTTCACTCTTCCCTTACCCGACAACCACTGGCTCACCTAGGGAAAGAGGTTAAAAATGAATCCATAGATTTTGAGGGTCCATCCTCCTACATGAGACAAGTACATAATGTACACTAACTATCCCCAAGTGGCCATACTATTTCTATGGTGGGATAGTGAGTTACATGCTTTACAATACCAACTCCCTGATTCAAATCAAAACAAAAGTATTTACAAAACCTTGAAATGAAAAACACACACACCTAAACTAATGAATTAAAATAACTCTACAAAGGTTCAAATAAAATTCCAAATGATAATAGTAAATATATTAACACAAATATGCTTCCATTAGCTCTTTGTCAAGCTTCTACACACACAGTTTAGCTTCTTCAGCACATTGTCTATACAAAATCACAACCTTATGGAAATATTATGGTTTCTCAGGCTTATATTTGGTCTCTTAGGTCTTAGGCTTCATGATTAGGTTTGGTATCATGACCAAAGGTCAAATCTACCATTATAGGAGGTGGTTACAAAATGTTGTCGAGCAACATTGAAAAATTATAAAGTTGCAAAGTGTAACTTTTACATCTTTTAACATCTTTTGACAAATGAGCTATCTTTTAGCTTCCCAAGGCTAATGACTTCTCCTAGTTGATTCCTAAGTGTTGAGTGCTTGACTTCAACCCATAATGACTCCAAAAAGCCCTGAATTTACCTCTAGTGATTCAGGATGACATCATCTTACAATGAAACCAACTAGTCTTAAGACCTATCCAAAGAACTTATAAGACCTCTAACCCTCTAACTAGTATTTCCACCACTTAAATGGTCCTTATACCCTTATTTCATTTACAAATCTCACTAAGATCATGCCACAACAAAATTGTAAATGGTGAGGGCGCTATGCAGTTTGAGTGCACCTACACCAGATTAGTAATGATTAGTTCTTGCATTTTTATTGTTCTTTGTCTGATGATGTTTGGGTTGGATCTTATCACCACCCTATCACCTTTTTCGGTGATCCTTTATCCATGAAAAGGAATTTCCCTTTCAGATTTTAGAAGATGTGGAACCTGCATCCATAGTTGGAACATAAAATTGAGGAATGGTGGAAGATAAATATCAAAGGAACAGCCATGTTTATCCTTGCAAAAAAATTGAAACTAGTGAAGGATAATATCAAAAGTTTGAATAAGGATACTTTTGGTAATTTTTTTTCCACTAAGACTAATATTTTTCAGGAACTGAAGGAGTTTCATGAGAGCATTCAACAAGAGGGCTATGATAAGATTTCAATAGATAGGGAAAATGAGAAGCTAGTTGAGTATCATGATGTTGTTTCTAAAGAAGAGACCTTTTGGAGACAAAGATCTCAAAAGTTATTTTTGAAGAAAGGGGACATTAATACCAAATAGTTTTTCATGAATACCCTTAAGTATAGATTGGAAAATAGAATCTATAATCTAATTATTAATGGTTCAAGATTTGAAGATGAAGACTCTTTTAAATTGGAAGCTAAATATTGTTTTTAGAATCTTCTTAAAATAGATATTAGCTTGGACCAAGAAGCTCAAAGGGGGTTCTTGGATTGTGTCCCACCTATCTTGAATGAGGACTAGAATTCCATGCTTACTTATGTCCCTTCTAATGCTCAAATTAAAAGAGTTGTGTTTTATTTTTATGGGGACAAGGACCCTAGCCCAGATGGGGTTCCCCTATTTTTGTTCCAAAAGTTTTGGGTTATTTTGGAAAAGGATGTTATCAATGCGGTGAAGGAGTTCTTTGGGGCCAAAAAATATTGAAAGAACTGAATGGCACTTTTATAGTTCTCATCCCTAAGAAACAAGGGGCTGATAAAATGTACCAGTTCAGATGGATTAGCTTATGTAATACATCTTATAATATCATTGGAGGTGTGTGTGTGAATTTTGTACCTGATCTGTAGACACAACACTTTAGTAAAACATTAGAGGTTAGCTAAAATTGAAATCATGCAATAAATGCTAAACTAAACTAACTAGGTGATTTACTACCTTCTAGTAGATGCGAGTATGTACTTTCAGATTATGCCGAGATCAGTGACCTTCACAACACCTAAATGAAGGATTTGAATGCAAAATCTAGATATGGAATGAATGCAATTAATCTTTTTTTTTGGATTTTAGATGCAATAAGATGAAAAATTGGATATGAATCTATGCTAATATGAAAATTGATATGCTAAAATGATGTAACAATAATATTCTAAATGATATGGATACTGTGCAAAAATAATGAAAATCTCACAACAACTCAAATTCTCAAGATTGATTCTTCAGTCTCCAATTCAACAACGTGAGTGTGCAATTTGTGGATGGATCATAAATGAAGAGCTGAAGCCTTAATTTATAGAAATTTAGGGCTTTGGAGGTGCATGAAAAAAAGCCATAAATCACTCAGGTTGATTTTTGAGTTATTTTTAAATAAAGGATAACTAACTCACAAAAACATGCAAAAGCAGAGTTTAACTCAAAATAGAGTTTAGATTTAATTGATAATTGATAGTTGTCTACTTTTCTGATTATGCATGTTTTATTTATGAATTAATTTAATAATAAATTTATTTATTTCCAACTTAACTGATTTTGAAAAATAAAACAATTGATTTATGGGTTAATCAATCATTTTTCACACTTTTATTCAAAAATAATATCATTAAATATGACAACTTTCTTTAATCAATTAAATAAGAATTTAATCAATTATTCATAGGAATTTTAATTTATTATCAAATTTAAATAATAATAATTAGGAATGAATATAATTAAATTCAATTAAATAATTTAGTGGCAGTATTAAATTTAATTAATTAAATATTGAGAATATTCAGTTAATCAAACTTTAGGATAAATAGTATTTATCGCCAAATAATTATTAAATTAAAGATAATTAAGATGATTAGGAATATGGAATATTCCCTGATACAGAAATTGAGATAACCAATTAGGATTCGATAATGTTTAGATGTGTTTTAGGTTAGGACTTTGATGTTGATTTTGTTTGATATGTCGATATAAGAGATTAATGAACTTATAGCCCATTTTTGGGGTATTACATTTTGCCCCTCTTTGAATTATTGTGTGAAGTGCAGTGGTTCAAAGATAGTTTGTGTATGATATTGAAACTAATGTTTGAAATTGAAATTCATATGAGGCAGAAACTGATTGAAATTGATATGAAGATGATAGGTCCTGAATGACCAAAGATAATGTTAACTATAATAGCAAATGAACCGATGGTTGCGAAAAAGTGTCAAAATGCCTAATTTTGAACCTTATGATTGTGAAGAAGTGAGTGACCGATTCTAGACCCGATTGTCTGTATATTGAATCACATTGGTATCACATCTGAACCCTTCAGTTTTTGAAGAACCAAAGAAATAACACAATTGAACCAATAGTTACAAAAACTGATACAATTTACAAGATTAGGAGAATACTAGATTGATATGGATCTCGATGAATCTAATATGCCCCAAGAAATGATTGATTTGCCCCAAGCAATGAGGTATTTTTGATGAATCAACAACTAGATGTGGTTGTTGTCTTAACTACTGAGGAAAGATATGATTTCAGCTTTAGATTTACAGACTTTGAATGATGTGCAATATTGTGCCCCCTTCGGGATTCAAATTGAAATCTGACAAGAAAAATCAAAATTGAATAGTTTAAAAGCATGTTAATTGATTTGATAAGTGGTTAAACATGTTTGAAAATACATTTTGCATCATTTGGAGGGTCCAAAAGACCAAGTTTGACTAGGTTTGACCATGAATTGACCATAGTTGACCTAGTTGAAATTGTGATAGTTTGATGTAAGATAATTAGTTAAGTTGAATTCTAGATTTCTGTAATGATTGACAGTCGATTATGCAAGCAGTAGACCATCCTGGGTCCAAAAATTTTAAATTGTGATTTTGACATAATAAATTACCTTAGATTTGAATTTTGATCCCAAAAATGGATTCAAAACGTTGAAAATAGCCAGGGGTGCAATTTTTGTGAAAAATGGAGCACTTTTGAAAATTAGGTCAAAAGCTATATAAAGGCCAGAAGGGTCATTTCCAATTCATTTCAGCCTTTTGACTTTGAAAAAATTTGTGGAGCCCTCTGAGCAAAATGGAAGATAGAGCAACAGAACCAAAGGTACCTATGAGTTCACACCAATTTGAGCGCAGCCAGAGACACCAGAGACCTCGGCAGTATGGACATCCTATAACTGGACCTTTGTGCTTCTCTATAAATTCCATTTTTGCATGTTTGTAGCATGTTAGGATCATTTTCATATGTTTTTAACTTTTTCAATTTTCATTCCATGGAATCTCATACGACCTTGCATCAAGGCTCATACAACTTTCTGATAGTAGATAGGTTTTCATTTCATGACCCCCAAAGACTCATACGAGACGGACCCATGAGTCGTACAACATTTCATCGGGTCCCTCATAACTTGTACGAGAGGGATTCCAATGTTGTGTGACTATCCTTTATCATTTGGTTGTATGTGGAAATTCGTATGACTTTTGATACCAGTTTTACTATCCTATCAAAAATAGCAAGCTTAAAACTCATATTTCGGTCCAAATTTTGCAATTTTTGATGCTGTAGAATGATACCTGTCCTACTAACCTACCTTCTAAAATATTGAACTACCCCATTTTTGTCAGTGTAACCTATTTTTTGACCCAATTACTGAGAGGTGTCCCTATTTTTGGTTCTGTGTAGGTCATATACCCAGATGTGCATGTTCGGATCTCTCATCCTGCCACACAGAGACTATGCATTTCACTTCCGAATCCGATGAGGGTGCATCTTACTACCTGTGGTTTTGAGTACTTGATACATTTACTTAAGCTTAGGGTAAATCATGGTTTATTGACTGCATTGTTTAAGAGCTTTCACTTAGAGACCCAAACTTTCCACTTTCCTATCGGGGAGATTATCGTTACCCCTGAGGATGTTTATAGGATATTACAGATTCCTTTCCATGCTACTAGGAGACTAGAGTATGTGAGTTCTGGGAACTCAGGATTGCTCACCTTCAGACATATTTTTGGAGATGATACCTAGATGACCTCACCTATTTCCTAGGAGTTTCTTGCACAAAGATATGGACAAACACACCGATTAGAGTGTATTATTGCTGGTATGATTGGTGGTATCATTATGTCCAACCATCAATAGAATGGTCATTTGATGGGCTGGGCACCCATTGTAGCACGTCTGATGGCCACAACCTCTAAGTTGGCATGGGGCCAATGCCTCCTTGCACACATGTTTTCAGAGATGCATGAAATCATGTATCACAATAGTAGATCATTTGTAGTGGGAGCCCTAGTATTGTAGATATGGACGTGGGAGCACATCCCAATTGTGAGACCAGTGCACCAGACACAGCAGCAGCCATAGGAGCTGGTTATATATGTTTATTCTAGATATGTTACATAGGTGGAGATAGGTCACCCTGAGTATTGGAGGTGATGCCTTGATGACATGAATTTTGTTCACTGGAGACCTTATGTAGGTATCGAGCCATGGCCTCCTACATGAGAGTAGTTTAGTTATTTCTTTTAGAGCTGGATATTGATAGGTAGATCCTCTACTATCCTTGAGAGGTTCATTATCACTAGAGTGTGGTGACATTACAGGTGAATACAGGACGCCCTTGAGGATTACACCACATATGCTTAGATAGCTCAGGAGCTTAGGCTTGGTTGGTCAGTGAGGCTCTCATATGCCTTGTGCACACATGATTATAGTGCTATTATAGGCAGAGATTGGGAGTACCAACCTCAGGTACTCAATGCAAGTATCATAGATGGTTTCATTTCATGGCTGGTAGACCATCCTATTCATAGGTTTTTAGATCTGACAGAGCTGATTCCCTCCATGGAGGAGGTGATGGATGTTATAGGTGCAACTATGCCACAGGCACCCAGACTAGCATAGGCTCCAATGATACATCCCACACCACCAAGACCCAGAGTGATGGATCCTCCTTAGAGACCATCTAGATAGATTAGGCCCTCTCATCCCACTACTTCCACAGTAGGGAGATCTACTGGTATGTAGAGACAGAGTAGAGGAGAGAGTGGTACATTAGGTGGATTTGGTTTAGCAAATGAGGTACTTGCAACTGAGCAAGTGGTAGGTGGTGGTGTGGACTTCACAAAGGGGGATACTAGTTTTGATTTAGGTGCTAAGGTCAAATGCCATAAGGCACAAAGAGAAGAGACTATAGAGTAGGTTGCCCCTCATACTGATATGCCAGATGTTGATCCAGTTGTTCCTCTTACCCCACAAGAGACCATTAGACATCTCAAAGTTAAGGTCAGTGACCTGAAGATACACAATGCTAGGTGGGAGGAGAGATTCATATAGGTTGATAGATAGCACACTGTGCTCACTAGAGAGGTACAATGTTTATAGGTGGAGGTGATTCATCAGACCTTGAGATCTGCATATTATCTATCAGCTTATTATACTGCAGTTCCTTCAGCATAGAGAGTTCCTACTTACTCACAGTTCATGATGGCATCAGAGGGAGCATGGGCCTTGAGAGTAGAGCTAGTGCCTGATGCACCACCTCCACCTCCACCAAATGGAAAGGATCAGGCCAACAGCTGATTTTTCCTTGTGATATATTCTAATATACTATTCTCTTTTTTATCATTGATATACTATTCTAATATTGATAGCTCACATGAGCTCATTCTTTTGTACACTATGCCAGTAGTGCACCCCTGACTAGTTCAAGATTTTTGATATATATGAGATCAATATTTTGGTTGTGACTTCATATGTACTTGTCATGTTTTGATTGATGATGATATCATGTGATGCTTATGCTATGAGTAGAGTAGAATGTATGTATGGATATATGCAATCCAATGATTTCTTTCATATGTATGGATGTTATGAAAATGTATTTGATTATGGAAAGATGTATGTATGATTTATGCTTATGCACATGGATGAGTTGTAATGAAAAAAATGGTGATGATATGAAAATGCAATGATACACATGATATGTTTTGCAAGTATTTATGGAGACAAGTACTCAGTCTTCTGTCAAAAAGGATGGTTAACCTAGGAGGACAACTGCTTGCAGTTTGATTGAAGAGACCTTCAAGTTAGGTTTCTGCTCTTGTTAGATTTGAAGAGATATTTGAAGAATTTTTTAAGAATTTGAAGTTCATTGAGTCACTGTGAGATCATGCAACATGCAATATAAAATGAAACCTAAGACCTAGGACCTAGTCACTGATCATGTGTCAGTTATTCTCATCATTGAATTTTTTGGTAACCAGATAAATCAGTACAATGCCCACTAGTTAGGAAACCATAGACATATAAATATCTATTTGTATGTGAAGGAATCAATACAACACCCATTGATTAGGAAACCATGGGTATATGAATATTGATTTTGTTTTTGAAACATTGGATTAGATATAAGCATCAAGGCATAAACACCAGGATGACCTGACTATCATGTCAATTTTGATATAGTAGTTTGTATAAGCATCAAGAAAAAAGTATCATGATGACCAAAATACACCTTGTGTTATAAACACATCAAGAAATCAAGAGATCATTCTAAATCCAATGTGAATTACCCATAGTGACCCTTTATCATTCACATCCTTAGGTAAGATCATGTTTCACAAGAGGAGAAAGAACTCACTCAAAAAGATAATAGTTAGATCAAACTTCCTTGAATTTTTCAGGTATCAATGGTCGAGGTATGCATGGCCATCTAATTCAAGGTAGAGGCTCTTATAGTCGGACACCATTTCAATCCAAAATTTCCAAAGTTGTTAGATTTTCACATACAAGTAGAAAATAAAGAAAAGATTATGCCCCCAGTCATCACCCTCTAAATCTTGTAAAGGACATCATCGAAGAGCTCGAAAGGACATAATATGCAAAAATCTCAATGCGAATCAATAAGCATACAAGGAGATAAAAGCATGTAAAAAAGCACAGATTGTTTTCAATATGTGTTTGATGTTTGATTGCATTGTTGTAGATGGAAAATCCTTTCTAGAGACAACACAGACTAACTGACTCAAATGAAGCTTCAAAGGACTTTAACTAGATATGATATGTCTAAGATGCATTGGAGGCCATAGGATATGACATTGATTGCCCCCAAGTTTGAATATTGATAGGATATAGATGCTTGAGCTGATTGGTGTACAGACTGACTTATTGAAAATAAGAAACAAAAATCAAACCGGGAAAATATGTACAAACTAAAGCAAGAATGAAAGTTGGGAAAGACCAAGATTGTGCTAATAGATGAAGCATTTTGAAACAAGTGGCACTTGTTTGCTGGGTTTTCACCATCTTGGCAAAGATTTTATTTTTGCTACCATGGCACCTATTTCCAGGTTTTCACCAAGGCACTTTTTTCTTTTTTCTCATTATTTTGTAATTTTCATTTTTTCAATTTTTTTGTACTTTTCATATTGTAAGAATTTGTAAATATTGAACCAAGATCAAGAGGTTGAAGAAAAGAACAAGAGAGAAAATATGAATGCAAGGATGGATTGAATAGATCCAATGAATTAATGATATTCACCAATGAATGTTGAATAATATTTACATAATAGGCCTCCTTATATAGGAAAGGTGATATGAGAGAATGATAAGGAGCTGATAAGCTATCACCTATGCAAGGTGTAATCACATGTCCACAAAATATGGATCATCCTCCAATATGCAATAAAGTATGTGCATTGGATTAGGATGATAATGTGATAAGATGATAATGTGATAAGAGCACAAAAGGTGGATCTCACACACAATGAGGTATGTGATGACAACTATCACACCAAAAGTAGAATTTCTCCTACACCATGTGCTTAATAGATGTGCACACTCCTAGGTGTCTCAATCACAAACTACTATGAAATGCATTAACCTAAGTAAGATTAAGTAATGTGTAATTAGGAATAATTAATTACACCAACACCCCCCTTTAAGTGCAACTTAGGGGAATGCACTTAAACTCACAATGCAAGATGGGTCCCGGCTACTAGGCCATGTTAGGTACCCATGTACAAAATGAAATACATGAAATGCATAACTCTCATAAAGTGGAGAAAGAGGGAAAACCTCATGGGAAAAACCCTCCCCCAAAAAGGGAGAAGAAAACAAGATGCATGGATGGAGTGCTCAAGACCCCCCAAGAACTACATACATCATGTCTATACAAAGAAGTATCCCCCCATAAGAAGGATAGTTGGAGACATGATATCCCCCCCATAATGTAGAAGCTCCCATGTTGATGAAGAGTACCTACAAACAATAGATCAACCAATTCTTACAAGAAACATGTCTCCCCTTAGGAAGAAATAGATACATCAAATGATGAAGAAGCCAATCCTTGTGCAAATGGAAGGAGGAAGAAGATGTAGGTCTCCATGTATGAATCTCTGAAGATTGAGTAGGAATCTCCAAGCTCAAAGAATCTATCACCTCATGTGACAAATCAAGTGAAGAAGGAGAAGAATCAAGTACACTGATCTCCAAAGAAGGTGAAGAAGTATCCCCATCTATGATAAAACTGTCATCAAGGGAAAGAGAAACCCCTCATGTATGTCTTCCAAATCTGCATCATGAGAATCAACAAATGCTGAAGATGCATCCAAATAGTCATCACACTCTGCAAGATCTGAATCAATATGATCATCCTGCTGAATTATAGAGCCCATGTGTCAAGAAGCAGGAAATGGAGGAGTAGGAAGATCAACACTTGTCTCAACAACAAAATGATTCAAGTGCCCAGAGTTCTCCTCATAATTATCCCTTGGCAAAGGGATGTGTACATCATATATATCATCATCATTATCAACAAAAGTAGAAAAATAAGACAAGCATGATGTATGATCAACAACTCCCATAGCTATGACATTTCTAGTCTCCATGTCCCTAATGCAGACATAATCAGGAGTGAACTCAAAAATTTTACCTCGTGCCCCATGTGTAATTTGGTAAATAGAAAGGAGATTAGTGGTCAAGGATGGTACACAAAGAACATCATTAAATGTCCCCTCTCCCATAGGAATAGAACCTTTCCCACAAAATCTCATGAATGTGTTGTTACCCATCAAAATATTAGGAGAATTACAAGGCTCAAAAGAAGAAACCATATCCATAGAAGATTCCATATGATGTGATGCACCTGAATCAAGAAGCCATTTACCTTGCTCAGGATGTGTGGAAGCCATGAGTGCTTGTCCTTTACCTTTGTCTTTGGATGATGATGGAGATGTAGAAGCTGCCAAATGTGTAGAAGAAGGAGCAGACACTAATGAGGGCAACTTAATATTGTGTTTTTGCATAATGTGAGTTAGCTCATCAATCTTCTTTTGAAAACACTTATGCTCATCATGTCCTAACTTTTGACAATATGCACATTTATCTCTCTTTCTTCTAGATGATTCCTCTCTTGAAGAGGACTTGGATTTAGTACTTTTTGGTGAAGAAGATTCATTACCTTTGTCATGAGGCTTAGGATCCTTATTTTGTTTCTTTCCTTTTCCATTAGAAGCCTTTGATGTAGACTCAATTGCAATCAATGCTTGATGTGTGGAAGGCTTCAACTGACCCATGTGTGCCAACTTTGCTTGTTCCCTTGTGAGCTACGCTACAAATTCATCAAGAGAGGGCAATTTGTATGCACTGCCAAGAGCATCCATAGTAGCATAGAATGTAGAAACAAAGATAGAATATTCAGGACCAAGCTTGGAAAGAATAGAAAAGATCAATTGTTCATCCCCTTTAACAATGCCACATGAAGAAAGCTCCAATCTAATAGTATTGAACTTAGAGAAGAAATCTTGAATATTATCAAAATCCCTAGGATTAAGACTTATGAGATCATTCTCTAATTTGAATTTTCTCATTCTATCAGGTTTACCAAAGAGTCCTTCCAATATGATCCAAGCATCATGAGGATGTGTGCAAGATTCAATATGAAAGAGCATGTCATGAGAGATGGATGATCTAAGAGAGCCAAGTGCTTTATCTCTTCTATCAAACCATTTTCTCCTTTCTATAGCACCTGTTTGAGGTTCTTGATCCTACCCAAGAGTCATTCTAAGCAATCCCAAACTCAACAAATGATCACTTAAAGAAACTTTCCATTCATAGTAGTTATATGGAGTGAGGATTTTAACCTTTGAATTATCCATATTAACACCAAATAATGACTGATAACTACTGATAACTCCTTGAAATGACTAATGCAAATCAGAAAATTGAAATCCAAGGATTAAACAAGTGCAATTATAGCCCAAAATAGCCTATTGCTGAAAGTGATATTTCTACTCAAAATCACTCAAATCTGATTGCAGATCTGGAAAGTAGATGAAAAATCATGCACTTTCAAAAAAAATTTCACCTCAAAATGTTACCGTATGTGCCCAAACGAAGCCCTGGAAGTTGCAGAAATCAGGAATAGATAGGAATAGTCAACAAGATCTGCAATTTTTGACAAATGTGGCTACCAAAATGCAAAATTAACAACACCACTAGAAAATTCAAGAAATTCTACCCAATTTTAAAAAAAATTGCACCCGATTTGGAGCCCAGATGACCAAGTTATGGCCTCTCAAAGATTGATTGTCAAATCAAAACTACAAATGGTGAAGGGTAGAATATTTACAAACCTTGATGACATCAAAAAAAGAATGGGTTAAATTTGACATCTAAATGACCATAAAAAAAAAGACAATTTTGCCAGGATTTGACAGCTAGACGGCCATCAATTTTAACATAGCATATAGGGTGATGTCGGCAAAAAATGCCCCCTTTGGCTAACGTGGTAGTGCTGTGGTATGTCCATACCATATGGATGCAGATGTAGCTGGTGATGTGGCAAATGATGTCACTAGGTGACATGGTAGCGAGACACATGTCAGTCTGTGATTTGATGAGGGGGTTGCCAATGTGGCGGTTTGCGACAGCTCTAGGACTGTTCCACGGTGTTCGCGTGGTGCTGTTCTGCGCAATGACGAGGTAGCCTCGGTGGCATCTTTGGAGGGCATGGGTATCCATTGATGTGGCAGTAGTGATTTGAGAGGGAGTGGCAAGTGGGAGCCACTGTGGAGTTGAGCCACGAGGGGCAGATCTCGGAGGAGCCGCTTGGGCGGCATTGTTGGAGCAGAAGAAGTGAAGCCACGTTTGGAGTTGAAGACCGCCGGTGGGTGGAGCTATGAAATCCACCAGTTGGAGGTTGCTCAGGCTGAGTGATGCATGGTCATGGCTACTAGTGGTGGTGTTCTGAAGTGGCGGCGGTGTTTGAGAAGGCACCGCTGGGGTGGCACTATGGGACTTTAGTCCCACATGCGCAACAGACTTGTGCTAGACATTGGATATAATGCAAAGCACTTAATATCAAAGAAAAGAAGTGAGCCGCTATGGTCCTTGTGTTGTCTTCGGAATGCTAGCTTGTCATATGGCTGAGATGTGATGTAGATGCAAGTATGATGTGCGCAGAGACAGAGAATATTCTCTATTATAAGGGCCATACCTTGCCCGATAACACAATTTTTTTTGCACTAAAATTTTTTTGACAAAATTATCAGAATAAAAAATTAATTATTTTTTGAAAAAACATATCAGAGGTGTAGATCGGGCTCTATGGTCCGATTTGCAAAAGTTTTTTGCCTCAGATTGGACTTTCACTGAATATGGATGAGTTTATAGTCAATTTTAATCAAAACATCCTCCTGAATGCAATGGTGATGTTAGATCTGCTCCAAGACGCATCTATCACACACTGGTTGCTAGATTTGAGATTTGGACCTTCAAAGCTTGCATCAAGTTCTCTTCAAGTTGGCTAATCAAGAACGATCCAATGGCTCTAATACCATGTAAGAATTTACAAATATTGAACGAAGATCAAGAGGTTGAAGAAAAGCACAAGAGAGAAAATATGAATGCAAAGATGGATTGAATAGATCTAATGAATTAATGATATTCACCAATGAATGTTGAATAATATTTACATAATAGGCCTCCTTATATAGGAAAGGTGATATGAGAGAATGATAAGGAGCTGATAAGCTATCACCTATGCAAGGTGTAATCACATGTCCACCAAAAGTGGATCATCCTCCAATATGCAATAAAGTATGTGCATTGGATTAGGATGATAATGTGATAAGAGCACAAAAGGTGGATCTCACACACAATGAGGTATGTGATGACAACTATCACACCAAAGGTGGAATTTCTCCTACACCATGTGCTTAATAGATGTGCACACTCCTAGGTGTCTCAATCACAAACTACTATGCAATGCATTAACCTAAGTAAGATTAAGTAAAGTGTAATTAAGAATAATTAATTACACCAACAGATATTTTTTTTATTTTTTTGTGAATCATCAAGGTGCCTATTGCTAGGTTTTCACCAAGATGTTCATTTTTTTCAAGACTTTTTCCAATTTTAAAGATTTTTTAAAGATATTTTACCATACACTGAATGCCTTAGGCATAGAATTTATTCAGATGGTGAACATTGATTGGTTCTTGGAGTTGTTCTCCTTTAGCCATTGAGAGTTGATAGGCACCAGAGCCAAAAGTAGCTATGATTACAAAGGGACCCAGCAAGTTGGGTTCAAACTTCCCCTTGCGTTCTCGATGTGATTGATTTTTAGGATTCTCTCTCAAGACTAGATCACCAACCTAAAATTCTCTATGTCTGACTTTCTTGTTGTAGCCTCTAGACATTATCTTCTAATATACTCTGAGATGATCATACGCTGCTTGTCTATGCTCATCTAGTATTTCAAGTTCTTGCAACCTAGACACTCTGTAGTCATCATCAGTTACTAGATCATGCATTGTAATTCTTAGTGATGGGATTTCAACCTCAATAGATAGTACTGCTTCAGATCAATAAACTAAAGTGAATGGTGTAATCCTAGTGGGCATTTTGATACTTGTTCTGTAGGCCTAGAGAGTTGGATTGATCATGAGATGCGAGTCTCTTCCTATTTTATTAACTGTATGGTGCAAGATTTTTAATAGATTCTTGTTAGAAGCCTCTTCTTGTCCATTCCCTTGAGGATAGTAGATAGAAGACCAATATTGTGTGATCTTGAATTTGGCACATAGATCATCTAGGTCTTTATTTTTGAATTTTCCCCCATTATCTTTGATTATAGAATGTGGGATCCCATATCTGCATATGATATAGTTCAATATGAACATAGATATTTGCTTTCCAGTTGCTTGTGTCAAAGGGACTGCTTCTACCCATTTTTAAAAATAATCTATAGTTGTGATTATATGGGTATGTCCATTGGAAGAATGAGGATGTATAGCTCCTATAAGATCAAATGCCCATTGGTGAAAAGGCCATTCTGTAGGAAAGGGAATTAGATCCCTCCCTGGAGCATGAATTAGGTTGCCATGCACTTGGCACTTTTGACAATTCTTAGCAAACTTGATAGACTCTTTCTCCATTTCAGGCCAATAGTACCCAGCCCTCATAAGTTTTTGAGATAGTGTTAAACTGTTCAAGTGTGACCCACAAATACCATCATGGACTTCCTCTAATGCATGTTGAGACTCTTCTCATTCTAAACATCTAAGTAGTGTACCATCTAGACCTCTTTTGTACAGATCATGACCAATAATGACATATCAGGAGGCATTATGAATAAGGTATCTCCTTTCATGGTGGTTGAAGGTATCAGGAATGATTTGGTCTTAGAGATAGGAAAATAGGTTTTTGTATCTAGATGAATCATGACCAACAATAGTGCAAATCATGTGGGTTTTAGGGGAATCATATGCAAAATAGGATAGTGCTTCCACCAGGAACTCATAGCGTAGCTCATGTTCAGGCTACTGTAATAAAATAGATAGCATTGCCATTGCATTAGCAGCCTTGTTCTCTATTCTAGGTATTTGCTCAAATGTGATAGATAGAAAATACTTCTTTAGATCATCTACCATTATCTTGTAAGGAATGAGCTTTTCATCTTTAGTTTGGTACACATCATAGAATTGATGGATAACAAGTTGAGAGTCTCCATGAATTTGTAGCTTTGTTACTCTCCATTCAATCTCTATTTTCATACCATTCAAAAGGGCTTCATATTCAAAAATATTGTTTGTGCAAGGGAACTTTAATCTGAATGCTTTTGGGATTGAGTATCCTTGAGGAGTTATGAACAATATGCCTGTTCTTGATCCATTATGTGTATAGGAGCCATCAATGAATAACTACCATCCTCTAGAAGAAAGAGTCATGATAGAGGAATTTGGAAATTCCATTTGCATTAGTGTATCATCAATCATAGGTGCATCTGCTAATTGATCAACAATAACTTGTCCTTTGATAACTTTTCATTCTACATATTCAATGTCAAATTCACTTAAGAGCATGACCCATTTAGCTAATCTACCTATGAGGGAAGGTTTTCTAAGTAGGTACTTGAGTGGATCAATCTTAGCTACCAACTGTGTGGTATGAGCTAACATGTAATGTCTCATTTTCTATGATGCAAAGATCACAGCTAGACAAGCTTTCTCAATCATTGAATAGTTCTTTTCATATGCAACCAATGTTCTATTGATATAGTATATAGCTCTTTCCCTTTTGTTCTCATCATGTTGTGCTAGCAATGCCCCCAATGATGTATCTATTGTGGAGACATATAAAATCAAAGGCTTCCCTAGAATGGGAGGCATCAAGACAGGAGGATTTGATAGATACTTCTTGATATTCAATTATTCTCACATTCTACATTCCATTTAAATGTCACACCTCTATGTAATGTTTTTGTAAAAGGTTGTGATATGTCTGCTAGGTGTGATATAAATCTTTTGATGGATTGGACTCTTCCTTGCAATTTACTCATTTGACTAATATTCTTTGGAGGTTGCATTTCCATGATAGTCTTTACTTTAGCTGGATCAATGTCAATGCCCTTCTTTGAGACTATGTATCCTAAGAGCTTTACAGAAGTGACACCAAAAGCACAATTCTTAGGATTTAGTCTGAGACTAAATTTTTCCATTTTGTCTAGTATTTTGCTCAAGTCATTTAGATGTTCAACTCTAATCATAGATCTTTCTAAAGTATCATCAACATAATCTTGCATAGTCCTATGCATCGTGTCATGGAAAATAGATGTCATAGCTCTTTGATATGTAGCACCAGCATTTTTAAGCCCAAATGGCATGACATTCCAACAGAAGGTGCCCAATGCACATGTAAAATTAGTTTTCTCTTGATCCTTTGGAGCAATTTTTATTTGATTATACCTAGAAAAACCATCCATTAAAGAATACATCTCAAAGCCTCCGGGCATGTCCACTATCATATCAATGTTAGGTAGTGGAAAATCATCCTTAGGGCATGCTCTATTTACATCTCTAAAGTCTGTACACACTCTAATTGATTTATCTTGTTTTGAAATAGGTACAATATTAGAGATCCATTCTACATAGTCAATAACTCAGATGAATCTGGCTTTTAAGAGCTTCTCTAATTCAGCTTTTACCAAGAGTGCAACATGAGGATGCATCTTTCTCAATTTTTTCTTGATGGGTTTGACATTTAGAGCTATAGATAAATAATGCATTATAAGATTAGGATCTAACCCTAGCATATCTAAATATTTCCATGCAAAGTTGATCTTCTTTCTTGTTAGGAATGTTGTAAATTTGTTCCGCTCTTCTTCTGATAAAGATTGTGCCACATGGATCAACTATGGTTCTTCTGTTGTTCCCAAATTGATGGATTGAGTGGGCTCAATTAGAAATGGAGATATGTCCTCTAAATGACTTGGAAGGACATCAAATATCTCATCCTTAGGCACCTCGAAGATGTTTTCACCTTCAAATACATCTTTTATTTTTACGTTTGTAGGTTCTAAGACTGCCACAAAGTGGTTTTTACCCTCAGAACTCCTTTTCTTTTTATTCTTATTTTTTATTTTTCTAACTAAGATACTTGATGTCCAACTCTATCATGCTAACACTTGGTTCACTGATGAAAGTACTCATAGGTTCAACTACATTGAGGTAACAAGCAAGTGCATAGTCATTCGGGAAGGTATAAATACCATGGCTCAGATTTGTGGAGGTTTGATCAATAAGGTCTGGATAGTGGATAGTCAAAGTGGGGAAAGATTGGGAGATAGTGTTTATAGATATGGATCTGTCATCATTGGTCCTAACCAGATGCTCAAGTTCAAAGGTGATATTACAACTTAAGACATTCAATTCATGAATAAGCTCAATGTCATTGTGGGAGTCCAATTCAGCCATAGGTGGATCAGACTCAATAGGTTCATCATTTCACTCTAGACTTACATTGGGTTTAGGTGCATATTGGTGAATAACATCAACATGTTTCTTTATAATAAGCTCATCTTCTTCTATAATGGCTCCCCATTTGTAGTCATTAGATTCTTAATATATGCCTCTAGGAAATCTAAGAACATGAGTAAAGTTGGGATGAATACCCCAAGAAGGGTTACCCTTAGATTTTGATTTGAATTCATACTCATGGAAATCTATCTCAGAATAACTATCACCTTCCTCTTTTTGATTGTCATCGAGATTAGCTAGCTCTTGTGTGGCAACTATCTCTTGATTGATAGTAGGTTCTTGTGTTTCTACTACATTAATTCTTTTGATTGGATCATTTTCAGCTTCAAGGAAGTCTTTGATTTCTTTAGGCAAATGCTTATAATGGATAAGTTCAAAGCTATTGGAATCACTATCTGATGGTTCAATTTCTTCCTTCTTGAGAAGAAGTTCTCCTGGTGCAATCTATTCTATGACATAAGAATAATTACCTTTGAGGTGGAAGGGTTTCTTTTTAAAGCCTATGCCAATAGTATCTTTGTTTTCCCTACCAGTATGTGAAATAGGTGTTATAAGACCTTCTCCTTTGACTCCTAGAGGTCCTTTACCTGAATATCCCTTCTTAGCTATTAATTTATCTCCTAGACCATATGCCTTAGAAGGGATTTTAGATACTGTAGAGTCACTAGTTTGAACAACTTGAGATTCAAGTTCATCTTTGTATAGCCATGCAGTCATAGCTTCATCTGCTTCAAATTCTTTCTTGGAGACTTGTTCTGCTACAAAATTACTTTTATATGCCTTAAGAGGTTCTTTAGAGTTTGGTTTGGACTATTTTAAAGATTGTCCATAAGACTTAGGTGAGATAGGGAGAGATGTCAAAGATAAGACTGGCTCTATAGTATATTCTCCCATAACATTTTCTTTGATATTGACCTCTTTTGTAAGATCTTCCATTTTAGATGTGGATGCTTCTTTTGTTGGCTCAATGGAAGATTCTCTGTTATTAGGCACAATTTTATCTACACTTTCCTTCAATGTATTGCAAGTGGTGGATATGTCTACTAGAATAGTGACCTCTACTCCTTCAAAAGGAAATTTTAAGCATTGGTGGAATGTAGAATGAATAACCTTCATCTCATGTATCCATGGCCTCCCTAGAAGAATGTCATAAGCCAAAGGTAGATCAAGAACCTGACATATAGTATCTCTGAATTGGACCTACTCTAATAGGTAAGACAATGGTGCCTTTAGAAGATCTTTCTTGTTCATCATAGGCCTTTATAGTTATTTTCTTTCTAGGATCAATAGCCAATTTTTAAAATCCCAATTGTGTGACCAAGCTATAAGAACAAATATTCAAGCCAACGTCTCCATCTATCAACATGCGTTTAACTCTATGGTTTTGGATCAAGACCTCTATATGCAAGGGCTGGTTATGTGGATGACTCAAGGAGTTGTCATCTTCCTCTGAAAAGGAAATATATTGCAGAGATGTAAGATGTCCAAACATAGTCTGGAACCTGTCTAAATAGAGGTCATCAGGAACATTGGATCCGAGCAAAGCTTTGTCTAGAATAGCTCTATGAGTTGGAGATATCCGAAGCAACTCAAACATGGAGGATTTTGCATTAGTGTGTTGGAGTTGTTGAATAATGCTATAAGATGTTGGCCTCGTATCTTTAGGATTGCAAGATTTAGAAACAACCTTCTATTTGGAAGTGGAAGAAAGATTGAAGGGCATCTTAGGGACATTTGATGAATCTGGGATTTGTTCGTTGACATGTACCTGAGCTTCTAATCATGTCACTGCATTAGCTAAAATACGATCTCTATCTCTTCACACAATTGTGATGACATTGCAATGCTCAAAGAGAAAAGGTTCAACCATATTGATAACAACATTATTTCTAGGGTAAGCATAATTGACCTTTGCCCCCATATTAGGCTGAGAAGATGAAACTTCTTGACCATGTTTTGAGAATGGTTCTATGAATGCTATATGATCATTATTGCTCTTATGATTGTCAATGGTGATATCTCCCTTATCAATCAAATCTTGAATAGTACGCTTCAAGTGTAAGCAGTTATTAGTTTTGTGACCTTTACCTCAATGGAAATCATAGAATTCATTCTCTCTCCACCATTTTGGTTTAGGATCAGGATCTAATTGTCAGATCTCAAGAAAAGAGATGATGTTATTAGCTAACAGAGTTCTCATAGCTGATTCTAAAGATTCTCCAAGTGGAGTGAACATTCATTTATTATCAGTGGACCACTTTTTATACTCTGGCTTCTTTTGAGATGGTTCAGACACCTTTTGTTTTGAAGCTTTGATGGCTTGGGTGCCAATAGTTAGATTGAAAGTTGGTGCCTTTAATGGGGCACAAATAGTATCAACAACACCATCTGTGACAATTCCTTTATTCATATTCTAGTTTTGTTCTTGTCTTTAGAACTGGATCCTGATTCGTACTTGTCCTTTTGAAGTGTGATTTCTCCTTTTTTCACAAGTACTTTTTCAATTTTGATCGCATTGTCTACCATCTTATCAAAAGATGTATGATCTTGCATTTATAAAGGATAGTTGATCTCTAGGATAATATTATTGATGAAGATTTCTAGTTTCTTAGTTTTTGGAATAGGCCTAGCATATAGAGAGAATTTCTTCCTCCATCTTTTGAGAAATGTCAAGAATGGTTAACTTGGATATTGCTTGAGATTATAGATATCAATCATGGTGACTGGATGTTGAATGTTGTAGGAGTATTACTGATAGAACAATTTGATCAACTCCTCAAATGTTTTGATAGTAGAAGGTAAACTAGAGAACTAATGAATGGCTGCTCCTCCCAGAGATCGAGGAAAGAGTCACATAAGATAGGTTGGTTCATGCATAAACTCCATAGATTGTGTATAGAATTCTCTGACGTGATCTTAAGGATCAGAGTGTCCATCATACTTATCATATTTTGGCATCTCCACTCTTTTTGGGAATGGTGGCATGTACAAGTTTTTGTCAAATGGAAAAGGACATAGGGCCTCCATGGAGAACTCCTTGGGTTCCTTTTCTTTCTCAAGGTTATTAAGTTTGACTTGCATGACATGCATCTATTTCATCATAGTTGTGAGTGGAGTTTCTTCCTCATGCGTAATGATATCTTCAACATTAAAGTTGGGAGCAAGTTTAGCTTCTTGATGAGCTAATTGTAAAAATTATGCTTCTCTATCTTCTTTCAAGAAATGCTTCATCATTTATTTGAAGTTATCATTGTTTTGGTATTGTGCAATTTCTCCAGGTGTGGGTTCCTAATTTGCCCCATGCTAAGATTGAGCTCTTTGAGAGCCAAAGTTTTTCCCTACTTCATACATGGTGGGAGTTCTACATAGGATAGATTGATGAGGAGTTTGTTGATCACTCCCATGAGTTGATGAAGGAGGAATGTAACTAGTTTTTAATCGAAGATTTCCAAGACCATCATCTTCATAAAGAACTGAATTGTAGAGTTGCTCAAAAGTTGGATTTTGGATCTGATTCAAAGGTAAAGTATGAGATACTTCCCCAGATTTGTTATGAGAGGAAGCTCTAGTTTCCACCATTGACCTTAGGTGAAACAAAAGAATATGATGAAGACAACTAAAGAAAGATCTGATTTAAGAGGATCAAATCACGCAACCTTGTCAAGGTTTGATTGATTGAAGCTTAGATTAGATGTAGATGAAGGAGACTATGCCCTAGATGTATGGGTAGATTCCCAAAAGATAGTGAACACGAGTTCACAACACTTAGTCATTTTGATGATTGATTGAAGATTCATAGCTATGACAAGGTTTTGACACAAGATGATAAAGACACAAATTGATTAAATAGAAGGCTAAATCAAATTCAAAAGGCCACTTTAGGAAAATGATTGGATTCTCAGTATTTGCTGCTCTGTTCCTGACACAGTGATTTGTTTGACAGATTCTGGAAATAGGTTGGAAAAGCTGGATATCTAGCAATTCTGACAACTTTCTAACAACTTTTCAAAACTTCTCAAATGACTTTCTGCAGGCTCGTATGACAGTGGGGATAGCTTGAAATGACAATTGAAAAGCTTGTACGACAGTTGACAATAGGAAAATTGACTTTTGAAAATGACTAGCAAAAACAATCGTACGACAATATACTAGTTACCATACGATAATCAGGGGGTTATGAAATGACTCTTGACCAAAACTCATATGATTTTTTACTCCAAAAAGGAATTTCACTTCAATTTTTGCAAATTTTTGGGTTTTCAGTTTTAGATTGTTTGCAAATTTCAATGTCTAGATTTGAAGATTGTAACAAATTTGTTCATTTTCAGTAACCAAATAGATAAGCAAGCATGCAAAACAACAAGCAAGTGATTTCAAGAATGTCTAAAAATAATGAACAAGGGCAAAAGCAACCTTGCGCATGAACAATCAAGTGACTTATTTGTGCTAATCCTTAGAAGTGCTAATTGTGTATGTTCCAAAAAGTTTTGCAGTAACGTACATATTCCTAGAAAATGAAAATTTGGCCTCACTAGGGTTTTTAGTAATGGTTTGACTCTGCAACTTTTATGATCCAAGAGGGTGAACTCCAATCCAGGCACACCGGGGTTTTGACATAGTTTGAGAACTTAATCTTTAGGATGTATTAGGGAGATCTAACAGCCCAACAAGAGACCACACCTATGGAGATTTCTTCCAATAGGACATTTATATAGTGGTTGTTACTACCATGGTGAAAATGACTATTACTGCTTGAGGTTCTGTCAAAGTGGTTGACCCAATTAAGGGAATTTCCACTATGGTTAACCCTCTGTAAAGGTGACTCACAAAATATACCACATGGGGACTAGATCAGATTCAAAGATCTGGGTTTTTGGTACTATCTAAAAAGGAAGTAGAGCATAATCCCCTAGCCTCTTCACTTCACCAAAACAAACTAGACAGATAAATCCGACATGCTAAGACTAAGATTATCTCACAAAGATCTATGACATCAACCCCTTATGATCTATCAACCTCTCTGGAGAGAGAATGCATCGATCAAAAGTTGAAGACACACAGATCTAGTAGAATGTGAAATGCGCTCAGTATCCTCCCTACCTATAAGGGTTCCTTCTTTGAGATGAGTTTCATTGGAAACTCACTCTCTCAAGAGCCACAAATGGTGTTCATAGGGCCTATTTACTATGTGTAACAAAGATGCTAAAAGAAAATCTATGTTCATTTTTAGAGCCCAAATGAAATGTGTGATATGGAAAAGAAAGGCGCTCAAGCTAGACACGCAAGATGTTCATTTTAATCCAAATCAAAATTTTATTAGCTGAGAAGGTTACCTTAATTCCTCACAACATGCTTAGTAGATTCTTACCTATTTTTAGCAATTCTTGCTCTTTTTCCAATCAAAAACTAGTGAAAATCAATCAAAAATAGAGAATTTCAATTGTTAGGGTTAGCTGTTAGTCGAAATCTAAAAACCAAATCTAACAAACTACCTGAAAAAGTGAAATGACAATTGAACCCTGGCACTGAAACTCATACAATAGTGGGTTACCTCCCAGATGACAATCTAGAAGCTCGTATGATAATGGGTATCAGATCATATGACAATAGAGATTCTAGACGATAGTGGGTTTTGGCTTGTGCGATCGTTGATCAAATCAGCTATCATATGATAGTAGGTATCCCCTGGTATGAGTTTCTAACAAAACTTGTATGAAAATTGTATGGACAAAGAATAAAAATAGTAGCTTGGAATAGAAAAAGACAAGAAAATGGTAGAAATTGATAAAATTTGAAGGGAAACCCGTTTCAGGGCCCCACGGTGGGCGCTAGAAATGTGTGTTCAAATTTTGTACTTGATCTGTAGACACAACACATCAGTAAAACATTAGAGGTTAGCTAAAATTGAAATCATGCAATAAATGAAAACTAAACTAACCAGGTGACTTGTTGCCTTCTAGTAGATGCGAGTATGTATTCTCAGATTATACCAAGATTAGTGACCTTGATGACACCTAAACAAAGGATTTGAATGCAAAATCTATATATGGAATGAATGCAATTAATCTTTTTTTTTTTTTTTAGATGCAATAAGATGAAAAATTGGATATCAATCTATGCTAATATGAAAATTGATATGCTAAAATGATCTAACAATAATATTCTAAATGATATGGATACCATGCAAAAATAATGAAAATCTCACAACAACTCGAATTCTCAAGATTGATTCTTCAGTCTCCAATTCAATAGTGTGAGTGTGCAATTTGTGGATGGATCATAAATGAAGAGCTAAAGCCTTAATTTATAGAAATCTAGGGCTTTGGAGGTGCATGAAAAAAAGCCATAAATCACTCAAGTTGGTTTTTGAGTTATTTTTAAATAAAGGATAATTAACTCACAAAAACATGGAAAAGCAGAGTTTAACTCAAAATAGAGGTTAGATTTAATTGATAATTGATAGTTGTCTGCTTTTCTAATTGTGCATGTTTTATTTATGAATTAATTTAATAATAAAGTGATTTATTTCCAACTTAATTGATTTTGAAAAATAAAACAATTGATTTATGGGTTAATAAATTATTTTTCAAACTTTTATTCAAAAACAATATCATTAAATATGACAACTTGATTTAATCAACTAAATAAGAATTTAATAAATTATTCATAGGAATTTTGATTTATTTTCAAATTTAAATAATAATAATTAGGAATGAATATAATTAAATTCAATTAAATAATTCAGTGGCAGTATTAAATTTAATTAATTAAATATTGAGAGTATTCAATTAATCAAACTTTAGGATAAATAGGATTTATTGCCAAATAATCATTAAATTAAAGATAATTAAGATGATTAGGAATATGGAATACTCCCTGATACAGAATTTGAGATAATCAATTAGGATTCGATAATGTTCAGATGTGCCTTAAGTTAGGACTTCGATGTTGATTTTGTTCTATATGTCGATATAAAAGATTAATGAACTTATAGCCCATTTTTGGGGTATGACAGGAGGCATGTCATAAAAAATAAGGAGATCATCAGAAAAGGAGTTAAATGGAAAGTGGGGAATCGAAGGACTACACAATTTTGGGATTGGGGTTGGATGATGGATACCCCCCTAAAGGAAATCCTTGAATGGAAGATTTTTGAGGACCACTACAAAAGGAGCTTTGGTATCAAAGTTGTTGATTATTGGGATAGAGAATAGTAGATTGACCTATAAGTTATTTATCAATCTCTTGGGCATCTTTATAAAACCTTGAATTCTTTGAACTTGATTGAGAAAGAGGACAACCTTATTTGCAAGTATAATAGTAATTGTAATTTCTCTATCTCTTCTCTATCTCATCACAATTTTCAGAATCAAACCGATCCTTGTTGGGGTAAAGCTTGGATTAAAGTTCTAACCCTGAAAATCAATGTTTTTTTTTAGATTATGCTCCAAAATAAGATCCTTACTTCTAATAACTTGAGAAGAAGAGGAGTGACTATAGCTAACATTTGTTACTTATTCAATTAGAATGAAGAAATTGTTAATCATACAACCACCCATTGCCCTTATGTGCACAAGATTTTTGAAAAATGCTTAAAAATTATAAATGTGGAATAGACCTTCTTAAAGGATTTATAGAGCCTATTCATTTCTTGGAGTCCTCCAATGAAATAAATTGTGATTAATGTTAGGAATTTCATTTTATCCTATATTTGTTGGGGGTTTGGAAAGAAATAAATGATAGAATGTTCATAAATAAGGTTTCCAATGAGAAGGTGATCATCCATAAGATTAAAAGAGCTATGTTAGAGAATCTTTATCTTAAGGGGAACATGTTTGAACCTTCTAATATGGAGGACACCATTTTCTTTGATAAGTGGAAGATTAAAGCAAATTTGAATCACTGTAAGAATGAGTATTTGAGAAACGAAGCTAGGTAGGATTTCCCTCCTAATTGGTGGATGCAGATTAACTTTGGTGGTGCTTGGAAAGGGAACCCAAGAGTAGCTGGTTGTGGCATGGTGATAACAGATGAGTATGGTGTTTGCAAAGGTCTAAGATCTATTCCTTTAGGTTTCCAAACTAATCATTTTGCAGAGGCTAATGTGGCCCTGTATGGCTTAATTTTGGCTAAGGAGAAGGGTTGTAGGAAACTTTCGATTGAAGGTCATTCTTTAAGCATTATTATATATTTAAATAAGGACTCTAACCACTTATGGAATATTCATAATGTTATGCAAAAGGCTTAAATCCTAATTAGCTCATTTGACGAATGTGTCACCACACATAATTTTATAGAAATAAATTCCCTTGCTCACTAGGCTGCTAACGTGGTCTACAAACTGGAGAGGATGATGACAGGGGATGATGGGAGTGATTTGCCTTTTGAGGCAAAATCATTAATAGATAGTGACCATTTATAGACCAAGAAAAAAGTGTGCTAAATAGTATGTTTAATGATGATTATTGATATTACTAGGTGAGGTTTCATTATTTCCTTTTTTTTGTGGGAACTATAACATGGTGATGATGCTTCTGATTTGGCACAAATTTTGGGTAATATTTCCTAAGTTTAGTGAAGCCATTTTTATTTACAATGATATTCAGAGTTTTTACAGTGATACTGTGAATGGATATCAGAGAAGTAACATGGGTGGTAGTAAGAAGATATTTGAACCAATGAACTGCGAGGACTAGAAACCGAACAAGGAGGTGTGTGATATTTTGAAGAAAGGTGGGATGACTAGCTTTATGGAGATATTGCATGTCAGAAACCCTATTGTGTTGAAGAAGTTCTTCAAAAATTGGAAGAATGACAAGGTTCTTATGGGAAATCAATTAATGGAGGTTACGTAGGACATAATTACAAAAGCTACTGGTATGAGCATGGAAGGGTTAAAGTTTTAAAGAGATAGAAGTATCTCTAACAAATCTCCCAAGAAGTTACCTGTTACGGAGTTAGAAAAGTTGAGACTAGTGAAGGAGGATACCTTCTACTATCACCCTAAGCCTATTTCTCAGTTGTAGAGGTATGTGTTATATGTTTTTGTCAACTATATCATTCTCTATGGTAGATTTACCAGAGCTTATGGGCATCAATTTATATTGTTAAGTCACTTTATACATAATGTAAAGATTGGTCTTCCTTTTTATGTATTGAGTTCATTGGATTTGACCATTATTATTCATTAGAAGGATTTGATAGGGAACCATGCCTCTCATTTGGGCCTCATGGGACCATGCCCCTAATCAGAGCCTCATGGTTCTAGTGTATGATCTTCTCAAAATAAAAAAGTGGAAAATCCCTTTTTGAAGGGTTATACCAAGGATGATGAGGAAACAGAGGGCAATGAGGAGGATATGTATGTGAAGGAAATGAAGGATGTTGAAGAGCCCTTCGGGGCCTTTTCCTCGAAAAAGGATAATTTTAAAAGATTGCCTTGGAAGAAAAATATTAAAAGGACCTTTGTTGAAGAGTCAGATACTGATAAGAGTACTAAAAGTGAGGGTTATCATTAGGAAAAGGGGAAAAAGGGGAACAAGAGAAAAAGAGGTGAGACCACTGGTATAAAGAAAAAGAATAAAAGGGTGATAAGTACTAGTATGTGGAGAATCATTCTTTCCTCAGAGGATGAAGAGAATCAAGTGCAGGAGAAGATTTTTGGGGAAAATATTGGTGAGTAGATAAATGAGATGGTAGGTTCGAGCTTGACATTGGTAATCTGGGTCAAGGCCAAATTCCTCTAGAGAAGGAGAATGATAATCTACAAAATGTCTACTAGGTTATGGAGGAGATTGTGGATAGTATCGACAAAGACATTACAGGATCCAAGGTGAAAATGAATACTGCCAATGAGAATACTTAAAAGGAAAAAAGTGGGAAAAAATATTTTCCTAAAGACAAGAGTTGCTTGGTGGATTTTACTTGCACTCTTGGTAAAATGATGGATGATATAGGAAATATTAAAAAGGAAATGTGGGTGATGATTTGTGAGGTGAACATCATTAAGAAGAATAGTCTAGGGAACACACCAATTGTTGTGTGCCTTGATGAAATGAAAGATGTAGTGGGTGGGATAGAGGCGTTTACTAAAATTGTTGACAAGGTCTGTGAGATGGAAAAAAGACGCAAAGAGAAGGAGGACAAAGCTATGGATGGAAAATTTGAGGATAGGCTCAATACGTTGAATAACAGAGTGGGCAACTTAGAAGACTCCATGAGAAAAATCGGTGAGCAATGTCTTGTTAGTCTCAGAGCCTATACTAAGCATACCAAGATCTTGGTTGACAAGATGGAATAGGAGAAGGGTGACAAACAAGTTAAGGAGTTGAAAGACACTACGGGGCTAGGAAAGCGTCCAGGGGCTAGCACAAGAAAATCTAATATCAAAGATGACAAAGAGGGCAAGGACCTGGATGAGCTCAAGAACTCTATTGGGTAGATGCAGCATATGATGATCTAGGCTGAAGACCTTATGAAGTGCATATAGTTGTCTTTTGGTTTGTTGTCTTGTCTTTCTGTTGTCCCTATATGGGCTTTTTTGTTTTTCATCTGTTGTTATGGTTATTTACTTTTATGTTGTGGTTTATGTTATTTGGTGTTGCGGCACAGTTTTTGTAAAACTTCCTTGCTATACTTTTATGTCTCTTTTATAGGTTTCGGGTCCTTGTAAAACTTGTTTTTACTTAATCAGAACATTGTCAAGGAGCCCAAAGCCTATAAAGCTACTATACCAGCATTTATAATATTATTAGGATTTATGTGTTTATAAGAAATACCTTATAATTCCATTATGTTTGTATCCAAACTCAAAATAGGTATCAATTAAAAAAAAATTGTTATTTATAACTAGTGTTTCTTAATTTTTTTAAGACTTTGAATATGTAATTTGTGTTCACCTTTTATGCTAAATACTTAGTCTAGAGTCACAATTGTCATGAGAATAAAACTAAAAAATGATTTTCATTTATAAGGCTTGTAGCATTAAAGTATTTGTCTGAAATATTAGGTAAGTAAAAGATCTTGTAATTAATTGAAATTACGTGTTGAAGATAAGATCATTAAAATCTTCTCCTTCTTTTTAATTTATTTATTTATATAAGTAAGAATCTAAATCTAACTACTATTAATTTTCATTTGAAACAATACATGTTTAAATTGAAAATAAAATCAACTTAGCAAGATAACTAGAGACGGAATTATTGAATAATCAATTGCATCTCATACATATTGATAATAATAGTTCTTTTAACTCTTAATCAACTAGAATTACATATCTATTTGTTTATTCCATCTGAAGTCTAGACTTTATCAAAAAGATGATGCGAACTAAACTACAATTCGCATTAAAAAAGAACTAAAATATATAAACAGAATAAACCTATATTTGGTGATGCATTGCAATTGAACCTGTTCTACTTCTTTGACTTGATGTAGTAAGAATGGATATGTAGTGGTTCTAAAAGCACGCCGTTCAGAACAGTACTCAAAGAAAACTAATTCCACTTTCCTCAATGAAAATGGAGGTACAGATACCCTATATTTTACTGTTACATATGTGCAATATGCATAGATTTGTTTCGGCAACACTCACGAACCTTTATTTGATACCACACCAAGCTGAGACTGAAAATAATGGGGTTCCTTTCCACCTTACAATTATGACATGTCCATCGTGCTCCACAGTATAATATTCTCCGGAAGGATATTCTCCTAATAACAACCTAGCCTGATACATAGCTTGAAAACTAAAGCTCATTTCCCTAAACCCTGCTTGTTTAAAGAAAAACCTCCAGACATCAGTTCTAACATGCCTAACAGACCTTTCCTTACCCTCACAGACTATCATATTCCTCATCTGACTTCCATTAAATAATTCTTCATGCTTCACTCTCCTAATATCATTTCTGTCTGTCATGGTAACATCCAACAGATCGAAACAAGCCATGTAATAGAAAAGCACCTCGCTGAATCTATTCAGAAAAGACGGAGAATTATGCTGTGCTTCTATTTCAACATTCACCATAATCCGAGGCTTCAATTTGTTGATACCACGTAGGAGATTGTCCAGGAGGACAGGATCGTATAACAAATTTCTCAAAATAATCGAAGAGTAAACTGCCAAAGCCTCACCAGATTTAACGGTGAGCAAAACTTCCTCAATCTCCTCTATGTTTTGGATCTCCACAATGTTGTACAAAAACGGAATCCCCAAAGCTTTAGCGAGCTCATGAAGTCTTCTACCGCTTTTTCTAAGTTCTCTGCCATTCATCCCAACTGCCGTTATCCTCAGATGTTCAAGCTCACCTATAGAAGATGAAAGAGCTCTGTGTGCAAGATACTCCATTAAGACTGTCCAATGCGACCCACATCGCATCCCTAGATCAATTACATGAATTTTCTTCGCATTCCCCACGGTGTCTATAATTGCCTGCACAGATGTGAACTGCAGCAATTTGCTATAGGGCAGAACACTAGTATAGTAAGCAACGAGACTACAAAATTCATTTTGGTCAATCTCTCTGTCAATATTGAAAGCAAAATCTGAGACTGGTTTAGCTACGCTGTTTAACATGCCGAAAGTTTCGAGTTGAATTCTTTCCTGTAGGGCGCCGGAGATGTAATAGGTGAGCCTCTGTGTTGGATTCCCCAACTGACTAGACAAAGTCTTACATTTGCTCACCAGCCAAGCAGCATGATCATAGTTCCCCTCGTCTACCAATCGTCCAGAGGCTAACAGAAGTTGAACCAATTCCACCTCCTCTTCTTTCCCTCCATACCGAACATGAGGACATATTTTTACTGGCTGAGCTCCACCTAAATTTGGGATTTCTTCAGAGAACAAGATATTCTCATCAGGTAGCATCTCATTAAGAAATTGTGCTTCAGGTATGAAAATATCATCTACACTCAGGGAACTCTCGTCTTCATAATCTTCCTTCAACTGTCCAGACATCGCATAATTATTTTTCTCCTCCTCAAAAGGAAGGATTTGATCTAAATTATTGCCCATGAGTTCCGGCCCGAAGGTGTCGTCCATAGCCATGGCAAGATGTCCAACACTTTCAGAACTATCCGACTCGCAGAGTAAGGAGTTGAATGAATAATCCGCCACGGATAGAGGAAAAATTCCATGGTTAGATACGACCATCTTCTCTTGATTTGCTTCTGATTGGGTTTCAAGATTCACTCAAAGTATAGCAAGAGTATTTTGCAAAGACGTAAATAAGAATTCTGTACGGGAAAGGCATCTACACGAGACAAACAAATAATTAAAAAAATGTCACTGCTCTTTCGCTACAAAATTGATGTAGCCATCACGCTAAATGCAACGAGATACGTACAAATTCGGCATAATCTGGCCGAACTCATTTGAACGGCTATTAGACTAATCATTGTCAATTAAAAACTCTCAATGCCAAGTTAAAGCGTAATCAGTTATGTCAGCTAAGTTCAAAACTTCCTCGCAGAGTTATTCGACTCGAGAATCCTGCAATGTCACACAAGAGCGACATGATACCTGGTGGAGTGATTATCTGAATAATCAAAGCGCTTGAAAGGATATTGGACAACTTCGTCATATAAATATAGCATGTAGGGTGAAAATCATGGTTTATTTTTTATTTGATTTGTACATAATTCAATGACTAGTGTACAATCAAAATACCTAAGTGTTAATTTTGGTAAATAACCCCAAGTTCGATAGTCCGAGTTAAATGCATTGGTTTGTTATCAACATTCAATTTTTTTTAATGTGAAATTGACCGAGCTAAATTTTATACAAACATTAATGATTCATGAACATGAAATAGACTCGTGAAATTTCTCCAAACCATCCTTTTGTTCTCCCAAGTCAAATTTATGCCTGGAGAATTAATCAAGGTCAATTTCATGGGACATAATTGGAATATGAAAATCAAAATTTAAAATATAGACAAGAAACTCCTCCAAACTATTGATTATGAACATAAAACAAGAAATTGGGTGGCCAATATATAATGGTATTAGAGTTTATTACTCATTTTCTTTTAATTACAAATAAAATGTTTATATTGCTATAAATTAGCTATAAATGAGGAATTCATGAGTTCCTTATGAAACTAACATATAACAAATATAGTCTAATATAAATTAACAATCTATAACCAAAGACTAACTAATAATCAAACAAATAAAAAATCCAAAAATCTATATATATGAGAAAATGAATGAATGCTCAACATTATCCCCTTATTACATCATTATTTCAAAGTGCCAATAAGAGAATCCGAAAAGGTTCATAACTTCACATGTGCAAGAGGATTGGTAAAGATATCAAGATGTTGTTCTTGAGTTTAGTAGAAGAGGAGTTGGATTTTTTTTAACATGTTGCCATATGAAGTGAAAATTGACTTCAGTATGGTTTGTCCACTCATGAAATACTGTATTATGAACAAGCTTGAGAACACTTTGATTATCACAATAGAGGGTTGTATGCTAGTTTTCTTGTACACCTAATCCTTCTAATATGTGATGCAATAAAATTGTTTTCCAAATTGTTGCACTTTCTACATGATAGTCTGCTTCTCTTGAGGAACATACCCTCGTTACTTGCTTCTTACTTTGCCAAGAAATAAGTCCTAAATCTAAATTAAGAAAAGAAATCATCATTCATTTTGCATTCCAAGCCTTGATTTATGGTACATTTGATATACGTTTGTACTCATTTTACTTATTTTCAATGACATAGTTTTTTTTCATGCATAAGTCGTCATAGATAGTTAACAACAAAACTAATATATGGTCTAGTGTAAATTAAGTAAATCAAACCTCCAAACATTTATAAATAAAGAGTTGCATTCACTTTAGGAGATGTATCAAATGCAGATAATTGCAAACCTGATTCCATGCGGGTAGACATACGTTTGGAATCTATATTTCTAAACTTTTTGATAAATGTCATTACATATTTTATTTGTGATACAACAATATAGTCATTATTTTTCCATGCCTCCAAGGCTAGGGAATAGTGTAGTAGCCCAAGAACTATCATATCAAAAGCCTTCTTGACATAATTTTTAGTTGTTTTAACCATTTCTTTGGAACTATGTATGATAATCAAGTCATCAACATATACATTAATGATCAAAATTTTTCCCCCTTTATCTTCGAGGTGGAGATTGTGATTATATGGATGCCTAAAGAAACCATGTAGAAAATTTCTGTTAATTTTAATATACCAAGGTCTAGGAAACTATTTTAGACTATATAGGGACTTGAATTTTTTTCATTTCTTTCCTTCTTTACTAAGTGCTATGTGTCCCTTTTGTCAGGTCATATAGACCTCTTTCTTAGGTTCTCTATTGAGAAGTGCACTTTTTACATCTATTTGGTATAATTTCCAACCAAATTGTAAAACTAAATAAAATATCAATTTGATTATCTTAATTTTTAAAATGGGAGAAATATTTTTGACATAGTCAATCCCTTCTTTTTAGGCATAAACCTTTACTAAATGTCACATCTTACTTTTATGTATACTATCGTATATGTTATACTTATTCTTAAATACATAGTTATATCCAATTTATTTCTTATAAGGTGGTAGATCAACAAGCTCTCAATTGTTATTTCTCATTAGAGATTGATACTTTTCATCCATAGCATCTTTGCAAAGCTTTGACTCTAGTGCTCACTAAGTAGTAGATGGATAAAAATTATGAACAACTAACATCATCAAGGATAAATTTACTGCATTTCAAACAATTATGTGAGTTCTTGGACTCAAAGTGGAGGTGTGTCAAACTCCAAGTAGTTTTACATCTTGGATAGTACTTGTGTACCACTTTGGCAATAATTTTATCATATTAGAAGGTTTTGATTAAATATAAAACTTTTGATCTTTTTTGCCATCCATGTTTAATCAAGGAGCACTATCTAAAGAAAAAGATGATTTGGGAGGAGAACTTACATCATTATTAGAGTCAAATTTACATCTCTAATTTAATATATATGCTCATTATATCATAGGATCCATAATGTAATATGCCTTATATTTAGGGTCATGAATACATTGTAGTAATTTTTCTTCAAGCATCCTTCTTGTTTATTTAGGAATATGCATATAAGTAATGCATCCAAGCACATGAAGATGAGAGATAGAAGGGTATACTCGGGTGGCGGCAAGAATTTGAGTCCCACTTTTGGGCAAAAAGTGGAAGTGTTTTCTCTATTTTTAGAAATTTATGTCAATTGATGTCAAAATTTGAGCTACTTAAAGATTGAATCTTGGAAAACTTCACTAATATAAAATTTAGTGCTTGGAGTCTGCTTTTCAAATATGTAATTTATTTCAATACCCACACGGTATAAGTTGAATTTTAGTAGGCATATTTTTTTAAAAAAAATTCAAAATGTTTGTTTCAGGACCACACCTCACACGGGTACAACCACCCTTTTTTGAAGTAAATAATTGTGAATTTTTGTCAATCATTTTGCGGAAAGGTACCTAAAACAATCAAGTTTGATGAGAATATTTTATCTTTTTTTATTGAATATTTTTTTATTAATTTTTAATTGGCTATAAAGTACATTTTTTAAACCTCTAAGGTACAACCACCATAATTCGATAATAACTTCACCTTTTTTTGAAAAAATAAAATAGTTTGAAAGAAATTCTATGTAGATTGATGTCATATAACTCATTTTTCAAAAAATGTCAAAATAAAAAATTTATTAAAATTTTTGTTAGCCTTAGTATTTCAAGTTTAGGTACCACGTTGGCTTAATAAATATTGTAAAAATATTAAAATTTCTCATATCAGTATAAAATTTATATTTTTATAATTTTCACAATAAGAACTAAAATGGGTTTTCATTTTGTCGAAAAATTCATTCAGGAAGGTATCCAAAAAATTATGGCAAGGCATAAATTTTATACTGCAATGCCTTAGCCATACTTTTGTAGGGCCAAGCATAGGCTTCGTCCCACCAAACCTATCCTGAACCAAAAACCAAGCCAGTGAGTATAGTTTTCACTTATAGTTTTACAAAACGGGCACCCATTTTTTGAAATTAAAAAATAGGTGCCCATTTCATTTAAATATCAGGTGCACGTTTCATTTAAATAATGGGTGCCCATTTATAAAGAATCATTGCAGCCAAAAAATAGGACTATGGGACTGATCTCAATGATTGACATGTTTTCAATCATTTTTTTGAAGGATCTGTACCAGGCAAACATAATATTTTTATCAACATTCTCTTTTTTTGTCTTGTTTTAGATTTGACATGAAAAGAGTCATTTGAACTTGAATCTTGGTGCAAAAGTGGGATCAAACCAACATAGAAATGGGCTAAGGAAGGTTTTGACAATTGAGGAGGTTGCAACAAATAGAGAGGATGCAAAATGACATCAGGAAAGAAGAGAAAGACTTAAAAAACTGAATAATATTGGAGCATCAAGTTCAAAAATTATTTCAGAAGAGGAGGAGAATGAAGAGACCATGATGGATGCGGAGGTTGAAGAAATTTTTTTAGGTCCATCTTCTAATTCGGTATTGGATACATGTATGTCTTCACACCCAAATATAACTTATTCTGATAAAGAAGTTCATCATTTGCTAGAAGCAGGTTACAATATAAATGATTTAAATTTTGTTCCTAAAAATAGAGTAACAAATATAATTGCACATCAAATTCCACAAATTAGTAACATTAATCATAATGATAAAGGAAGTGAAAGCCAAATCCTAATTGAAACTGAAAATCAAACACGAATTCAAATTGAAATCAACAATGTGGATGTAGACATAGAAACACATATTAAGAAAGAAACTCCTTTGAATGTTAATGGAATGAATGAACAATTTCAAATAAAAAGTTATGTGCTATACAATCTATGTAGTTTGGTTTCATGGAGATAGATTAGGACACAAGTTACCAAATTGTTTAGGCAATGTTTTTACAATAAGAAATTTTGGTTTCAATGTCAATTAATGTTAGAATTAATTAAAATATCTATAATATGAAAAGTGATGAAGAGGTTAGGCATTTATGTGAAATCCAAGAAGAAGGATGAGTCTCTAAAAAAATTTGTATCAACTATTGCTAGTGCCTTTAACACAATTAGAAAGAAAATTTGTTCTTTACATAGTAATGCGGCATGGTGAGAAATAACAATAGCATTAGTAATCAAAACTACTACTGATAAAAAGATGATTTCAAACATAACTAGATATATTAATATTCATCATAAAATTTTAACAAGAGCTTTAAATAGAAGTGTTATCTTTGAAAGTGATCTGGCAATCCATTTATTGACCTTCAATGGTAGACTCCCGAGGTCTGACATTGAACTTACTAGTGAAATCAAAACTTTGATTGAAATTTTTTGGCATGATAATACAAGAGTATCCCTTAATGCCAAAGATGTTGTTAAATTAAGAATCTGTGGAAAATTTTGTGATCTACATCTAAAACACCTTTTGGATATGACTCAAAATGAATTGTATAAAAAATTTGTGGATGATAAGGTGTGAACTATTAGTATTAGTCAAAGATCTTTTGAAAAATGTAAACCATGGGATGTAAGGATTAAAAAGGAAAGAATCACCTGTTGTTGCCAAACTCATGTTCAATTTTTTTTATCATTATAATATTTTTAATCTATACATTCTACTATCCATGCTAATGATATGTTGTAGGAATATGGTATAAATATACCACCTCAAACTGTAAAGGAGTTTATATCAAGTTTGTTTTGTTACCCCCCTAATGAGAAATTTTATCTTTTGAATGCATGTGTTTCTAGTGTATGTGATATATGTGGAAATCTTACATTATGAGATGAATGTTTTCTTGAAAATATTTCAATTCATTCTAGACAACAATTAGTTGAACACTTGCAAGACCTCCCAGTCGGGATCAAAAAAAGGGAGAAATGATAAGTGAATGACTGAGGTTCCCCCCTTGATGGAAGAAGTAGAAAAGGAGGAGACTAACCCACCCTTGGTGGCTAATTAGACAGAAAACCCAGCAAAGGAAAACTTGGTGCTTGAGGAAGGTGAGATCAACCCCCCTCCAAAGAACGTAGCAGAGAACCCTATTCTTGACTCTCTAGATTCTTTGCCTATAGAGGAACCCATCCTCCAACTTGTGGTGGAGCCACTGAAGAACCCTTCGATGACCCCCCCGAAGAGGAAGAAGATTAGCCAAATTGAGGTTGAACATCCTACCACTATGGTAGCTTTGGATCTAAAATCACCAAAATCAGATCCTAAACCTCCCCCACAGATTGTGAGAAAGAACTTTTCGAGCTTCCTTGATGTTGATTGCAATGTGGAGGAAGATGAGGGGGAATGGAAAATGTAGAAAAATAAAACCAAGCCCAAGAAGGTTGATGTGGGAATGGAGACACCTAGGGGAAGGCCATCAAATCATGTAAGGAGATTGAGAGGGACCATAAGGGATGTTGCAGTAGGTAAGCAACAAACCCTGGAATCTAGTTTTAAAAGTAAGAAATGATTTGCCTTTCTTGGAATGTTAGGGTTTTGAAAATCTCCCTCAAACAAAGTGTTGCTAAACACTACATTTTTTATCATAAGCTAAATGTTCTGCATATCCAAGAAGTTAAGATGTCTGCTAGTAATTTTACCACCCTGGCGTCCAATCTTTGGTTGGGTGTTGAGTTCCTTTACTCTGAAGTTGCAGGTGCTTTTGGAGGCATTGCTACGCTTTGGAACCCCAATAAGATAATTGTTTATCAGGTTGCCTCCTCTTTGAACTTGTTTCCTATTACCTTCAGGAATGATGGATTTGAGTGGATCACTTTCAATATTTATGCCCCTAATACCTGGTCTGGCAAAGCCTCCCTTTGGTCTGACCTATCCTGTTGGATAGATCAGGACACTTTCACAAACTCTTTGTTAGCTAGTGACTTCAACACCCCTCTTTATCCTTCAGAAAAGTGTGGTGGTCTAATGGATTACTCTAATAGCATGGCAGAGTTGGCTGATTTTATTTCTTCCATCGATCTTCTTGACATCACTCTCAAAGGGAACCCCTTCACTTGGACCAACAATAGGAAGGAAGCCCATCTCATCTAGATGTGGCTCAACCATTTCCTTTCCACCTCTTCATGGGACATATGTTTGAATTCCACCCTGACCTCCCTCCCTAGAACTACTTCTGATCATAACCCCCTCCTCCTTTGTTGGTATGAATCCCCTAAGGGTGGCCTGACCCCTTTCAGATTTGAAATCATGTGGTGTTCTCACCCATCCTTTAGAGATCAAGTGAGGTTTTGGTGGGTCACTAACATCAAAGTAATTTCCATGTTCAGAATTGCCCAAAAGCTGGAAATTGTTAGAAGGGATGTTAAAGGCTGGAGCAAACATAACTTCAGTGATTTCCAAAAAGAGAAAAAAAAGCTATCTGAAACTTTAGGGTCCCTCTAGGCCCAGTTGGCATCTGGAAACCACCCACCCTAAACAAAGGTGGAGGAGGAATTGACTCAACACAAATGGCAAGAAACTCTAAAGAAAGAGAAAATTTACTGGAAGCAACGATCCAGAATCCAGTGGCTTGCTAAAGGGGACAGGAACATAGATTCCTTCCATAGGTCTACCAGTAACCATAGAAGAAGAAATACCATCATTTCTATCAAGGATGAGGTAGGTAATGAAGTCATAGAGAAGGAAAAATTCCATCAGGTTGCAACAAATTACTTTAACAGGCTATACTCAAATGAGAGACCAATGTGCCCGATCAATATCCAAAATCAACTCCTATACCACATCCAAAGTGATATAACTCATAGTGATAATGACTAGCTGACTAAGCATGTTTCTAATGAGGAGGTCAAGAATTTGGTCTTTTCTATGGGTGCTTACAAAGCCCCAGGTCCTGACAGTTTCCACTGGTGTTTATTTAGGAGTATTGGGACATTATGGGGATTGATGTTATTCATGCTGCTAGAGATTTATTCCAGACAGGGAGTCTCCTTAGACAACATAATAAAACCTTTATTATGCTTGTCCCAAAGCATGACAACCCCACCTCTGTGCTAGACTTTAGACCTATCAGCCTCTGTAACACTTTCTACAAGATGCTAACTAAGATCCTTGTCGATAGAATGAAGCTGCTTCTAGATAAGATTATCAACACTACTCAAAAAGGTTTTGTGCTGGGAAGATAGATCCTTGATGTGGCCATATCCACTCATGAAATCAGCCACTCTATGTATAGGAGCAAGGTCATAGGTATGGCATTTAAACTGGATATTTGTAAAGCTTATGACAAAGTTAATTGGTCATTTCTACTTAAAAAATTCTTGCTAAAATGGGCTTTAATGAGAAGGTTGTTTAGATTATACAAGAATGTGCCCAAACTATTAGCTTCTCTATGCTTGTCAATGGCACCCTAGGTGGCCTCTTTAAACTTGAAAAGGGTCTCAAACAAGGAGACCCTCTCTCCCCCTACCTTTTTATTATGGTAGTTGATGTTCTTAGTAGGAATCTGACTATGCTTTCCTCCATGGGAAGAATAAAGGGTGCCAAACCTAGTTCTACTCTTCATCAGGTTGTGTTAGAGAAGTTTGTGGATGACACCTTCCTTTTTGGGTATTATTCAATGATTCAGGCCAGACAGTGGAAACAAATCTTGGAAAATTATGCCTAGGCTTCTAGAAAATGTATTAACTATCAAAAAAATTGATCGTTCTTCTTCAATACCTCAATGGAGATACAAAATAGCATGCTGAAGATTTTGGGTTGCCTGTCAGCTTCACTCCCTTCTACCTACCTTGGCCTCCCTCTCATAGTTTAGGAGGTGTTCCAAGACTTCTGGAACTATATCCTGGAAAGAACCTAGAGGAAACTCACTGGATGGAAAGGGAAGATCCTTAGCAATGTCGGTAAGCTTCAGCTCATGCCCTCCACTCTCCAAGGGATCCCAGTTTACTTCCCGTCCCTCTTCAAAATCAAGAGAAACATAGTGGACAAACTTGAAAGAATTCAGAGAACCTTCTTATGGGCTGGCTTTGAAGAAAAAAAGACAATGTCTCTAGTCAATTGGGACATGGTCTACCTCTTGAAGAGACTAGGTGGCCTGGGCCTAAGGAGAATTGGCTTGATGAATAGAGCCCTTACCACGAAAGTGGCCTAGAAACTCATAGAAGGAAAAGCAGATTGGTGCAAAATAATGAAAGCTAAATACCTCCAAGGACATCCCTATGGGAGAATGTACCATGATAGTGACCTCCCTAGTGGATCCAAACTCTAGACAAACATCTGTAAATGTAAGACCCTACTGTCTAAAGGAGCTCTCTAGCAAATTGGAAATGGGAGATCCATCAGATTCTCAGATGACTATTGGATACTCAACTACCCTAACCTAGGTGGTAGGTATAGACTGCTTATGGACTACTTCAAACCCCTCCTTGGTAATAGAACATCCAACTACATCACTGGCAGGAACTGGAAAGATATAGCTAATCTGGTTAGAGAGAGATCAGACCTTCAATATTTGGCCAAGGAGCTTATGGAAACCCTGACTGATGTCAGAATCATGGGGCTGGGTGGCCAAGACTCCATTATCCAGGCTCATACCCAAGCTGGCACCTTCTTGGTAAAATCTACTTAGAATCTACTTCTAAAGGAAGAGAATAACTAGGGGGATTGGAAGAAGGTGTGGATCCCTCAACTCATGCTGAAAATAAATTCTTCTGGTCAACCCTTATGCATGGTAAAATCCTAACCTAGGATAATCTTATAAAGAGGGGCTTCTCCATGGTGAATAGGTGTGTCTTATGTAAAAATAAGGAGGAAATAGTGAACCATCTTTTTATTCACAGCGAGGCTAGTATTCAGTCAGATAGTTGTCTACATATTGGGACCAAGCTCCTTTGTGAGAATTTCAATTCGGATAAGTGGAAGCTTCCCTCTAAACCCCCCTCTACATGGAAAGTCAAAATTACTGATAATTGGAACCTACTGGTTGGGTTCTCTAGGTTTGACATTTCTAAGATGATGGCTAGAATAGCTACCAGATGGGTTGCCCCTCCTAGAGGATGGATCAAATTAAACTTCAATGGGGTAGCTAATAACACTTCTCAGGGTGGGGGAGGTGTGTTGAGAGACCATAAGGACACTTTCCTTTTGGCTTATGTTGGGCCACTAAATAATTGAACTGTTAACCAAGCAAAGGGAATGGCTCTTCTATGAGGGGTTAATTTTTCTACCCAAATGAACATTAGATTGCTAGTGATTGAGGGGGATTCCAAAGTGGTGGTGGAGTCTATCAAAAGAGGAGCTAATGTGGGATGGTAGGTTAGCTCCATTATGCTTGAGATCCATGAGCTCATCAACAACTTCCAATGCATGACAATTGGCCACACGTACAGAGAGGGGAACTTGGTGGCTAACTCAATGGAAGCTATTGGCCTTAAGAAAACAAAACTCAACAATTGGAGAATGGTCAATGAACTTCCTAAGGTGACTCCGCAACTCATCAAAGGGGAAATGATTATAACTAATATTTAAATGAGCCATGATGTTCTATTTATTATGAATCCTTCCCTGATCACGTACTGGCATAATTTGAAGATTTTTGTGATTATGAAAATGAATACCCTAAACCCCATAAAGAATCATAATTGCCTTTCTAGCGTGTGGAGAAATTGTTGTTCGAATTGGCAGGCTTACTTGGCTAACAAGGACATCAAGTGAAGCCTTGGAATTATTGCTAATAATGGCACCTAAAGATCTGTTAGATATTGTGGTACAAAGCTCAACGCCCAAAATTTCACCCAAGGCCAACCCATTGAGTATAAATTTCTCTTGAAATGGCCAAACCAAAATAGCTGGTTTTATATTACCTGTAAAGAAGCTCGACCCTTTGGTTCTCTAGATATTTTAACACAGGTGATGTAGAGTTTTGACATGGGAGGCAACACCCTTTGCATCAAATTGGACAAGATTGATGAGACCTTCACCTCTGACCCTTTGGTGACCCACTATTATAGAGAGAGCAGGATTTGGGGTTTCATGGAGTGCATGAAAGGTGGGCACGATGAGAGGATATCCAAACAATTTGTCTCATCTTGGAATAGTAGGAGTGTCTCGATTGGTGGCATCCATTTCTAGATCAAGGAGGAGGTCATTGCTAAGGTAACAAGCCTCTCTATGGAAGGGAGAAACTATGAAAAGACTAATTAGATGCCTGACCCTACCAGTCTCAACTAGTTTTTTAGGGATGGAGTGAATCCTGTCAAGAAGCAAGGGGGTTTTAGTCAAGAAGAGATTTCAGAGTTCTGGGCAAAGCTTTCTCTCATTGTGATGAAATATTTCAGCCTTGAAGGTAAGTTTACGGTGTTCTACTACTACCACTTAGCTTTTTTTAATCACATTAGAAATAAGGACTTAATTTCCATTCCCTTCTACCTCTTGCATTCCATGGAAAGTAATATTTTGGATATTAAAGAGAAACTTGATAAATCAATCCCTATCCTCCATCAGGGCCTCCTCATCTGCATTTACCATTTTCACAAGGATATTTGCCTTGTGCCTCAACCCCCCACATTATCCAAGAGATTGGCCAATGATGTAGCACACAATACACTGTTAATATTAAGACTATTTTTTTAGACAAATAAACACAAATTTCGAACCTTCAATATTTTCCAATTCATCACTGATTGCCTCTACAATTCACGGCCAACTCTTAACTAACCAGAAACCTAAGAAAAATAAGAAAACCAAAAATTACCTTTTTTGACAATTTTTCCACAACATGTGTTTTTTTGCCATTTTTGGTAATTTTTGAAACAACACCTAAAAAGCTGATTTTTCCTCTAAACATGCCCTCGACTAAGCTAGGATGAATTGCCAACTAATATCTGAGATTAGAAACATATCTCCAAATTTATTACAAAATAGAACTTTCTAAAAACTAGAGAAAAAACACTAAGAGCTGATTTTGGAGCCCAAGATGAAACTTTCAGCTCCCAAAAATGTGCTAAAATGAACCCCAATTGATCTGAGATCCATTGGAAAAAAAAAATGCCACCACCTAAGGCATGCACCCGTAAAATCTTAGCAAAAACCCAGACCTGAGTCAAAAGTTATGACCTCTAGAAGTTTATGTATGAGATTATCACCTACGGAAGGCCCTGCATCATTCTCCCCTTCTTTAAAGGAACGCAACTCCTACAAGTGGTTTACTGTGAATTGCTGCAACTTTGTGGGGTCCAATTTCATCACTTCCCATTCTGAGATCCAGGTGCTATCTGTTGCTGGTAATCCCTCCCACTGAATCAGGTACCTATTGTAATGACCATTTTGGGTGACTGTAGACTGTTTGTCCAGGATGTGGGCAATCTTTTCCTTCTTCTTGCTGGGAAGGTGGTGATGCCAATCCACCTCATTTTTACTGGCTGCCTCAAGTAGTTGTCCATGAAATGCATATAAATCAGAAACACTAAAGACAAGAGAAATATCCAGATCATCTAGTAGACAAACCTCATAAGCATTATCATTGATCTTCTTCAAGATCAGGCAAGCACCTATCTTTTTGTATTTCAGCTTATGATATGTGACAGTGAGAAATCTCTCACACCTCAAGTACACCATCACCAAATCACCTACATTAAATATTTGTCTCCTTCTACTGACATCTACAGCAACCTTATATCTCTCATTGCTATCCTGCAATTTACTCCTCACATCTTGTTGAAGCTGTTGAAGGTGTTCAATGAATGCTTCCCCATCATCACTAATTTGGTCTTGCACAGGGAGTTATACAAGGTCCAAAACACCTTGAGGATTCTTACCATATACGATCTGAAAAGGAGATTTTCCAGTTGATCTGTTAACAGAACTATTGTAGGCAAACTCTACTTGAGGCAATGCCAAGTCCCACTGCTTGGGCTTTTCATCAAAAATACACCGTAATAGGTTTCCCAAACTCTGATTGACTACCTCAGTTTGCTCATCAGTTTGGGGATGATAGGCACTACTAAACTGCAACTTGATGGAATATGGATGAAGTGACTGAGAGGGGGGGGGTGAATCAGTCAACCATAAAACACTTCACAATTATTTCTTTCCAGATCCCTTAGGATATCTTAATGAATATAATTTGTTTAACACTTGGTAAATAGATTACAGTAACTTTGTAGATGCAGAAAGTATTAGTAAAATTATCTTTTAGATATTCATCAGCACTTGTATGATTAAGATAACTATTAAGAACACAAGAGACACATAATTTAACGTGGAAACACAATATGGGAAAAACCACCAATGTATCTAGATACTGATTTTCACTTTTTTGAAGTGATGCTCGGTTAGAAGCCAACCCAGTAAAAGGTTACAAAACACACTGTTAGGTGTGACCTTGTTAGAGGATTTAAACACCCTGCTTGGAGTGGCTTGGTAAGAGGTCTTGAGAACAATTCAATGGAATTGTCACCTTGTTAGAGGATTTACAATATGGTTGTTAAACCAACTCGGTTAAGAGATTTAGAATTCACTGTTACAATGATAAAAGGGGTAACAATGAAAATGACCTGTATAATAATGCAACTGCCTTGCTGATTATAGATCTCTATTCTGCATAAGTGTGATCCTTCCTGATCGAATATATCTCTGCTGCTCCTCAAGGATATCTGGTTATCCTTCACAATTTCACACACAACTTTCCTATCTTTCTTCTATATATCTTCTTCTATTTCTATTTTTATTTTTCACATTTGACCTTTTATTTATATGATTATAGATTTGTCAAATCGGCATTACTTAGTATAACAGTCGACTGAATTAAGCAAACTTTATTTGCAAAAATCCTTCAAGGGCCGATAGTGCTCGGTGACCATAACTTTCTACAGTCTTTCGGAGACCGAGGGAACTCGGTAAACACTGATAATCCTTTTTCTTCGATAACCGAATGAACTCGGTAAATGCTAACTTTTCTTTGACAACCGACTGAACTCGGTAAACACTGAATTTTCTTTGATAACCGAGTGAACTCGGTACATGTTGATTTTTCTTTGATAACCGAGTGGACTTGGTACGTGCTGATTATTAATGCCAGGCAGACCGACTGAGCTCGGTAGGTACTGAATGTTGCGGACTATGACATTGTGTGACATCAAAGACAATACATAATTTGAGTAGCAATTTTCTTCAAACAATTGTTTCCAACAATCTCCCTCTTTGGCATTGATGGCAACACAATATGTCATAGCATAAGAAATTTTGAAAGAATTAGCTCGGTTCTGATTCAGATCTCCCTTTGTCAGCAAACTTCCTTAATCTTGAAAACTCTTCCTCTGACTATTGAAAATTTCTTGAAGTAATAGCAAAGACATAGAAAACACTCTCTCTTTGACAACACATGCCAAAGACAATTCACATATTATCGGTGTAAACTAATGTAGCTCAAGTACTAATTCATATGCAATGATTCCTTGAATATGCTCCATCAACATGTTGATTTTCAATCATGTTCTAGTTGATGCATCACTAAAACTATATTTAGTGAGCCTCGGATAGGGGAATGACCCCTAACTTACCTCTTAGATACACAAATGCATCCTTGGGTAATGGTTTGGTGAAAATGTCTGCAATCTGCTCTTTTGTATGAATATATTCTAATCTGATTTCCTTGTCCTGCACCAATTCTCTGACAAAGTGATATTTAATAGCAATGTGCTTGGTTTTGGAATGCATTATTGGATTCTTTGAAATGTTTATTGCACTGGTATTGTCACAAAATATAACAACTGGTTCTTTGATTTCAACCTTCATACCTTGTAATAACTATTTAAACCAAACAATATTTGAACAATTTACTGCAGCAGCAACATATTTTGCTTCAGCTGTGGATTGAGATGTGCAATTTTACTTTTTACTGGTCCAGGATACCAGTCTTTTTCCAAGAAAAAATGCTCCACCACTTGTACTTTTTCTGTCATCAATGTTCCCTGCCCAATCAGCATCAGTAAACACTTTTAAGTCTAGATTGCCTCCAAATTTATACCACAAACCATATTCTTCAATTTCTCTTAAGTACCTTAAGATTCTTTTGATTGCCATCATATGATTTTCCTTAGGTTTTCCTGAGAATCTTGCTACTATACTGACTGCTAAGGCAATATCAGGTCTTGTATGTACTACATACTACAATTTTCCAATCATAGATTGGTATAAGGTCTGATCTACTTCTTTTGAATCATCATTTTTGGTAAGTTTCAGTCCAGTACACATGGGTGTACCAACTGGTTTTGAATCTTCCATACCAAACTTCTTAAGTATTTCCTTAATGTATTTAGATTGAGTAATGTATATACCATTCTTGCTTTGCTGAATTTGAAGACCAACAAAGAATTTTATTAAACCAAACATAGACATATCAAATTCTTTGTTCATCTGCTCTAAAAATTCTTTGCACTGATCATCATTCCCTGTAAATATAGTATCATCTACAAATATTTCTGCCAATACAATTTTGTCATCCGGTCCTTCTTTAATATACAGATTGCTGTTATCATTGGCTCTTTTGAAATTAATCTGAATCAGATAGTTATGGAGTCTTTCATACCATGCTCTAGGAGCTTGTTTCAAACCATACAATGCTTTGTGTAACTTGCAGACCATGTCCTTTTTATCTGGATCAACAAAACCTTCAGGTTGTTCAATGTAGACTTCTTCATCAAGAATTCCATTGAGAAATGCAGATTTTATATCCATCTGATATACCTTAAATCCTTTATGTGCTGCATAAGCAAGTAGAGTTCTTACACCTTCTAATCTTGCAACAGGAGCAAAAGTTTCACCATAATCTATACCTTCTTCTTGAGAATAACCTTTACATACCAATCTAGCTTTGTTTCTAGATACTTGACCATCTTCATTCAGCTTATTCCTGAATACCCATTTTATTCCAATTACATTCTTATCTTTAGGTCTAGGTACAAGAGTCCATGTTTTGTTCTTTTGTATTTGTTCTAATTCTTCATTCATTGCTTCAATCCAACTTTCATTTTTTAATGCATCTTTGATATTTCTAGGTTCAAAATAAATAAGCATACATGTACCTTTTAGCTTACTTCTTGTCATAGTACCATCTGATTTGTTTCCAATGATTTGATCTGGTGTATGATGCCTTCTCACATATTTGGCTAGTATAGGTTCCTTGCTTTTTGAATGATTCATGTTGTTGTCTTCTAGGATCTCTTCTTCAGGTTGCTCTAGCTCGGTAGATATTTTCTTGGTAACTTCAGGCTGAGACTCGGTCTGAATTTCTTCCTGTGACTTGGTTTGAATTTCTTCCTATGACTCGGTTTGAACTTCTTCCTGTGACTCGGTTACTGTGCTAGGCTCGGTAGATATAGTTTCCTCATTGATAGTTGTGTCTGGCAATTTTTCAGGTTCAATGTAAATGAATCTCCTGTAGTTTTCAGGTTCCCTTTTTCTTTCTTCTTTAGTCTTTTTTGCAAACTCATCAAATTTTACATGTATACTTTCTATGACTTTGTGAGTAGACAAGTTTAGACATTTGTATGCTTTGCTTTTGCTAGAATATCCTAGGAATATTCCTTCATCACTTTTCACATCAAATTTATTTCTTCTGGATTCTTTTAAGATATAACTCTTGCTACCAAATACTTTCATGTAACTTACATTGGGTTTATAGCCATACCATAACTCATAAGGAGTTTTGAATGTGTCTTTCTTCAATTGTACTTGGTTCAAGGTATGAACTACAGTGCTGATAGCTTCCTTCCAGTACTTTATGGCGATGTTCTTTTCTATCATTAGAGTCCTTGCACACTCCATAATAGATCTGTTTCTTCTTTCTGCTATTCCATTCTGCTCAGGAGTTCTAGGAGCTGATACCTGTCTTTTGATTCCTCTTTCAATGAAAAAGTTGTTAAATTCATTTGAGATGAATTCACCACCTCTGTCTGATCTTAAGCATTTCAATCTTTTCCCTGTTTCCTTTTCCACTCTTGCCAAGTACCATTTGAACTTTTCAAATGCTTCTGAATTTTCTCTTAAATACATAACAGTCATCATTCTAGAATAATCATCAACAAAAAGAATAAAGAATTTATCTCCAGTATAGCTTTCTATTCCAATAGGTCCACATAAATCAGTATGCACAATTTCCAAAATCTCTTTAGACTGATATTTCTTACTTTTAAAACTAGTTTTACTCATTTTGCCAATCTGCAAATTCTTACATAGACCAGTATCAGGTTTCTTCAAAGTAGGAATGCCTCTTACCTTCTTGAATTTTCTTATTTTCATCATGTTATCAAAATTCACACGACATAACCTTTTGTGCCATAGCCAACTTTCTTCAATTTGAGCAATAAAACATGAATATTCACTGAGATAAAGATAAAATAAGTTACCTTTTGTTTGTTTACCTGATCCAATAAGTTTTCCTTTTCCATCCAGCAGTCTTGCTTGACTATTCATGAATTCAACCTTGAAACCAGTGTTGATTAGCTATGCTACACTTAGAAGATTATGTTTTAGTCCTTCAACCCAATAAGCATTATCACATATGAGTTCTTTGGTTAATGAGATTCTTCCTTTTCCTTTTATACAACAAGGTTCATTGTTTCCAAATCTTACATTGCCACTATCACAGTCTTCTAGGTATTCAAATTTTGTCTTGTCACCAGTCATGTGGTGTGAACATCCACTATCTATTATCCATATATCATCTTTTCTTATATGAGAAATAAGTGCCATCTTATCTTCATCATCATCAGATTCATCTTTTATAGCAATAAAGACAATTTCTTCTTCACTATCATCAGAATCTTTAGCCATAAAACATGTTTTCTTACCTTTATCCTTGAATGATTTGAAATTCTTTTTGCCATAGTACTTGTGACCTCTCTTCTCTTCCTTGGCTTGCTTGTTTGGGCACCTAGCTGCAATATGTCCAATTTCTTCACATGAAAAATAGATTAAAGGAGTTTTACCTTTATATTTTCCTTTCCCTTTAGAGTACTTCTTTGCAAGTAATGCTTCTACAATTTCAAGATCACTATCAGAACTTTCTTCTGATACTTCTTCACTTTCTGACTGAACTTCTTTTATTTTCTTATTCTTCCTCAGTGAAACCTTGGCCTCAAATGCTGACTCAATATTTTTGGAATTTGGAACATAGTTGTCATAGTTGTCTAATTCAAAGGCTGTCAATCTTCCAACTAAAGCATCCAATGTTATATTGTGGTTTGTTTCACATCTTCTTTCTTGAATAGCTGATACTCTTATTGCATAGATAGGGAGTAATGTTCTGAGTACCTTGCTTATAATAGTTTCATCAGAGATTGTTCCTCCAGAAGCTCTAATTGTACTAACACTTTCTTTGATCCTTTCAACATATTTTGCAATGTTTTTGTGATGCCCAAAAGTTGGGTCAAAACACAACCAACAAATTTTTTAAAAAAGTGATAAAGTTCCTACAAACAGGATGCGGGTTAAAGAGTTCAACGACGAGGCTACAATGATTCAGGTAAACAACCTCGACAATGTGGTCTATAAAGGATGCTATAGGAACATTCATTAAGGTCAAGTATAAAGAATGTCTAATGTTTACGTTAAGTCCAATCTGTTCATGGAGCTTAATTGGTTTGATTGGAAATACAGGATATTCATGAATGCTTCGTCAAACTTATTATTAAATTAGTATATGAAAGCTATAAGTCTTAATCACTAATTATATTTATTTATTTTATAATTATTAATTAGTATTATATAATAAATAAATATAATTAGTGATTAAGACTTATAGCTTTCATATACTAATTTAATAATAAGTTTGATGAAGCATTCATGAATATCCTATATTTCCAATCAAACCAATTAAGCTCCATGAACAGATTGGACTTAACGTAAACATTAGACATTCTTTATACTTGACCTTAATGAATGTTCCTATAGAATCCTTTATAGACCACATTGTGGTTTGTTTCACATCTTCTTTCTTGAATAGCTGATACTCTTATTGCATAGATAGGGAGTAATGTTCTGAGTACCTTGCTTATAATAGTTTCATTAGAGATTGTTCCTCCAGAAGCTCTAATTGCACTAACACTTGCTTTGATCCTTTCAACATATTTTTCAATGTTTTCATCTTATTTCATATTCATCTTGTCAAACTGTCCTCTTAGGCTTTCTACTTTGGCTCTTTTCACATTTGCATCACCACCATATATTTTCTTCAGTGTGATCCAGATTTCATATGCAGTAGTGCATTCTTTAATATCATCAAATTCTTCATAGCTGAGAGCTGATGCAATGTCTATCATCATGGTGTTATGATTCTTTTTCTCTGCAATGTCTTCAATAGTTAATGCGCCAGTAGGAACTGTGTATTCTTCATCAATGTATTTGCATCGTGAATCACCAATGGAAGCCAGATGAAGTCTCATGAGACCTTGCCATGCTGAAAAGTTATCTCTATTGAGCTTTGGAATTTCTCTCTTATAAGACATCCTGATCTTTAGCTTAGGTCCTTGAAACCCTTCCTGCAAGCACCAAAAGCTCTAACACCAATTGATGGAATATGGATGAAGTGACTGAGAGGGGGGGGGGGGGGGGGGTGAATCAGTCAACCATAAAACACTTCACAATTATTTCTTTCCAGATCCCTTAGGATATCTTAATGAATATTATCTATTTAACACTTGGTAAATAGATTGCAGTAACTTTGTAGATGCAGAAAGTATTAGTAAAATTATCTTTTAGATATTCATCAACACTTGTATGATTAAGATAACTATTAAGAACACAAGAGACAGAATTTAACGTGGAAACCCAATATGGAAAAAACCACCACTGTATCTAGATACTGATTTTCACTTTTCTGAAGTGATGCCCGGTTAGAAGCCAACCTGGTAAAAGGTTACTAAACACACTGTTAGGTGTGACCTTGTTAGAGGATTTAAACACCCTGCTAGGAGTGGCCTGGTAAGAGGTCTTGAGAACAATTCAATGGAATTGTCATCTTGTTAGAGGATTTACAATATGGTTGTTAAACCAACTCGGTTAAGAGATTTAGAATTCACTGTTACAATGATAAAAAGGGTAACATTGAAAATGACCTGTATAATAATGCAACTGCCTTGCTGATTACAGATCTCTGTTCTGCATAAGTGTGATCCTTCCTGATCGAATATATCTCTGCTGCTCCTCAAGGATATCTGGTTATCCTTCACAATTTTGCACACACCTTTCCTGCCTTTCTTCTATATATCTTCTTCTATTTCTATTTTTATTTTTCACATTTGACCTTTTATTTATATGATTATAGATTTGTCAAATCGGCATTACTTAGTATAATAGTCGGCTGAATTAAGCAAACTTTATTTGCAAGAATCCTTCAAGGGCCGACAGTGTTTGGTGACCATAACTTTCTACAATCTTTCGGAGACCGAGGGAACTCGGTAAACACTGATAATCCATTTTCTTTGATAACCGACTGAACTCGGTAAATTCTAACTTTTCTTTGACAACCGATTGAACTCGGTAAACACTGAATTTTCTTTAATAATCGAGTGAACTCGGTACATGCTAATTTTTCTTTGATAACCGAGTGGACTTGGTATGTGCTGATTATTAATGCCAGGCAGACCGACTGAGCTTGGAAGGTACTGAATGTTGTGGACTATGACATTGTGTGACATCAAAGACAATACATAATTTGAGTAGCAATTTTCTTCAGACATTTATTTCCAACACAACTGTGTTCCCATCTTCTTCGATAAGGTCCTCCAGAAATGACTCAAAAAATTAGTATCCCTGTCAGAAGTGATAGTCTTCAGAATGCCATGGAGTCTAACAACTTCTGAGAAAAATAAGTTGGCTATCCTTGTGGCATCATTATTTTTTTTACAAGCAATAAAATGAGCCATCTTAGAGAATATATCAACAACTACAAAGATAGAATCTATACCTCACTTGGTGTGGGGAAGCCCCAATACAAAATCCATACTCACATCTATCCATGGCTCGATGGGTACAGGTATAGGTGTATACAATCCTATGTTTTGGGAGTGACCCTTAGCCACTTGATAGATTTTGTAGCTTGCCACATACTTAGTAATGTCACTTTTCAATTTTGGCCAGTAGTATTTGTCTTCAACCAAAGCTATTGTCTTGTCCTTCCCAAAGTGACCAGCCAAACCACCACTATGAAATTCTTGAATAATATTTTCCCTCATGGAGCCAGCTGGTATACAAAGTTGTTTTCCTCGAAAGAGGTAACCATCCTGCATAAACTATTCTCCTCTCATGTGATCTAAAAGATTAGTGCCTAGTTTTGTAATCCTCTCTATAATTTCTCAAAAATCAGCATCAACCTCATATAAAACCTCAATAGCATCAAAACCAATGACCTCTATTTCCATTGTAGTTATGAGTGTAACAAGCTAACTTAGGGCATCAACAACCTGGTTCTACTTTCCTGACTTATGCTTCAAAAAAAAATTATACCCTTGCAAGAAAGACACCCATTTAGCATGCCTACTATTCAACTTCTTTTGTGTATTCACGTATTTCAAGGCCAAATGATCTGTAAACAATAAAAATTATTGTGGGACTAGATAGTGCCTCCAATGCCTTAAGGCTTGATCAATAGCATAAAATTCTAAATCATAGGTAGAATAGTTCTTCCTCACATCATTCAACTTTTCACTGAAAAAGGCTATTGGTTTACTTGTCTGGCTAAGAACAACACCTATCCCAACATGGGAAACATCACACTCTACTTCAAATACTTTATCAAAATTGGGAAGTGCTAATACAAGAGCTTCAGTTACCTTTTTCTTCAAGAATTGGAAACTCTGTTCAACATCTCTTGTCCATGTGAATTCCCTTCCTTTCGTACAATCTGTTATTGGTGCTACAATACTACTAAAATTCCAAATGAACTTTCTATAGAAGGTTTCCAATCCATGAAAACTCCTTACCCCTATTATGCTGGATGGACTAGGCCATTCTAGGATTGCCTTGACCTTTTCTGGGTCCATCTGAACACCATCTTCAGAAATGACAAAGCCCAAAATAGTCAAACTAGTTTGCATGAATTTGCAGTTCTTCAAATTTTTACATAGCTTCTCTTTCCTCAGTACACTCAGGATGATCCTCAAGTGTTGCAAGTTTTCTCCTTTGGTTTTGCTATAAATTAGGATATCATCAAAATAAACTACAACAAATTTACAAATGTAGGGTCACAAGACAATATTCATCAATCTCATGAATGTACTTGGTGCATTAGAAAGCCCAAATGGCATAACCATCCAATCATACAAACCATCCCTAGTCTTAAAAACTATCTTCCACTCATCTCCTTCATGAATTTGAATTTGGTGGTATCTGCTTCGCAGATCAATCTTGCTGAAGTATTTGGCCCTTGCTAATTCATCCATCATATCCTCTAGATGAGGAATAGGAAACTAATACTTGATAGTAATCTTATTAATTTCTCTACTATCATTACACATCCTCCATGTTCCATCCTTCTTCGGGGTCAACAATGCAAGCACAACACATGGGCTCGTGTTTTCTCTAACCAGGCCTTTCTCAACTAGTTATGTTACTTGTTTGTTGAGATCTGCATGTTGTGTTGGGTTCACTCGATAAGCTGCTTGATTAGGAGGAGTTGCTCCAGGAATCAGATCAATATGGTGTTGTATATCCCTTTTTGGTGGGAGACCATCAAGTAGCTCATTTGGAATAACATCAGAAAATTCTTCTAGTATCTTTACTGCATTAGGTGGTATGATGTCTTCTAGTTCTTCTCCTCCTTTTACTACCAAAGCATAGCAGCAACCTATCACCTTCATTTCTTTGACAACATCCTTTGTAGACAACATGGTCTCATTCTTCCTTTCATCCTTAAGTGGTAAGAGAGTCACTTTAGAGCCATCCTTCTAGAAGGCATATGTATTTTTCTCCCCATCATGCATGATCTTCCTATCATACTGCCATGGTCTTCCCAACAAAATGTGGCAAGCATCCATAGGAATAACATCACACCATATATCATCCTTATAAATTTTCCCTATATTAAAACTAACCAAACACCTCTTATCAACAATAACCATATTTCCTTTCTTAAACCATGCAATACGGTAAGGACGAGGATGTTTCTCACATTGCAGATTTAATTTCTCTACCATTTCCTTAGATACCATATTCTCACAACTACCCCCATCAACAATAACTTGGCATGCCTTTCCACTTGAGGTGCATCTAGTTCTGAAGATGTTGGTTCGGAGCCATGAATCATCATAGTTCTTTGCAGGGACTTCTTCCTTCTCTGGGATGATCATTGATCTCTGCATCATGAGAGTTTCTCCCACGTCTAGTAGGACTTCTTATTCTATTCCTACTTCTATGAATTCTAGTTGAACTAGGTTTAGTCTAGACTTTCCTCCTTGGTTTCTTTCTGGCATGGTATAATTTGAACATTCAAAGGCTCTGTGTCCTTCTTCTCCACACCTAAAACAAGTGAAAGGCCTTCTTTGATTTTCCCAACCTATTTTGCTTCTGTAGCCTTGTCCTCTCTGAAACCCCCTTCCTCTTTCTTGACTTGGAGGATCTTGCCTGGGGTCTATATTTTTTTCAAATCCTTGAGAGGAATCTCCCTGACCACTATTAGAACCTCCCCGAAATGGAGTTGAGGTACCCCTTCGACCACCTCTATTCCTTTGGATATATTGCCTATTCTACTTTTCTTCAACCTTTAGGGCTAATTGGTAGGCTTCCTCCATACTAATGATATGATGCATGCTCAACTCATCTTGGATGGAGAATTTTAGGCCATTCATATATCTAGCAGCCATCTGCTCATTATTTTCTTGATTTTCTATGCGCATGGATAGTTTAAAGAACTCATTTGTATAGTCTTGCATTGAAGACAAGTTTTGTTTCAGATTCTGGAACCTACGATAGAGGGTTTGTGAATAATCCATGGGTGAGAATTTTTCTTTGAGCTTTTTCTCCATCTTGCTCCATGCCTTAATCTTTTCTTTTCCTTTCCTAGTTTGTTCCTATTGGAGATGATCCCACCATATCATAGCATGTCCTTTTAATTTTGTGCATGCAAACTTCATCTTTTTTTCTTCTATCATAGGCTTCCATTCAAAAAATTTCCCCATCTCATTTAGCCAGTCTATTAATTCTTCTAGCTTAAGACTACCAGCATAGTCTAAAACATCAACCTTGATTGTTTCTCTCCTTCCTTCCAAAGCCCTGAGGACTCTATCTTCATAGCTCATTTCTTCCAACCTCTCTCCTATATTTTCTTCATTTTGGTTTCCTTCTTCATTAGATTCATTTCCTCCTTGTATTCCTTGATTATCCATTCATTCACTGAGTCATTCAATCTACCTCTGCATATCCATCATCAATCTTTGCATCGGTGTGACACCTCCTCTTCCTCTCCCAGCCATCTTCCTGCTCTAATACCAAATGATGCAGCACACAATACTCTGTTAATATTAAGACTTTTTTCAGACAAATAAACACAAATTTTGAACCTTCAATATTTTCCAATTCATCACTGACTGCCTCTACAATTCACTGCCAACTCTTAACTAACCAAAAACCTAAGAAAAATAAGAAAACTGAAAACAACCTTTTTTGGCAATGTTTCCACAACAGGTGTTTTTTTGCCATTTTTGAAACAACACCTAAAAAGCTAATTTTTTTCCCTAAACATGCCCTCAACCAAGCTAGGATGAATTTCCAACTAATATCTAAGATTAGAAACATATCTCCAAATTTATTTCAAAATAGAACTTTCTAAAAACTAGAGAAAAAACACTAAAAGCTGATTTTGGAGCCTAAGATGAAACTTTCAGCTCCTGAAAATGTGCTAAAATGAACCCCAATTGATTTGAGATCCATTGGAAAAACAAATGCCACCACCTAAAGCATGCATCCGTAAAATCTTAGCAAAAACCCAAACCTGAGTCAAAAGTTATGACCTCCAGAAGTTTATGTACGAGATTATGACCTACAGAAGGTGCTACATCAGCCAAGAGGATTCCCTATCCAAAACTAAAAACCCCACTCACTCTACCTCCCATTCCATCTAAGTTATCCAAGAGTTTGATCTTGTTCATAAAGATGGTAGAACCTATAAAAAATGTGTTAAAAATCCGTTCAACAAGAAGGATGAGTAGGAGTCTCATGTCTCTGAGTCTCTTGAGACTAAAGATAGGAAGGAGTGTTGATAGTACTCCTAAGACTAAATAGAAGCCCAAAAAAAGGAAGTTACTAGAGAGCCAGGTCAAGCTGGAGGTGGACTTAGGTGGCTCAGGTCATTGAATGTCTAATAGAATTGTGAAGGACCAGTGTAAAACTAGAATATTGGAAGCAGTCTCTAAAGAGAAATCCATGTCTGAAAATGATTCTCACTCCACTAAGTCCATGAAGGGCTCTTCTGATGATCACATGAGCCTAATTAGGGCTGGTAAAAATCCCCCTCCCAACCCTCAATAAACCTTGGAGACTCCCCACCCTACCCCGCCTCTAACTTTACCCCATGATAACTAGGAAAAGCCCCCCACTACTGAAAACAATCTCGAGGTTTTGGCTGGCAAAGACAGTCTTAAAGGAAACCTGAAGTAGAGGTTTTCTAAACTTAACAAAGAGATTGCTAACATCAAGAAGGACCTGCAAGAGCTAAAGTTTCACTGTAGGATAACTAAAAAATTTGCACTGAAGGTCATGCATGCTTCAGCTATAACCCTCTGCACTGTGCAGGAAAAGCTGCTGGGCAGTAGTCTCGAGGTGTATTAGGACAATAAGTATCTCTTCCTTTTCCTATAGGAGGAGTGTGTCAGGACCCTGATGTCCAAGCATCTGGGTGGAAAGAATTAATTGTTGGTGCTCATGTGGTTCTTACCTTTTTCTTGGCATGGCCTTTAGTTCCCTTGTTTTCATTTTGGTTTTAAGTTTTTTTTGCCTAGTCCTCGGTATAGCCCTATGTGGCTTATTACTGTTATGTTAATTGCTACTATTTGGTTCAGATACTCTAGTTTAATCTTTTTGAAAAGTACTATGGTTTTTGTTTTGATAGAGGTAGATTAGACTTGGTTTATTCTGCTATTAATCTTCTAATTGAAATGCTCTGGGCTAGTGCCATTAATATGTTGTTAATGTTCCTCTATTCCCCTTGTTGCTCAGGCTAACACCCTCTTGCTACTTTTATCTATAAAAAATAATTAGTTGATGTACAAATATTTAAAATTGTTGAGTATGTATTGAAGGATGGAAAGGTTGGAAAATGGTACGATCTAATAACTTAAAAACTTAGTATTCATGCTTTTATAAATGAATTCAAGAGTAAGGTCACACCTAAATATGTGAAACACTCTCAAAATTCTAGATGGCTTGATGGATGATTTACATATGAAAGAATACATTTCCAATTGGTAGCATACTTTCAGTCATTGACTTTGCAGAGAACTACATGTTTGCACCACAAGATGAGATCCAACCACAATATTATAATTCAGTGCAAGTAATATTTTTTGTTCACATCGTCTATATGCATGCACATGATAGTATAGAAGAGGATAAAAAAATATTGAGATTACCATTTGTATATGAGAGATAATAAATTAAACTCATTAGAGTTTGTCCAATATTGCTTTAAGACCTTTTATGAAAATTTAAAGGAGAGAGAAATTTATATAATAGAACATCTAATATGGTTAGATAATTGCACAAGGCAATTCAAGAATGCTATAATATTTTACTGGTTGATCAGGAACCATAAGAAAATAAATATCCAATATATCTAGAGTTCTTTTGAGGATGGACCACGGGAAGGGAGAACATGATGGTATCGGTACATGTGTTAAGAGAGACCTTTTTAGAGAGGAACTCAAATTTGAGGAAAAATCAAAATTTAAAGATGCACATGCAATGGTTGAATGGTGTAAAACAAGTTTGTCTACAGGATAAAGTTAGAACTCTACAATCTGACATTTTTTTGGCTAGTTGAAGAGAAGAATATCCTTTCAACATATGATTGTGATACAATCAGAGGATTGGTTTAATGGAATTCATTTAGGAGTTATAATTATAACATTTGTACTATGTGGACTAGGGAGCTCACACATTTTTGTAAATTTTGTGTTGCAGGTGAATGGGAAGAATGTGAGAATTGTAACACCACAGAAAATAAACCATAGTGCACACACAAATAAGGAACTGAAATAAACCACAACAAATTTTTTTTTATTAAATTCCAATTCAAGTTACATCAACATATCTCATAAGGAAATTTTTTTACAATTAAATACATATGTAACACTTCATCCAGTATCATGAATACATAAATTCAACACAAAGGTTGATCATTACAATTATAGTGTATTTCAATTTACATATGTAAAACAATCTATAAATCATTCCATGTTGCCTGCCCACATCAGAATGACTCTTCAAATCTAGAATCTGCAAGACATTAACACATGCAAAAGAAACAGATAATAGGGCTCAGCATAATTACATATATCAGAAAAACTTCCATGAGACACCTGCCATTTCATTAGTACCATCATGAACATATAACCAAAAACCATAAGTTCATTTGAGCAAAACATCACTATCTCATCACAACAGTCACATGATAAAGTAGACATGAAAGCATGACAAAATAAACAACTCGCAGTTAGAATTCCAGAAAGATGATGCACATATATACTGAGATGATTTAACACTGAAGGGTCATGATTCTACACCCATGGTTGTGCCCATGATGAATCTTACAGTGCAAGGTAGTCTTTTATCCTGTTAGTAAACATAATAGTGCTCACAGCTACTGTTAATCCCATTTAGTAACGTAACAGTACCTTATGCCCCATACTCCGTTCTAGATCACGCAAATCGTAGACATAGGAAAGGCTAATTATCTTGTTAAGTATTATACCCCATTCCCCATTAATTTTAAGGTTATCTCTTGTACACTAAATTGGTTCATCCAAATTCAGCCATCTCCATATGCGTTCATCTTCTGAATTCTTCACAAACACATGTTTAAACAGAAAAACTAGAAACCTTTCATGCAAATAGAATCATTACATTTATCCACATGATTCCACTTCTAGTATGAATCAAATCACCAATGTAATTCCATTTCATAACTTTTATTCATCCTACTGTCATAAAGCAGTGTATAATGAAAATCTCATTTGATAGTATCAGCATTGTACCATAACTTTCAGCACAAAACTATTAATGCAAATATGTATATTTAAGTTATCTACGAGTCTAACACTAATAGGTTGTAAACTATCACCCTGTGCTCACAGCACTAATAGGCTACAAACTATTATTGTTAGGCTGGTACCATAACCAAATACGTTATACCACATCACAACTATATATTTTCATTGCAAAATGTTATCATAACACAAAATTGCTTAAACAATAATGTCCACTACATAATCAAATAACGAAATCCACTTAATTCCAAATAACTCTTTGTATCTAACAGAGATTTCTATTCACATACTGTTTGAATACGAAGACATGCTTCAGTTTAATGATAACATTCTTAAATAATAATAAACTAACTATGTTACTTCCAAATGAAGACTTTTCCCTACTGTTTTAAGAAGAATAAAGTTCAAATGTTTACTTTTAACTAAGACCAAGCCTCATCATGTCACAACAATGATAAAAATAAACACTGTAATCCCATAAAGAAATGAAATACTTTAACCAAACAATTCGGTACATAGTATTCACCGGTCACATTGAAAAGCTGACAATAACATATGATCGACTGCCCTACCTTTTAAACCAAATGTAGAATTTCTCGAATGACATTGCAACAAAAAAGTCATGAGCTTAAACTGCATTAAATGTAATTCCCAAACATCTCGAAAACTATACATTTCAACCGAAGAATACCCAAAATAGCAAACATAACAACCCTGCATTTCCCCCATACATAGAACAACAGCATACCATGATTGGTTTACTAACACCATATAACTCAGGTTAAGTATAGTGACCACAAAAACCTTGTTCCCAGTTTTCAATAGCTAACATCACTATTATATTAACATGTATGCTTAGGTTCGACAACCATATTACTCCTAAAAACTGACTACATTACCCAACACTAAATTCAAACAAATGACAACAGCAATATGACATGATATCGAACAATGATAACACCGGAAGCTGCTAATGAAAAGTATAATATGCATCCACACTCGAACAGATCATTCCATCAAATCACTGATCAAAGTCCCAATGAAAATGTTCCCATAAAGAAAATAACAAAGCAAACCCCAAAACAAACATATCGGCTACCCGATAAACCATTTTATCAACTATAACTCGGTCGAACTCGATCACTAATCAAACAACCTTAATGCATCTGTATTATGCTTTACCAACATCCAATTCACATCTAGACCAAGTAAACCCATAATAAAATACAGTCATATATTTTCACTATCGGCTAATACTAACTAGTTTAAGGAAACTACAAAACAAAGGATTCTAACCCAAAAGAAATGTTCGTTTCGACAACAAGTTCTTAGTTAACTAAACTATAGCATCTTAAGTTTAAAATCATGAATTCATGAAACATAAACTACATTTCAACAGAACCATTATGATACACCAAAACCTGTAATCCTTTTAAACACATTTTCAGTCGATTCAACCATAAAGAAAGTGCATAAAGTAAATAAGAGGGTAAGATTGCTGGCCCTGACCTGAACAATTGAGCTCTAAAACAAGAATCTAACCTCTGTCCTTCACTGAAACCCCCAAACTAGCAGAAGATTGAAAGCGTGAACATACAACACAATGAAGCAATGTTGTCGCAGTGGAAAGGGAATGATATGTGCAACCCACAACAGACCATGACCCTAAACTCCCTAGTGCTGGCCGAACTGGAAGCCACCAAAATAGCCATTGCTCATAATAGAAAATAAGAAACCCTACTCATTCAACTTCCTCCGATACCACAGCATCAATGGTGATAAACACTCAAACTAGAGACAAGCTACAATAATTACTCCTTGCCAGACAAGAATAATCTCCCACACTTGACCAGATGTAAGCCCAAGTGAGGTACCAACTTCGAACTCTACACTAACCAACTTGCAAGACTATCACATGCGAAATTAATACCATTCAACAAGTGTCCAATATAATAGCCACCCAAAAACTCACTAAACCCAAAGCTCGGCAATCCCCAACAAACCACTGCCGATATTGCTGACTCATAAAACCTTCACCACCATTCTCGTGCATCTTCCTTTATGAACAAGGTGAAATCGCACCTAAACAAATTCCTTATTTAAATTTATATGTACCTAAGTGTGAATTATCATTCACACTTAGGTGCATATACTTATATATAAATAAAACATGACCACCCCTTGTTCATATAAGAAGATGTCCAAGCAACCCATATAGCCTATCTTTAACATGGTATATATATATATATATATATATATATATATATATATATATATATATATATATATATATATATATATATATATATATATATATATATATATATATATATATATATATATATATATATATATATTTACTCAAAAACATAAAACAAGAATTAATACTAACTGAACACTAACATATTACCAACAGAAACATTAACATATTATAAAAAGAAACAAATTCTAAATAGAGAGTCCCATATAATACCAACATACTCGAAGAACTTATCACATCTCCATAACTCAAGATCACTATAACTTATAACCGAATAAGTGTCAGAAGATCAAGTAAAATAACAAATGAATCCACTACTAACCAAACACTCAAAATGAATGCTCATTTCCTAACAACATTAAGCATTAACAAAATTTTTGCAAATAATGCTTATAACAGCATTACTTTGTAATCACAATGGTACAACAGAAAACCATTATAATCTAAGAAACCAAACACTCATAATGAGTCAACAATGTAATCAAATTATATAATTAGATCCTTATGACCGACAACTGACACCCACACACGTACAGTATTTAAAATAATCAGAACATAATCCAACTAAACATACTAACTAACAAAGTAAATCAACTGTCCATAGAGTTTAAGTTCCCCAAAACCTAACTTAAAACAGATACAACATAAAAAGTACTACTACTAGGAACAGAATGAAATAGGGTCAGGCATGACAAGAATACATAATGGGTTGAAGAATGACAACAAAAATCCTTAACACCTAGTGAGACACAAGATGAAGATGATATAATAAATGAAGACCTGGATCATGCATTTGCACCATAAGATTATGATCATGTTTCAGACCTCATCCAACCTAGTAATTTAATTCAATTTATTGTAAAACTTTAAATTATATTAGTTACATGTATATTTCATATAATTTATGATAATATTTTAATTATAAAACATTAACAAAGTTTTATTTGTGCATGTAGTTAATTTTTTGTTGGAGGACATCTCTATGTTGTTGTTGCACTTGAGGATAGTGAGGAGCAGACATAGTATTGGTTAGGTCGATATGTAGAACCTAAGAGAAAGTTGATATATCATCAAGTAGATAATGATGATTTTCAGTATCCAATGGGGTCTATTGTGGTCGTTGGTACATGGCTACATAAATAGCTAACAAGAAGGAATGATTTACCAGCTTTTAAAGACAACCAATCAGAAAATAAGATTATACACTATTTCTATTTGGTAGTGGCAACAAATATCAAATTGGAAAGATACAAAGGGAGACTTGCTAATCAAATATTATGGACACTTTAAATGGAATAGAGCGACACAATCATAAATTCATTGCAGAAAATAGAGGATGTTGATGGTACATTAAGTTGAATCAAATTTATACATGTAAGTTTTTGTTCAATTTGTCTTATTTTTTATATGTTTTTCTATATAAATATCTATGTCTTATTTCAATTGTCATTAATTTATAATTTAGAGATATATATTTGAAATAAATTAAAACTGACTTTAAATTAACTTTACATTTAAATACATGGATAAATTCTAACATTACAACATTTGTTTTTATG